>NW_021024673.1:1193988-1237729 GCF_004153795.1 Camellia sinensis | reverse complement strand
GAGGTTATCTCGGCGAGGCCGAGGTTATCTCCGAAGATATCGGAATCCGAAATAAGCGGATGATGGATAAGGGGCAAGGTATCCTCAGCCTCAACTTCAGTGGCTTTAGCCTTTGGCTGGGCTTTCTTGGTTCGTTTCGGCTTTGGTGGGGGCATGGTTTGCGTCGGCTGAGCATCTACATCAACAGGGAGATCGGCAAGGAGGTCTTGAGTAACGGGCTTTGGGCGACCCATCTCAGCAATTTTGACAAGTCTTCGCCGACGTTTTCATTCTTGTATTGGGACCAAGTATGGGGCCGAAGTAGATGGTTGATTGGTTGGGTCAGATGTTGACTCTTGATCTGTTCGTGATGTAGAGGCGGTTTGAGTTGTGGCAGTAGGAGGAGAAAGGCTTTTCTTCTTTCTTTTGGGGACGTTAGGCAAAACTGATTTGTATGTAGGAATAAAGTTAAGAAGAAGAGGTGCTTTTCTTTTATGAACTGGCAAGTCCAGGAGTTTTTTCAAGTCCTTACTGGGAACGTAAGATTGGCGGAAGTTTTTCGTTGGCTTGCGAACGTCTGCAACAAGAAACAGACATTAGAAACAGATAAAATATTGAAGATTTGAACAGAAACAACTAAGTATTGACACTAGGCTCTTACTCTTGCCCTCTTTAACTGATCGGGGAAGAGGGTAGAGATGGGCGTCCTCGTCTGCGCCAAACTCCCAATTTCCCGAAGTAATAACATAATCATCTCCAGCTCCCTTGTTGGAGTCTGGAAGGTCGGCTACGATTTTGAATTCAGTGAACCTTGGCTTGAGATAATAAATGAAGCCTTTTTCTTTCAAATTAAGGGCACACATGGTGTAACAATACTATATGTCGGCTAAGGTGATCCTAACGTTTTCTTGTTTAGCTAAGGCGATAATACCAAAAATCACTCGATAAGAGTTGATTGCCAGTTGCATGGGGTTCAACTTATAATAATGAAGAATCTTGCGAAAAAGGATGTTGAGTGGGAAGCGGAGTCCGCACTCAGTAAAAGCTACAATGGGAAGGGGCATGGCTTTTTCTGTAGGCATGATAGAGTCGTCATCCCCAGCCAGTCTCAGGTGGACATCGGCAGGGATGGAGAACTCTTGCCTAAAGTACTCAAGTTTGGTCGGGGTATCTACCCTATGTCTCCACATACCCATGATATCGGCTTTTATTAGAAGGGTTGGAATTCAGAAAGATGTTTCTTATTGATGGGACCTCAGCAAACAGTGAAAGTAGGTGCGGTCTTAACTAACATATACTCGGTCAATTCAGTTTCCAATTTCAGTCAGTCAGTTCAGTACTTTAATCAGTTCAATTATCAGTCAGTTATCAGTCATCATCAGTTCCGTTTAGCAGTAATCGGTGATTATCGGTAATCAATCAGTCCTTAATCAGTAAACAGTATGAGGGTTGTTACACTATGTCTCCACATACCCATGATATCGACTTCTATTAGAAGGGTTGGAATTCAGAAAGATGTTTCTTATTGATGGGACCTCGGCAAACAGTGAAAGTAGGTGCGGTCCTAAGTTATGGGTTCTACAAACAAATCTCAAACCTAAAGCTATGAAGATGAAGAACAAAGGTACAGATTTGGAAAAGATACAAAAAAAAAAAAAACAGAAAACAAATATGAAGTTTCAGAGTCAAGAACAGAGATGGACTATCAAGAATATGAAGAATACAAAGGGTTGAAGGCCAGAAAATAGTAGCAAGACGTGCAAGAAACACTAAGAACAGTACATGTATTCAGGGCATAAGCAAAAAACAAAATCAACGCATTCAGATGTATGATCTACAAATTGATTACTTAAGTAAAGCAGTAGTAAACAAGAAATTCCAGGAAAGATCAAGAACTGGAATAGAAAGAAACAGATGCTTACCAGAAAAAGGGAGGCCGGAAAGGGATTTGCCGACGTCCTACGACGGTTGCAAGAGCAGAAGACCGGTGGAAATCTCGCCGGAAGGGGTGAACGGAGAAGGATGCAGAGCTTTGGAAGCTTGAGCAATTGCGGATTTAAAAGAAAGAGTTTTAGAGAGAGAAAAAAACAAGAGAACTCAGATGCAAAAGTGAAGAGACGAAAGAAAGGGGGAAAGATTTTGTCAAAAAATGAAAATGGCGGCAAAAGCAATTAATACGCCTAAAAGAGTGCATACGTCAGACGGCGCATGTGAAGAAGAGATGACTTATGGGCGCGTCACAGGCACGAGCCAGGAAAAAAGAAACGCGTGTCTAAAACGGTTGAATTGAAGTGCATGACAGCTCATGCGTGTAAAAAGTTCCTTAAAAATCTTTGATTTTTTAAGGAAAGCATGTCGGCCAGAAATGAATGATCTCGGCTGTCAAATTTTAAGCCGATTTACTGGAGAAAATACAGATATAGGTTCCATCACCTCAGAATGTCGAGGTAATAGAACCTAGGGGGCAGTTGTGGGGATGTATTTTCTGAATACCAACACGTGGCAAGGTCACGCCGACGTGTAAGCCGAAGTGCCACGTGTCCTGGTTGTGACGCCGAGGTTATCTCGGTGAGGCTGAGGTTATCTCCGATGATATCGGAATCCGAGATAAGCGGATAATGGGTAAGGGGCAAGAGTCCTAGAGTAAAGAGAAGACTTTGCTAAGATAAGGATAAAGTTCTTAGGGAGTTTATCTTTATCTCTTGAGAAATCCAAAGTAAGTATAGAATTGGAGTCCATAGAAGTCAAGCTTCTAGTGGGACTAGGATTGAGTAAACTATAAAAAAGAGGCATCCCCGTGGGTCTAAGGTATGCAGTTTTATGCTTTGAGTAGTGAGTTTAAGCACTTGATTATCTTTGAGAGATATGATAACTTGATCGTCGGAGTGCCCCCGGGTGGAAGAGCCACCGCCGGAGCCTTTTCTTTCTGTTACAGGTTTGCTGAAGCCATCTATTCTGCCAGTGCTCTCTACCTGATTACTAGGCGGGCAGTGTGGTCAGAAAATCACTCACACAGGTCCCAAACATCAAGAGTTAATGAACTAAAAGTTATATTTATAAATATTATAGTAGTTTAAATCTTGTATAAGATTTTCTGAACAAATATATTTTATTTAGTAAAATTAAAAATATTATCAATTTTTTTTTAAATTTTTTTAAATTAAGAATATTATCAATTTTGTATAGTTGTATTCAGATAATTATTTCGGTAACTGATGAAAAAACAGAGCATGAGATTAAACGTTTTTACCCTTCTACTTATTGGTTTGATTAAACTATCCAATCAAACGGAAAATATTATCAGTTTTTTTTTTAGTTTTAAAACTGAGAATATTATCGGTTTTTTCATTTTTAAAGTTTTTTTTCATTAGTTTTGAACATCAATATTTTATCATCATGCTCCTTTATAGACACAAATTTTTATTTTATTTTTTTTGCAGATAATTTTTTTTGTGAGCGAATTACATTAATAGTCCTTATAATTTGAGATTTGTGTCATTTTATTCCATGACTTTTCAATTATGACACATTTGATCCTGAATTTTGAATTTTATTCCAAATCGAGACAATTGAATATATCATTGCTGAAGGACAAAGTTGTCAATTTGATAAAATATAAACTAATTTGACAAAAATAAAATATTTTTGAATTTTTAAAAATAATTTCTATATACCAAAGATAAAATTATATAAATTTGATAAATTTTTTAGGCATTTATTTTATTTTTACTAAATTAATTTTTATTTTATGTTTGAATAATCATCTTGAAAAGAGAATTGAAAAGAGTTTTCGGACATGTCTCCCTCTCATTAGAACACTAGCCTCTTTTAAGAGTGATGCTCCAGGCCCCCAGCACCCCCACATACACGTGGAGGGCAGTGAGAGGAAGACAAAAAAAAAAAATTGGACCAATCATCATTCAGTGGGGGTGGTGGGGGTCTCACTCATTCTTCCCTCTTTAATTAGGAGTTGTGCTTGAGACACCCCAGTCTCCAACCACATCCACCACCCCACACACACATGGGGGTTGGTCATTGGATCAAAAAAAAAAAAAAAAAAAGACCAATCACACCCCACTGGGGGCCTGGGGGTCACCCCAGTGGGGATCTGAGGCATTAACCTTTAATTGGCTGTTGTCACAACTGACTTCATTTTTACTCTCTATCTAGGGCTGCAAATGAATCGAACTGTTCATGAATAGGCTCGGCTCGGCTTGTTAAGGGCTCGGCTCGGCTCGGCTCGTTAAGTAAACGAGCCGAGCTCGAGCTCGGCGGATATTAGGCTCGTTTAGTAAACGAGCCGAGCTCGAGCTCGCATAAGCTCGGCTCGTTAAGCTCGACTTGTTTATCTTTATTTTGAATTATATAATAAATATATATATATATATATATATATATATATATTAAATAATATATAAATATAACATAATACATTATATTATATTTAAAAATATATAAATATATATAATTAATAAATATAAATACATTTTTTAATATTAAATAATATAAATAATATTTTTTATTTAAATATTTATATTTAAATAATATAAATAATATTAAAAAAAATTATTGAGCCGAGCCGCGCTCGAGTTTCATTTAAATTAACGAGCTGGACCGAGCTCGAGCCCAGTTCCTTATTGAGCTGAGCTCGAGCTCAATAAACGAGCTCGATAAATAAACGAGCCAAGCTCGAGCTCAACAAAACTCAGCTCGGCTCAAATCGTTTGCAGTTCTAATTCTCTCTCAATTTTCTTTATTCCTCAATTTCATCATTTCTAAAAGCTAAGGAAGGTTCAAATTCCACATTTTCTCTAATTATTGGTTCCATGGATACAAGGGCTGTCAAGTCTTTTCCTTCTTTTATCCTAACTTTCTCATTTTGCAGTACTCTATTCAATGTGACAAGTTACGACACACGATCCTAAATGTACTCATCCTATAAAGGTCATGAATAAGAAAACATATTATTCTCTTTACATAACTTATTACTTTTAGATAAATAAAAAATCATTCAAAATAAATTATGTGACAAAATTTTAAATATTTATAATTTATATAATAAGTAGAATAAATAATAATATATATTAATTAATGCATATAATATTACCATAAAAATAATGACTTTATTGATGGTGTATATATATATATATATATATTTTTCTTCTTACAAGCCCACTAGCCTAGTCTTACTTCTTTGTTACTACCATAATAGTTGTTTATTTTTAGAAAAATATTTGAGGGCCATAAAATCAGTGGCTCAAATGGTTCGAAACTGTCAAAACGACGTCGTTTTGGCTTGTTTTATGCCCAAAATGACGTCGTTTTGACAAATTCGAACCATTCGAGTCACTGAATTTTGAGTCACCAACTATTGTTGTTACTTTTATCAGGTGGACCACAATTTTTAGTTTTTAATTTTTTTTCAGGGATGGACCATTATGGAATACACAATATTCAGTGAGTACTCATCATCCAAGTAATATTAGGTAGCCGGTGGTGTTGCGGTGCGGTTGCTTGTTGATAGCCCAATTTACCACTTTGTTGACGTGGATAAAAAATCCGCATTAAGGGTGTGATACATGATACCATTAATACTAAGTTATCTCTCATTAATAATAATATAATGATGTTATATTTATCAATTAATATATTTACTAGTATACTCATACTAATTATGATATTATTATTGATCTCATTTATTATATAAATTTATAAAAATCTCTTAAATTATATCACATTATTAATTGATACATTAATTAATACGTATAATATTATTTATAATAATAAGATAAGACTATAGTGACTTCCATTGCATTGCTAGTACCAACGATTACATTAAATTAGGTACCAACGGTTGCATTACTAGTACAAATTAAGAATAATGTTATATCAATTAGCCCATGTTTGTTTGGGCGGACTGGATTAGAATTCTCATGACTAATAGTCCTATGACTACCAATCCGTTGGATTATGTATCCTATCTTAACTAATAGTCAAGTTTAAAATAATTAGTTCATACTTCAATTGTTTAACTAAATATCGGATTAATAATTTTATTAGACTATTAGTCCAATTCCAAATTCATGTCCACCTAAACAAGGAGTTTTCTTAAGTGTGCAAGTGCACACCATGTGCCACTTACACAAAAAGTGTAAGTGTAAGGTGTAAGTATAAGTATAAGGTGTAAGTGTAAGGTGTAAGGGTAAGGTGTAAGGTGTAAGTGGGTTGCACATGGTGTGCAACCTCAAAAAAGGTGTAAGTGTAAGGTTTAATTTTTTACAAAAGGTGTAAGTGTAAGGTGTAAGTGTAAGGTATAAGGTGTAAGGTGTAAGTTGCACACCATAACCAAACCCAAAAAAAAAAACAAATAGAGAGAAAAACCATCATACTTTATTATATAGGACAAAGATGGGATCATGAGATCATAAAAAGATGGGTGAGTAAAGAAAAAAGTAAGAGAGAGAAGCGGGAAAATAGAAAATGTACATGTAGGATATTTTTTGAAAAATATATCTCAGCCATTGTTTTATAATTTCAATAGATATGAGCCGTCTAAATGTCCTAGTCGGACAAATGTGTGTAAGACAAATTTAAAAATCATCCTACTTTTATATACACTAGCGTATGCTTGTGCCTGGAGGCACAGTGTAAATAATGTTAGGATTAGAATATAATTGTAATCCCAACACAATTTTAAATTTATTTTTTAATTTGATAAAATCACAAATTTATTATAAAATTTTGGAGTTCTCACAAAACTCCTTACGTGTGAAAACCCATCTTTCTATATAAGATTTTTTGAACTAATAATTTTTATTTAATAAAATTAAAAATATTATTATTTTTTAAACTAATAATATTATTAATTTTATATAATAATATTCTAAATAATTATTTTACTAACTGATGAAAAAAAATAGAATATGAGATTAAATATTTTTATCATTTTACTTATTAGTTTGATTAAACAATCCAATAAAATCGAGAATATTATTATTATTTTTTTTCAGTTTTAAAATTAAGAACATTATTAGTTTTTTCATTTTTATTTTTATTTTTTCAAATTTTGCATATCAAATTACCAATGTTCTATCATCATATTTCTTTATAGACACAAAATTTTTAGTTTTGCATAAAAAAATAATTTAATTTTTTCAATGTAATTTTTTTTACACAAATTTTTTAAATTTTTTTTATTTAAAAGTTGATATTTTAAAGTTTTGAAAATCAAAATAATTATCAAATTATCACGTTCCTTTATAATTAATTATAAATGATAAATAATTATTATTTGAAGAACAATTTTGATTATTAAAAATTTAATAGGACTTGAGTATTTAAAAAATCTTAATTAAAATTTAATGAAATATAAATTTATAAATGTCAAAAAAATAAAAAATAAAACTTTAACCCGCGCAGATAAAATTCCGCAGTCAGACCGTTGATCGCGGAAAACCACACTATCACCACCATCAATCAATGCCCACCGTCCGTCTCCTAACTGTCAGCGATCCTCTGGTTAATAATCCACCACCATTAATCAAGGTTAAACTCACTTAACCGCAGTTAAGAATGCCACAAATATATAGAAAGAAAATGAGTGAGAGTACTAATTAGTGCTATTACTAATGATGTGATAGCGGGTCCCATCATGAATGATTTGATGTTTTAACCTTGGTGTAGTATTTTTTTTCTTTTTTTATTGAGTGTCATGTCATTAGTGGTCTTTTTAGAGTTCCAAAGTTAGTGGTCTCTATCATTGTTGTATATAGAATGTGAGATTTGTTTAAACACACCGGCTTCCCTCCTGTCACAAATCGAAGTGGAGGGTGTTGTTGGATTCATGGAGACTTATCACAGGTTTCGTTTCGATAATCTGAATCGTTCAATGTGTAGAAATCGTCGAGTATTATATGTTTGTAAAAAAATCACGTTGATCGAATATCGATAATTAGGTGATCAAATCAGTTTTGTATTAAAAAAAAAGACGGTGAAAAAATAAACGGTTGATAGAAAACTGATCCGATGAGATAACAATTGATATCCGATCAACGTGATTGTTTACAAATATATAGGGTATGTTTGGTTTGTGTTTGAGAGATGTGTTTTAGAGATAAAAAGTACAAAAACATGTTTGGTTTGGTTTTTTTTAAAAGATGTTTTGGAAAATTATTTTGAGATAGAGTTTTGGAAAAAGTGATTGATTTGATGTGTGTGAGAGAGAGATTTGTTTGGAAAACTTGTTTGGTTTATAAATTTTGGAAAATTTTTTTGAGAAAATTTGTTTGGTTTGATTATTTTTGAAAACTTATTTGTAGAGAAAATTTCCCAAAATTTTTTCAGAAAATCAAACCAAACGAGCCCATAGTACTCGACGATTTTTACACATTAAACAGTTCGAATTATCGAAACGAGACTCGTGGTGGGTCTCTATGGACCCAACAACACCCTCCAATTGAAGGAAGCCAGACCCTTGTTTAAAACATAGTTTGTAATTCTATAAATTAGAAATATTTTTTTTGTCAAATTTTTTATTTAATAGAATTAAAAAAATAAATAAAATTATTAATTACTCTTTTATATAAAAATAAATTACTTGAATTATTATTTGAAATATTTTTTTTATATTATTAAAAAATATTAATTAATTTAATAATTTATTAATAAATAAATTATTTATTATGTAATTAGAAAAATTAAAAAGATGAGACATAATTTTTAAAATTATATAAGATAATTCATATTTTAAATAAATTATTTTTTGGTCTTGGGATCCGAGAGTCCGTTGTGATTGAGCAAGGATCCTCTAAAGTGATTTTTTTCTAAAGTTTCCTAGAGTGCTACATTGTGTGGTCAAGTCACATCAATTTTTCTGATGTGACTTACCAGTAAATCTCAACCACATAATGTAGCACTTTAGAAAATTTTAGGAAAATTTCACTCTAGAGGATCCTTGGTGGTTGTGATTAGTAAAAATGACAGAATTAATAGTTTTATTTTGAGTGAGTGACAAGCATAACAGATAAAGAGTACGTTGGTTTGTGATTGGGCAGAACATAGCGAACGTTGTGGTATGAACCAACAAATAATTTTTAGGTATAGCTTCTGTCCAGTTTTTAATCGGATTGGATCATGTTATTGGATTCGTGAGGGCTTACCTCGGATTCTATTTTGATAATCTGAATCGTTCAATGTGTAGAACTCGTCGAGTACTATAAATTTATAAGAAATCACATTGATCGGATATCAGTAATTATGTGATCCAATTAGTTTTGTATAAAAAAAGAAGGTGAATAAATTAACGGTTGACGAAAATCTATTTTGATTACATAGCTATCGATATCCGATCAACGTGATTTTTTTATAGGCATATAGTACTTGACGAGTTCTACATATTGAATGGTTCGGATTATCAAAACGGAATCTATGATGAATCTCTACAGACCCAATAATATAATTTAATCCGATTAAAGACTGGACAAAAGTCATGCCTATTTATATTTGTAATTTATCTATATAAATAGATTATCTGTTTCTCCATATATTAATGTTTTTTTTATTAAAACCTAACAAACATGCTCTGCAAAGCGCTCCTTCTTTGGCTTGTTGTTGGGTTAATATCTTGCTTATGTATATATATATAGGTTTCTCTCTCATATCTGCCTATCTAGAGAGAGAAATAGAGGGAGAATAAGCGAGGGGCCAGCTTGTGATTTTCTCTTATTGTTTCACAGAGTAATGATTGCTGTGCAGTTCCAACCGGAGTTTCCTATGTTGAGATTGAGAGCAATTTGCGCATGAATAGCTTGATCTTTGTCGTTGGAAAAATTCGTGTAACGGTGATGGTGATGATGATGATGAGTGCGTTGTATATCGTCAAGAAATGATATCAAATTCCTTCGGATTTTTTTTTATTTTTATTATCGAACTTCATTGGCGGGAGTTTCGAGGTAAAGCTTTTTGATTACCGAATTGAGTAAATGTGTAGGTCACATATGCCAAATTGTATAGGCTGTTGGTGTGTATAGAAATTAGTACAAAAATCTTTAAAATCAGAATTTAATGCAAAGCATTAGCCATTAAAGCTGATTCGATTGAAAGCATTGTTACAGAGAGAGCTCTTCTGTTGAAGTTTTTTTTGAAGAGAAATGGCTTGTAATCAACCTGAAATGCAAGAGCCGAGCATCGACACCGATAAGCTGAGTTACGAGATATTCTCAATCCTCGAAAGCAAGTTCCTCTTCGGCTACGACGACCAGAAGCTATGGATTCCCAAGCAGATCCCTCCGGCGATCGAACCGAAGTCTGAACTACCGACTCCAATTGAAGCCGATAATGGAGTCCAAGCAATCAAAAACCAGAGAGGAAAAATTTGTATACTCAGCATCGACGGCGGTCGAATGCGAAACATTCTATCTGGAAAAGCCCTAGCCTACCTCGAAAATGCGATAAGAACGAAATCGGGAAATCCAGAAGCTAGAATCGCCGATTACTTCGATATCGCCGCCGGCGCCGGAGTCGGAGGGATTTTCACCGCGATGCTGTTTGGAACGAAGGATCACAGCCGTCCGATTTTCCAAGCCAACGACACGTGGAAGTTCCTGGCTACGCAGGGTAACAGTTTCTACCGATCATCGGCCGGTTCAGGTTCCGGAGGCGGAAAAATGATCAAGAAGATCTTCCGCGGTGGTTCTGGTTCAGCAACGGCCGGTTTAGAGAAAGCGATGAAAGAGTTGTTTACCGGTTTAACATTGAAAGACACGTTGAAACCGGTTTTGATACCATGTTACGATCTCTCAAGCTCGGCCTCTTTTGTGTTCTCTCGAGCCGATGCTTTGGAATCAGACAGTTTCGATTTCCGGCTCTGGGAGGTTTGCCGGGCCACGTCGGCCGAACCGGCGGTTTTCGAACCGGTTTCGATGCAATCGGTCGACGGCCAGACTCGGTGCGTGGCGGTCGACGGCGGTTTGGCGATGAGCAACCCTACTGCGGCGGCGATTACGCACGTGCTTCACAACAAGCAGGAGTTTCCGTTCGTGCGAGGAGTCGAGGACCTTTTGGTACTTTCACTTGGCACCGGTCAGCTCCTTGAGGGAAGCTATGACTACGACCAAGTCAAGCGGTGGAAGGCTAAGGACTGGGCTCGACCCATGGTTCGAATCTCCGGCGACGGCTCAGCCGACTTGGTGGACCATGCTGTCGCCATGGCCTTCGGTCAAAGCTGTAGCAGTAACTACGTGCGCATTCAGGTACGTCCTTTCTCTAAAATAAGCCGTATGCGTTATACACTGAGGTAATGCTATCTCTATGCCCAGTGCAATTTAGTGCGATTTGAAATTAAAATTATAAATCAAATGACAAATTTACAAATAATTAAATCGTAGTTGGGATGGTTTCAATTCGGTAATTAATTTAAGGATAATCTTAAACAATTATCAAGTTTTTACAGAATTTATAACATTAATTTAGATAATATTTTTCATATATATATATAACATTAATTTATAATAAATTTCATATTTTAAATATTTTTTATATTGATTTTTATTTTTATATGTATTAACTATAGTGAAAGTAGATTATAATTTTTAAATCACGAATTAAATTAATTCGTGGTTAGCGAACGAATCTGTGCGCGATTTTAACCGATTAAGTGATATTACATATCTATTGATATTTACATATATTTGTGTTTGTGCCTGTATATCTATTGGTACTTTTGAGTACGTGAGAGACGTTGTTTTGGCCAGGCTGGTGCTTGTGAAGAGGGGTTTGTCTTTTGCTTTTGGGGGATGGGGATGGTGATGTTTGTGTTCTAAGTGCGCTGGTGTTTTTGGGTTCATGCAATTAACTGAGGGTCTTTGGACACTGTACGTTTGGCTGGCCTACTTTAACGAGGCCATTGGTTTAAGCAATTTTTGTGCTTATGCGTGTGTTGGCCAGGCATATGCACTAGCTGATGATGCCCGGAAAAGCAATGGGGCTCATCTTGATGCTTTGGATGCTCTGTTTTTGTTACTATGTCAACATGTGAACTTCGGTTGGCTCCATTATCTGTATTTTCATCCATGGCATGTTTGTCAAACTTACCTACCTACTCACCTCGAAGTGTTTATCCTTTCTGGTAAAATTTTCAGTTATCATTGAGCTACCTGATACTATCGGAAAAGTTTTCGGTTTCACTTTCCACCGTCATTTTTTGGTGGGTAATGATAATGCAAAAGAACACATTTTTTTTAGAGATGTGGAAGGTAAAGAAAGAGAGTTGTGGAAGCATCAAAAATCAACTGGGGCATTAGGCTAACCCTTTTTTAATTTGTGAATTATTGCTTTCTTAAGAGAAAGAAAAAGAACAAGGAAATAGGTAAATTACACTCACATCCCGCGAGATTTGAAGAAAATCATAATTACAATGAATCCTTTTTAGTAAGACTAAAGTACCAAAATTAAATATAAATATATATTTTTGTAGAAAAGATATAACCATATCCTTTTGTATTTGTACGACTAACAAATTATTAATAAAAAAATAAGCTTAATTGCTATGTGAATTCAACTTCAAAGGAGATCATTGCAATTATTTCAACATTGTGGGGCTAACTATATTTTTTTCCCAAACATTAAGGGAGGTGAGTGAAATTTATCCAAAAAAATACTATGGCCAACTTATTTTGATTGTTCTGTGGACCATCTTCATTCACAAACTTGTATTAGCAAAGTAATGTGATGGATGACCATAAGAACAAAATCCATTTAAGTCAAATAATCTCCTTTTTCTTCATATATATAAATATATGCTATTTGATGGCCAAATCAGGCCAATTTATTTATTTTATATATATTTTAACCAAAAAAAAAAAAATTAGTGGTAGCATTTTTGAACAGTAATATTACATACCTAAAAAAATTAATTAAAAAAACACATCTACCAGCCACATTATTTTGGGCACTCATTCCGCCAGCTGTCTGCCAAACATTTCACATTCAAGGTGTTTTTAGGGGTAAAATTTCATGTGGATAGCATTTTTCATTTCTGAAACAAGTAGGTGGTCATTGTTGAAAAACTGGGATTTACATTGTCTACCATAAAAAATAAAACACAAAAAGATTTACTGAAAGTGGGATACTCTACACTGGTTTTAAAATGACAGTCCGGTGTTTATATGTACCAGCTAATGGGGGTGGTGTGGTTTCCATTATTAGCTTCTTGTTGTCGTCATGAGCACTGATTATGTGTGCTGGCAATGGACCAGTGCATTGGTCTCTGGCTCTGGTTTTACTATTCTTGTAGAGTGTACTGCCTTACGTTAGGTAACCCAACTTATGTACAAAGATGGGGCTTTTCTACCTTTTGTTGATTTGGGCCTCTTTTTCCCATTGAAAGAAATAAATGAGAAGGTTTACTTTCCCTCTCACATTTAGAGTTTTTATTGGTGTTCTCATCTTTATTATGTGGTCTTCTCATCTTTAGAATTTTTTAGCAGTCATACTTTGGAGTGCATTCTTTTCAATGGAGTATATATAAGAACTTGAGAAGGAAGCACTGTCATGAAAACAAATTTACACCAAACACTACTAAATGTTTCATTCCATACATTTGGTCCCTGCCAATATATTGAAATTGAAAAAATATTTCTGTCTAGAAGCCTCACCTCTAGATGGAAGAGTAAGTATTGGATGAAGAACAATATTGGTGGAGGATGACAACATCTATTGAGAAAAAAGAGGATAGTGAAAATAATTCTTCGTTGCTATCAAGATTTAAGGTAGTAAGTTTTCTGAGTTGTTCATTTAAAATACGAATATTTCTAGATACTAAGAAAATTCACTCAGATTTTTAGCATGAAAGTGAATTGTAAGGTTGTAGATTTAAAGTTAGCGTGTTGTGGGAAAAATATTTCTGTCTAGAAGCCTCACCTCTAGATGGAAGAGTAAGTATTGGATGAAGAACAATATTGGTGGAGGATGACAACATCTATTGAGAAAAAAGAGGATAGTGAAAATAATTCTTCGTTGCTATCAAGATTTAAGGTAGTAAGTTTTCTGAGTTGTTCATTTAAAATACGAATATTTCTATATACTAAGAAAATTCACTCGGATTTTTTGCATGAAAGTGAATTGTAAGGTTGTAGATTTAAAGTTAGCGTGTTGTGGGCCATAGGGAAAATGAATTTTGTCAACATATTTGGATTTTGGGTATGCAGCACAATTGTTTAAAATGCATTAGTAGCATCCAAGCATATATATACATATTATTCTGTTTTCTCACAGACCAAACGAATTCTAGTGATACCAAATTAAGATTGCAATGCAAGAAAAATTGACAACTCTCCTAGTCTTAAATTTTTGATAGTGCACTGTGGTGTATTGATATGTTCTTTTCACGGTTACATTGAGTTGGTCTTGTAGGCCTTAAAAATTAGTATTGCATATTAATCTTGTAAGAGTAGTGTTTGAAGTGTTTAATTGGATGAATAGTCCTCTAAAGCACTTTCCTCTTTTTGATCTCCCATTTTGCAT
The DNA here is from genome assembly GCF_004153795.1 of Camellia sinensis. Lineage (NCBI taxonomy): Eukaryota > Viridiplantae > Streptophyta > Magnoliopsida > Ericales > Theaceae > Camellia > Camellia sinensis. The sequence continues at coordinate 1,223,230 of NW_021024673.1, read as the reverse complement.
GACAGGCAAATGGATCCAGCTTGGGACGATGTGGGCCCAATATTGACTCGGACCCTAGTCCTAGCAATGTAAAGATGCTTGTGGGAATTGCCGATGAAATGCTGAAACAGAAAAATGTTGAATCGGTGCTCTTTGGCGGAAAGAAGATCACAGAACAAAGCAATTTCGAGAAACTTGACTGGTTTGCTGGAGAGCTTGTGCTGGAGCATCAGAGGAGGAGCTGCAGAATCGCCCCCACTGTTGCATTCAAGCAAGCTGCCCCAAGATCAACATAGACAACTCTCAACCATAAAAAAAGAAAAAAAAAAAGAAAAAAAAGAAAAAAAAAATTGGTACGCATTCTTTTTTATCTAATTTTTATATAGATGCAATCATTTCATAATTGTCACATTACTAATCCTGCTGATTTGAATTCGGACCAGCTCAACTTTCATAATTGTAAAAAGTCAATGAACCAATTTATTTTTTTAAATTCTTTTTTTCTTGTGATCTCTTTAGAAAGTCTTTAGACATAGATTTTGTGAATCATGTTCATGAGAAGATGTTGGTATTATCTGCTTCTGTAGGTGGGCTCGTGTTGTCATTTTCCTTTTGTTTCATAGATCAAACCTTATAACAACCAGTTGCTTGTTGTAATTGTTAGGAAGAAGCCCACCTTGTTGTCGGTCTACCGACACTGATTCTTGGAAAAGAATGAGGGCAATTTAGTCATTTGATGAGAGAACACATTGTGGTACCCAAGGAGACCTGTCCTTTAACCCTTGTAAGGAGGGAAGTGTTCTGTGATCACATTATTGTGTTTGTCTGCTTGAGCAAGCTGATTGCTCTTTCAGCTTAAACTGACAACTGTTTGAATGAAGAATTACTCCCTGAACAGGTGGTGGCTGTAGGAGTTGACACGTCAGTGCAAGCCTCTTGACCTTTCCTAATTTAACATCCTAAATTGTCCTCAGCAAAAAAATTATTGAATCCTAGGGTAGTGAATAAGATGAGGATTAATTTAATGAGCCTAGTTTTGCTCTGTACTTAATGTTTTAAAATGTGTCAATTTATATTAATTCTTTGTTGTTTCCCATTATGCCTCCTATTCCACTATTTGGTACAATTTATGGGGGTGATTATGATTTTTCAACTTTTTAAAAGCTTGTACCAAAGTGTTTTGTGTAGTTACATTTTATGAGGGGGGAAAAATGACTGAAATTAGCTAAAGAAGACTAATTTCTGAGAAACTTGTGTGCTTAAATTATTGCTTTTAGCTTGTAATATGTATGAACCAAACTAGGAAATTATGGACCAAATTCTTCAAAAAAAGAGAGGCACTGTGTAGAGAACTGTGGTTGGATAAAGAAATGCAAACCTAATTGTCCAATCTCAATAACAATTAGGTCCTATTCCCAACCAAAAGGAATGGGTCAAAGAAAGATTATGTTAAAAAGAAGAGAAAGTAAAAAAAATCATGCTCTCAAACATACTTTTTTACCATTGTTGCTTTTTAGTAAATTCCCTCTAGTTAATAGTATGGCCTATTGAAAGTTTTGGGTTAATAGGCAGGCATGGATTCTCTCTCTCTCTCTCTCTCTCTCTCTCTCTCTCTTTAAAAAAAAATTCTTGGTAATATTTTATTTATTTATTTATTTTGTGTGTAAATGCAGGAAAGGAAAAAACAGAAAATAAGGAAGAGGGAAAGTAAGATAGCAACTTTTACTTTTGAAAGAGAAGGTAGGAAGAGAAGAGGGAGGTTGGAGGAGAATTGAAAGAAAAAAGGACATTCAATTGTAAAAAAAAGGGTTTTTGATGATCTAAATAGGATTTTTTTTGCCTGCCAGAGGACAGGCATTGTGGTGTCCACACCACTTTCTACCATGACAGAGACCCAAGAAAAGCCCATTGAATGTGTGTACACTTTCAAGGTCAAACATGAATCACATTCTAATTAATCCCTTTGATTCCAAATGAAATCTTACTAGTGGGAAAACATTATTCTTTCCTCCTCATTTCCTCCTTTCCCTTCCATTTTTCTCATCCTAGTTCTCTAGAAACTTGTTTGTTGGGTGGTGGATATTTTGTGAAGAACACCAAATTGTAGCCAAAATTCCTTGTTTGACCTTCTGCAATTTTTTTTTTCTTTCTTTCATTATAGATTGTAGTGGTGGAGATTAGAGAAGGAATTTGAACAACCGATCATATCTCCTTATTAGTGCTTAGAATGGGATTGATGGATGGTAGTACAAATATGGGGACTTGGGTGTGGGACCCTTTGTATGTAAGAGAGATTTTTTATCTTTCTTTATTGGACCTGTATTTTTTTTTTTGTTTGGGTGAATATCTTGAACTTGTATTTTCATTTTCTTATATGATTGTTTGGATAGAAAAAATTTGGAACCTTTTGTTGTTCATTTGTATACTTTTTTGCATTGTATATGAGTGGTGGTAGGTGGCAGTTAATGTCGTTTTCTTCTTGTGCTTTTTTTTGACTTGTTTTTGTTGTGCTTTGTTGAATGGGAGGATGGTGGGATGGGTTGGAAATTTCTCAATGGAATATATTAACAGCACTTCTCAAATTACATAAATTATCCACAATATATTCACATCATAGGTCCCATTGTGCGTGACGGGGAGGGGGTTTACAAAAGTCATGTGAACATCTGAGTTTTTCTTTTTTTTTGGGTGGTTGAATTTTGTTTATATATATTTATAAATTGAATTCTAATGTGTAGTTTTTGTAGCCAAAATAAGTGCGAACCTTTAAAAGTTTTATTTTTTATTTTTTATTTTTTATCTTAATGGTTGATCTTTAAATTTTCTAAAACACGTGATAGTAAAACAAAAATATGAATTTATTTAATTTAATTAAATATATACATTTTTGACATAATAAAATGATAAAAAGTGAATCATGTGGCTGATCTCACTTGATAGGTTGGGTTTGATTTGGTTTACATGTTGGTCAATTGTGTTGCTTAGGTTCTATTTAATGAAATTAAAAATTTATATTTGACTGAGTTCCCAAATTTTATATTTTCAAAAACTTTCAAAAACTAATTTGATGTAAAAATGATTTTTTTTTTTTATTATTTTCGTATGATTATGAAAAATTTACCTATAAATTCTATCTTGAGGAATGGTGATTCGATTAGAACAATTAGTGTCATTGATTTTAAAAAAGTAGATTTAATATATTATTTGAAAATTAAATTTACGTTATACCGTGCTTTTTTTTTTTTTTTTGCGCGCTAAAAGGTAAGATATACAATCTATGAGAATCAAATTTGGAATAAATTTTTATAAGATTTTCAAACATTTGAAAATGAGTACAAAAATGACTTGAAATCTGAGATTATTCAAACATTTCAAAATAATATGGGATTCGTCAAATATTTCAAAAAAAGTACAAAAATTCCTTAGTAAGTTTTAAACAAATGTATAATTTCAATTTGTAATACTCTAATGTAATACTCAAACGTAACATTCTAATGTAATACTCTAAAAAAACTCATTAATATATTTTTTCTAAACGTAACACTTTTTATGTAACACTCTAAAAAAAAACTCTTTAGTGTAACACTTTAATGTAACACATAAAAAAAAAATTTAGTGTACTTTTTCAAACATAATACTCCACACTTCAAAAAAATGATGTGGGATTTTTCATATCATTCCAAAGGAAGTACAAAAATTCCGTAGTAAAGTTTTGGATAAATGTATAATTTCAAATTGTGAGTGTTACGTTTGGAAAAAATACACTAAGTAATTTTTTAGTATTTTTATGTGTATTACATTGAAGTGTTACGTTTGAGATTTCATTGATTGGAGTGTTACGTTTGGAAAAAATACACTAAAGAGTTTTTATATGTTATTAAAGTGCGTTACATTTGGGAAAAATTTGAAATCTTACGTTGTTACGTTTGGAAAAAATATATAGGAATATTTTTGTGTGTTACATTGGATGAAAAAAGTTTGGAGTGTTATGTTTGGAAAAAGTACGTTGTGGAGTTTTTAGTATATTACATTAGAGCGTTACGTTTTTATTCGTAATGTGAGATTTATTCTAGAAGGAGAAAAAATTCAAAACTTTCATAGTGTAGATTGTCCAAATGTGTAATTTTACATTTGGAAAAACCTACTTTTATTGTTTAAAAATTAAACTCAAACGTGTAAATGACTACCATTTTGTGTAATTTTTACTTTAATGGGACCTTTAGATTCATATAAAAAAAAAAAAAGGGACTAAACCGTTCATAAGATCACATTTTGAAATTTGTTAGTACTTCACCCTATGATTATCCTTTTTTGGATAGACATAATTTTTGATATTTATTTTTATTAAATTAATTTTTATTTTTATTATTATTATTTTTTAAAATGAAAAAGTCTACTGTCCTAGACTTAGGGACGAAGAAAGCAGCTAAAAAATGAGGGGTATGACTAAGATTAAATTGATGTATTATAAGACTCATAGTTAGGATAAATGTGGACCACATATCATGTTTCTAGGTAAAATTTGGATAATAATTCTGAATTTGTAAAATTATCCTCTAAAGAATTCTAAAAACTCAACCTGGAGATAGCTACGAAGGTAGGCATTTTTACTAGAATTTAAAGTTGAGTGTTTAGAAGCTGTTTGATCTGAAGGGTGATGTAATTGGGGTCGCAAAATAGGACTTTTTGTCGAATGCATGATTAATAAGAGTTTGTTATAAAACTTTATTACAGTGTGAATGTCTTAAAAGCATCATTTTGGTGCAACAGGCCTAATGATAATAATAATTGCATAGGTCACAAAAGAAAAATCTAAAGTAGCAATTTAAATGGGCACTTCTTAAAGCTGTAAAGTTTGATCATTTCAAATCAGAATTGATTAATGAAAGCTTTTAAATTAAGGGCCATAAATGTGATCTACTAAAGTTTGAAAAATATTAAAGATTCTAAATAAATTATTAAATATTTTATTAAATTTTTCATATGAGTGTGGACCTATACACATGTGATTTGTGTGAATTTCACGCTTATGAAAAAGATTTAATAAAATATTTATTAATTTATTTGAGATCCCTAATATAACTCTTAAAATTCACACCACAACTACTTAACTTTTATAAAGTTGAATTAAGCCTTTAAGATTTTTATAAATTTAAAAATAAAACCTTTTAACAAAAGTACCCCATATGCAAACATAGTTGCTAGGATTACAAATAAATTTATATATATAAATAAATAAATCATAGTTGGGGTTCCCATTTTGTAATCGTGGGAGGGAGTAGTGTTTTGGAAAAATTGTTAAAAGTTAGTTTTTTTTAGTTTTTAAAATTTTTTTTTTTAAAAATGTGTAAAAAATGTGAGAGATGATATGATCCAAAATAAGTTAAAAGCCGAAAAGTAATTTTTAATCTACTTTTTCAAAATTAACTTGTTTCGAATGAATTGTAAACTTAGTTATTTGATTCATTTTATTGTTACATCGGTTCTTAATTAATGATATATGTAATTTGTACATGGTTGAGTATTTAGAGTTAACTGAGTAAAAATAAGTTCATTGTGACATTATTTTCAAGAGGTTCCTCGTCAATAAATATTAAAACTAAAAATCTTTTTTTCTATAAATATGGCAAGAAATTAATGTCAAACATTGATGTGTTCATCACCATCAATAATACTGTTTAAATTAAAGATTTGAGAAAAAAATTATAGAGGAAAAAATTATAATAATTAATATTCTATTTCTTTTACACTTTTTTTCCCCCATGCCTATCAAGACCTATATATCATCGATACTTTCCGTCCTATCATATATTGCCAAAAGTTCAATTTACTTATGAAGTTTCTTTTTTCTTTTTTTTCTTTTTTTTTCTTTTTTTTTTTTTTTTTTTTTTTTTTTGGAACTAATTTTACTTTTGAAGTTTCAAAAGCATCTTTTTTCTCAGGTCCAATTGGGGATTCTTCCCTAGATTGGGTCCCCATGCCTATAATCATGTATACCTAATACATATATGATCCAATGGTGGGGGAAGCTTTTTACCTAAATAGATATATAGATAGAGACATCACATTCTTTAGCTAAGCCATATATATAATTAATTTCAGATTAATCCAAATTGCAATAGCAATATATCATTTTCCATAACACTGCATGCCAAATTGTCCATTATTCATACCTGTATGTGGTTAGATGAGAATATATATATATATACATACATACACTAGCTAACAAATTGATTAAGACCACAAGTTTTATCAAGGTCTTCCATCAGAGATTAAGAAAAGAAATCAACCAAAACAATGGGGATCTAATTGATCTGAATGCTAGGGGTGTAATTGATTCACTTCGGTTTAGTTGGGATTAAAAAAAATTAATACCAAGCCAAATCATTCAGTTTTATTGGTCGGTTAAGAAACTAAAACCTATTTCATGCTATGATTCGATTTTTGTTGGTTTTTGATTTACTGTCAAGGATCTTAAGGGATTTTATACGGGTTTTAAATATACTTGTACAATTTTACATCTTAAATAAATAAAAAGAGTGTGAGGACTGCTCTATAAATGCCTCAGTCCCTAACCTTTATTATAAAGTATTAGTCACTTAATTTTTACAAAAAAATCAGAATATAAAAAGTATTTACATGTGTAATATTTCAATTAGTTTATTTCGTATTGATATAAAAGTCTAAGAACCGAAATAGATCATACCTTACAAAAATTGACTAAAAATTAAAATTTTGATTGATCTTGAGTAATGGGGTCAATTACACCTGTTTTCATATTGTTTGTTTTATTTAATTATTTTTTGTACATCAAAAATCGTAGCATGAGGGAAGGAAACGTTTAAGACCTGAACCTATAATTTTCTAATAAGATGCAAGAATTCTAATTAATTAAACTAGCCTAATTATATCAATTGCTTTATATTTGTCCTATATTGTTGAATATAGGAATAGTTAGGTCACCCATCCAACATCCTGCTTATTGTGATGATCCTTGTATACAATGAAAACTAGTTGAAAACTATTTCTCTCTCTCTCTCTCTCTCTCATGTCATATCATGTGAATAACACATAATCTTTGTTTTGGTATGAATTGGAAGACCTAACTTTATAATGGAATCTACTTTAGCTTTCTCTTCATTTTATTAAATGTTCCTTTCTAACATTATATAAAGTATTAGACCCCTCATCCACACCATTCATGCATTTTGTACTTACTATTTTTAAGGATTAGGATGGTTGGTGACCTCGTGGTACGAGAGTCTAAACAATATAGCTTTTCAAACCTGTTTTTTTTTCACAATAATGCATGGCTATGATTATGACTTCTTGTGTTTGATTCCCCTTCTATTCCATGCACTTACTGTATAGGGAAAGGTTAACCACCGCTGATTGGGTAGTCATTAGTCTTAATAATATAAGTGTAAAAAATATATTAGAATATAAAATAAAATAAATAAATGTATAAAAATTTGAGCAAGTGTGTGGGAATATATAAAAATGTATTAAAATTCTAATTATTTTGACATTTTTCTACCTTAACGACAGCCCTCTAGAATGTCATTAGTATGGCACTATTTTATATATATATATATATATATAGATAGATTATTCAACAAACAAAAAGCATGACAAAATGGAAAAGAGAAAGAGAATCAAAAGTAAAAAGAAAGGCCACCCACCTGTGCTACAATGTTTTTCTGATTTTGTTTTGTTTTTTGTTTTTTTCAATCTCAATCAACTATGCAAAAAATTAACCTAAAAATTTGGTTCGAGCTCGTTATTTAGAGAATGAGCTTTGTGTTAAACAAGCTGAATTTGAGCTGCTCATAAACAACTCGGGTTTGCTTACAATCTTACACCTAAACTAATTTGATAATTATTTGAAATAAGGAAAGCCATATATATACATACAATATTTACTGACTTCTTACTAAGATTGTAGTACTAGTACGGCATGCAGTAATAAAGTTATGAAATCAGATAAACATTCTAGACAAAGAGAAGGCCCAAATAACCATCCTACGAATTTATTTCTCATTATTTAGAAGCAGTTTCAGTGTACAACAAAGCAAGGGGAAAACAATGCTTGAACATGACACCCTACGATGGCGGGTTTCATACAGAAATTATAAACGAATCACTCGATTAAAACATAGAATCTTGGGAATTTAGGAAAATGGTGTGAGCTAAAGAAGTCGGGGAGAAGGTACCAGAGAAGACGAGGCAGACACTCCGCACCTTTTAAAGAGCAGTGGCAGCAGGCTCAAGTAGTCTTGGAAACTCCAAGGGTTCCTGTAATGCTGGATTAATTGGAAACATTTGACATTGTGCATAATGTGCCATCAGTTGATCCACAAGCACCGGAGCCACCATTGCTTCAACCACTGGCACCGCTGCACCATCACAAGCAGCAAAATGATCCATCAACAAACTATTAGAGGGTGTTTTCCTTCTTCCCTTTATGTGATTAAACAGAACGTGCAAGCTAACTGCTCCTGTTTGTATGAATATCATAATATAGTTCTTGTTAAGGGTCAGTGAAAAATAGGCAAGGATCCCCCTGCTTCTCACGATGAGTACGCATAAAGAAGCTAGGTCATAATTTTAGGTTTAGATTAGAACATTTGAGTATAGAAATATTATTAGTAAAATAATGGAAATTGGAATTACTAGATACAGTGAGTTGAAGGAAAATTAGTATAGCGTGCTTGTAGAAAATTAAGTGGGTGGGTGATTTAACAAATGAAATAGGAAATACCAAGTATAAACCAGAAAAAGATAAACATAAAAATGAACACCTTAAAGCTAATGTAGTAACAATTATGAGAAAATGAGACATAACAATGCTCTAACTAAACTTGGAGTTGGGGAAAACAATAACCAATGTGATCAGTGCTTATGTACCCCAAGTAGTGTTGAAAGAAAGATAATTATGAGAAATACATTTAAAAGAGAAGATAATTATAGACAAAAGGCGGAGGGTGGCAACTGGGACGGGGTAATTTCCCCCCACTAAGATTTGGAAAAAAGTATTCTAATCACTTGAATTGCCATTAAAGAATGAGACGATGACTATTCATGTAACTGAACCCAACTAATTGGACACAAGGCATTGGTTTGGTTTGGTTTGGATATAATCCTTGCAATAACTGATCATAGCAACCATATATAGCTGGCCATCCTGGTATTAGTGAATATAAAGCTCCAGGCTGCTATGATCTAACCCTTGTCGTTAGTTATTGCAAATTAGCAAGAAGTATAATACAGAAAGGAGTAGTGAGGGAAAGTTAAAGAGGATGGCAAGGGAAGAATAAGAGAAAACATGTCCTTCAAAGACAAACCTCGTGGTACAACACAAGGATCTTGTTGACCTCGGAATATAAGCTCCGTCTCTTGCTTATCTCTTGTAACTGTATGCTGTTTCCTCTGCAAAAGCATCAAAACAACAATATAGCATTAACAACTTGTGTCAATAAATCATGAAACTAAACACAAACAGCTCTACAAAAATCAAAATGTACACATAAATGTGCAGTGCTCTCTATTTTGCTGAAATTTAACATAATTTGAATCCAAGAGAGGCCCCGTTTGGTAGAGCTGTGGGAAAGTGATTATAGCATATAGCTTAACAACTTATACCTTATAAGTTATAACTGTGAACATAAGCTGATTTTTGACTTATAAATTAAGCTTCTCTTCCCCCCACTCAAAGAATAAGTTGATTTTTGGCTTACAAAAAGTTATAAGCTGTATTGTTAAGCTGAACCAAACACGTCAAAATAACTTAAATTAAGCTAAAAGCTAAAATAAGTTGAAAATAAGCCCTACCAAACAGGGCCAGAGAAGCGCTGCAGCAGATTATTCAGCACCAAATGTTTAACACAGAGAGAGAGAGAGCAAGCTTACTCTAATTGTAGGCGTTGGTTTGAAAGCTACTCTCATGTCTATTAATTCTCCATTGGATATTCCACCCTGCTCATAAACAATAGATAATCTCAATCTCCTAGTAAAATATATTAAATGGCTTACTATACATGCAGAACATTAGATAACTTGATACATCGTAGGGTGTTTCCTAATCATTTAAGATTTTAAGATGGATGATGAACTAATATGGTATCAGAGCTCCGACTGTAGAAGATCCTAGGTTCAAGGTTCATAATCTGTGTTTATTTCCTTGTTATATTTTCTCCCAGTTCACTCAATTTGTTTCTCTCCGCGTGCAAGATGGGGTTGCACATGATGGGATGGTGTTCGATACCTTGATATACATTTTCAGGCTCATTTTCTAACAATTTAAGCTTTTGGGACAATTGGCGATCTAGCACAAAAATGATAAAGGTTAAAAAAATACCTGAATCCCACCAGAGCGGTTTGTTCTGGTTCTAATTCGGCCATGTTCATCTATAAAGAACTCATCATTATGCTCACTCCCAGTCAGAAATGTACCTGAATGTTTTCATTGAGAAACAAAACATAGACGCCACTAAAAATCCATCAAAGAAAAGAATCATCTACACAATATAAGTGTATATACACCTGCAAACCCGCTTCCAATCTCAAAGCCCATTGACGCAGGTAAGGACATAGCAGCTTTAGCCAGCTCAGCTCCAAGTTTATCAAAGACCGGTGAACCAAGCCCCTGACATAGAGTAACAAAATTTTCAAGATTTTTTACAACAAAGAAAAATTCCAGGGAGTTTTGCAGTGTTGAATGGCAAGGAACTGCTGAAGTTTTAAATTACACACACAGGTTTTGTGTTGTGGAGCATGGTTTTAAATAATGCACATATTGGTATCAGTAATACAGTCATATATTGGCCGATATTAGACAGTATCGGCCGTTATATTGGTATCAGAAGTCCAAAGTTCTGATACACATTGACCGATATTAAAAACTCTGATGGGCAAGAGCTTACACGTGGAACATTTCTGACAATGCATGTGACAATACCACCAACAGAATCTCCTCTCACTCGGACATCATCAATGGCAGCAATCATCTTCTCTGCGTACTCATGATTCGGGCACCAAACAATAGTACTCTCTATCTGATAATATTTACAAGAGAAACTTCAATTAGGTTAATAAGGCGAGTAAATAACAACTATAAAAATAAAAGAACAAATTGAACAAGGTATCGGCAAAATTGAGAAGAAAGAAATGGAATTAATTTAGAATTCCAAGCCACGTTGGTGCCAATGTCCCATGACATCTCTTGAGGAGGTTATGAGCTCAGCCTCAGTGGGCTCACATGAACAGCTAAGTATGGTGGTCTGGCCAGTTAACATGCTTGACATCATTGGTCTGAGCCATGGCACCATAAGACGAGCCATAGCATAGGTATCCCGAGCCATGAGCACCGCTCAGCTGAGCCAAGGCAGCTCAACATGGCTTGATACCCCCTTGATTCAAGGTGGCTCCGCTCAATAGCAAAATGGCTCGATACCCACATACCTCTCTTCCCCCCCTTCCCCTTCCTGACTCAACCAAGGGACTCTCTACCACACCATGATTCCCTTATGCCTCATTCCTCATATCCAATGACTTATGACCTAGATGATTCAAGACACTTCTATCTTCAGAAATAGGGGTAACATTACTTACATACATCTCACCCTTCTCAGGCCCCACTTTAAACAAAAGCCTCGTGCATTCGGTCTCCTTTTTCTCTATCCTCTTTTTAAAAAACCGATTAGAATCAAACAACTAAAAAGTGCCTTAGATTTATAGAAGTGTTAAACTCCAAAAGTTTTTTAGAAGTCAACCTGCTTTGGTTGCATTGCCCTGGAGGTTAGGACCACAATCCTAGGGAGGCGAAGAAAAAGAATGAAGAAATTATTACCTGATCAAGAGTCAGACTCTCATGATCAACAAGATCCTTTGGAAGTACAACATTGTGGACTTGAGAAGCACAAACAAGAACCTGAGACATACAAACATAAGGGCATCAATGGAGAACCAAAGAAACATCATTTCTATACATAGAATTATAGATTTGCACCATTACTTTTACATACATACATAAATATATAGATGTATCTTGTATGCAATACTATATTTTTACATATTTACTCATCCACTCCAGCTCTATGGCACAGCGTCCAGACTGCCTACCTACTACCTCACCCACCATAAAACACGAGCCTTGTTCATTGGGTACAACATTTATCTGTGCATATGCACATAATACACCCTCAGAATGGCATTTGGAAAACAAAAGTAAAGAAATTAACTGTCCATCACACAATCAAATAACGCACCTCAGTTCCTGAAAATTGCTTAAGAATTTTCTTAGCAACAGCTCCAGCAGCAACTCTCCCAATAGTTTCTCTAGCTGAAGATCTACCACCACCCTACAACACCATGATGATGCAGCCAAAAAATTAGAACACAGAATCAATATAGAACTGCAATTCCTTTACATTCAGCTTATTATAATTATGACTCTGGAAGAATTTACCTGAACTGATCTCACACCATACTTGAAGTCATAAGTGGCATCTGCATGAGAAGGCCTATATTTTATTGACATTTCGCTATAATCCTGGAAATCCAATAACACAAATCATGAGAACAACTGCATTTGTTTACTACAAGTGACAAAAATGTGATGATCAATTATAACACTAGATTAAGATAACTTACTACTAGGTCCACTTAAATACACCCTAATAGAAACTTTCCCATTTCATCTATCATCATGGGCTCATTTGGAATGTGGTGGAAGACAAATGCTTCCATTTCATCCACCATATAAAAGAATAATTTCAGCCACTCATATGGTATCATTACCACCACAAATAAATGAACCATTACCCAAGAAAATGATAAATAAACTAAGCTTTTTTTGCTTCGAAGGAAAACATTTTTCACATTGCTGGCCTGTGGTAAGATAGAAAACAAAAGTCATCAAAAAACGGTTTTTTTATGTTTGGACAAGAAATATTTTCCACTCCGAACTGAAGTCTTAGCAAAGCCCAAGCACCCCACCACCACCACTACTCACACAAACATTAACACATTAGTTTCAAGACTACAACTAAACATAGTAAAACAAACCTTTCATGAAATAAACAGTTTCTTGGAAAATGCTTTTTAAAAAGGGTAAACTACTAATAGGTCCTAATAGTTAGACTTAATTCCCATCACGTCTTATTGAAAATAAATCTTGGTAAAATTGTCATTAAAAATAATTTTTTTGTGACAATTTTTTACATACATCGCTAAAAATTGACAATTAGTAACTTTTTTTTGGCATGATTTTTATAAATTGTAGCTAAAACTTATAATTAGTGACGTTTTTTTATGACAAATATTTCCCTTAGGACCTATTAGACAATAAATCTACTTATTGGGACCTACACGTTTACCCCTTTTAAAAAAAATAATTTATTTTCTGCTAAAACAAACGGACCTATAAAACTTTATTTCATGGTAATTTCAAAACCAGTCTTCGATAAGAAATGGAAACAGAGGCTTTTGAAATGCAGCAAACCGAAAAGAATTCACAAACTTCAAATGCTATGTTGATGTAACCCATAAAGGACTAAGTTCAATCACAGTGGCAATGCACTCTACATGTTTGATCTTGTACAAATTGAAATCAAATGTGGCATCACAGACCACCCAAGAGGTGCCTAACTGATTGGAAGACATTCCAAACTAAAGCCCATCAGCCCATTGAATATAAGAAGAAGAGGGCATTATATGGGTGTACTCACATGTCCTCTCTGATCTGTGTTGGGTACTTTTACCATGATCGGAGATCCAGTTGTGATGCCTGTAATTAATAAAACACCACGCTGATGATGGTTAGTTGGGGAATTTTAAGGTTTCGGAACTCCCACCAAGTGCTATAAACTATTTGGGTCACGCTGGTGGGCTTTATTTGAGATTTACCCCGATCCATGTGGGGAGGGTGCTTTGCATGGGTCTCAACATTAGTCAAGGCCCAATCATAAAAACAAAAAAAACTCCAAGAGATCTTCGGTTGGGAAAAAAAGAGAGGGAAAAACACTTAGTAATTAAAGCAGAAAATGACCTAACCTTCAGCAATGCCGGAATATATTTGGCATTCATCGGTCTCTTTTCGAAGCGTAGTTACTCTGCTCTGACCTGGCCTCCTGTGTCCAACAACTTCAATTGTGAGGCCATCTCTAATCCTTAAAATTTTTTTTTTATTTTATTTTTTTTCATCAAATTTACTCTAAAATATCTCCAATCCTTTCATGTTTATTAAATCAATGTTTCATCAAATTTAATGAATGAAAATTTTGAAATAAGAGAGGAATTTATTTTTTATAAAAAAAAATTATTGAAAAAATTGATATAATTCATGTCATACCAAAATTTTTACTTAAATTTAAAATCAAATTAAATCAAACATTTGAATTTGAAGAGAGATAAGTAACCACACGGGAAGGACCCGTGGCTGCTCAATGCGGTCTGCTTTTTTTTATTTTATATATATATATTTTATTTTAAGAATTGAGATTTGATTTTAGATTACAAGGGGCGTCGCATCGACGTCTAGGTGCGGTGAAAAATGAACAAAAATTCTCGCGTTTTTCTGAACGAGCGCGAGTAAAGAAGTTAGTCTAAGACTTAGATTTAGGATAGTAACTTGGAATATAGGAACTGTAACTGGTAAAACGATGGAATTGGTAGATGTTATGATTAGGAGAAGAGTTAGAACAACATGCGTATAAGAAACTAAGTGGACAGGCAAGAAAGCTAGAGAAATTGAGGATACCGACTTTAAACTGTATTATAGTGGTAATGATAGACGGAGGAATGTGATAGGAATCATAGTTGCCAAGGGTCTTGTGGAAAATGTAGTGGCGGTCATTAGGAAAGGGGATAGAATTATGTTTGTTAAACTAGTTATTACGCCCCTCAAGTAGGATTAAATGATCAAATTAAGAGGGGATTTTTGGAGCAAATGGATGAGATCTTACGGAGATACCTGTAGGAGAAAAACTTGTTATAGGTGGAGATTTTAATAGCCATGTAGGTATAGATAAATTAGGCTATGAAAGGTACATGATAGATATGATTTTGGTGATAGAAATAAGGTTGGAGAGAGTATCTTAGATTTTGCATTGGCTTTTAACCTAGTGGTGGCCACTACTATGTATAAGAAAAGGGAGAGCATTTAATAACCTTTAAGAGTAGGTCAATTAAGAGCCAAATAGATTACTTTTTAGTGAGAAAAGTGGACCGCCTAAAATGCAGTGATTGTAAGGTGATTTCTGGAGAGAGCCTGGCCTCTCAACATAGGATTTTGGTACTAAATTTATGTTTTAAAAGGCAATACCAAGCTAGGAAAGATGGTGGGCGTCATAGGACAAGATGGTAGGACCTAAAAAGGGATAAACTAGAAATATTTAAGAATAGAATGGATAAGGAAGGTGCTTGGGACTTGGAAGATGATGCTAATACTATATGGAACTCAATAGCCAACTGCATGAGGAGAAACTCAAGGGAAGTGCTTGGAGAGTCGAAAGAAACGGGACCCAACTCTAGGAAAACTAGGTGGTGGAGAGAAGAAGTTCAAGTGGTAGTTAAGGCAAAGAAATAGTGCTTTAAAAAGTGACAAAATGATAGAACTAAGGAAAACCTTAAGAGCTATATATTGGCTAGTAAGGAGGTCAAGAAAGTAGTGAGAGGATAAGTTGAAAACTTATGATGACCTATACACTAAACTAGATAGTAAGGAGGGAGAGAAGAGAGTATACAAACTTGCTAAGATACGGGAAGAAAAAAACAAGATATTTTAATCAAGTTAAGTGCATCAAGAGTGAAGATTCTAAGGTATTGGTGAAGGATGAAGAGATTAAGGAGAGATGGAGGAACGATATTGAGAAACTATTAAATAAGGAACATGAAGATACGCCAATAAGGAAAGAAATAGTCAGTAATACGATAAACTAAGACTATAGGTTCTATCGCAGGATTATGAACTTTGAAGTGAAGATTGCACTCAAGAAGATAAAATCAATTAAGGCTTTAGGACCCGATGATATCCCTATAGAAACTTGAAAGGGTTTGGGTAAAAGGGGGATTGTTTGGTTGACTAGGCTGTTTAGTAAAATTTTGTTGACTAGGAACATACCAGATGAGTGGAAGAAGAATATTTTAGTGTTAATCTATAAAAATAAAGAAGATGTCTAGAATTGCAACAAGTATAGAGAAATCAATCTAATGTGTCATATAATGAAAGTGTGGAAGAGGGTGATGGAACGCTAATTGTGAGACATAACAGAGGTGTCAGAGAATCAATTTGGGTTTATGCTTAGTAGGTCAATAATGGAAATGATCTATTTGTTGAGGAGAGTAATAAAAAAGTATAGAGAAAAGAAAAGAGAAGAGACATTCATATGGTGTTTATCGACCTTGAGAAAACATATGATAGAATGCCTTAGGATATAATATGGTGGGTGTTGGAGAAGAAATGAGTGACAAAAGATTGCATTGATGTGATTAGGGACATGTATGAAGGGATGATGACCACTATTAGATCGCCTGCCGGAAAGACAAATGAATTTCCTATCATTGTAGGGTTACACCAAGGATCTACTTTAAGTCCTTATCTTTTCGCGTTAGTTATGGATGAGTTGACGAGAAATATTCAGGATGACGTGCTATGGTATATGCTTTTTGTAAATGATATCGTGTTAGTGGATGAAACTAGAGAAGGAGTTAACACAAAATTGGAAATTTAGAGAAAAATACTGGAATTTAAAGGATTCTAGATAAGCAGAATTAAGACAGAGCACATGGAGTGTAAATTTAGTAACAGTAACAATGAAAGCAGAGGAGAAGTGAGGATTGAGAACCAAGAACTGCTTAAGATTGATCATTTTTGTTATTTAGGGTCGATTATCACAACAGCAGGGGAAATTGATGCGGATGTGGCCCATAGGATTAGGGCGGGATGGCTTAAGTGGAGAAGTGCGTTTGGAATACTGTGCGATAAACAAATACCCACTAGACTAAAAGGTAAATTCTATAGAACGACTATTAGACCAGCGATGTTATATGAGATGAAGTGTTGGGAAACCAAGAATTAACTACCCTTGAACACAAATCCCTAACCCTGTATTGGTCTGGAGAAATCAATCTGTGAGTTCTTCATCTTCACACTTTTTTTTTGTTTATCAAATTTTGATAATGGAAGACTATATTTGTTTTCTCTAATTTCTTTGCTATAATTTGTGAGCCTTAATTTATTTGAGGATATAATTGTTTGGCCCTAATTATCAGTTAGGGCAATAATTGTTCAAGTTACTTAGCACTGTTAATAATGGCTTTTCACTGTTTTGTTGCGCTCAGTTAGCCCTAATTATAGTTGTTGCCCTAATTTGTGTTGTGTTGTGTTGTTCTGTCCTTGAATTCAATTTATTGTTATATATGCTCATATGTGTAAATGCAATAAATCAATTCTAATTCTATGCTTGATGCTATTTTTCATTGGTTTGGTGCTTCAATAGAAATCTCTAATCGTTGTTGTTCTCTAATTTATTAAAACATATTATTTGCAGATATCAATCATTGTGAATTTGTGTGGATTTTTTATTATATAGCCATGCCTCCTAGGAAGTATATTTTCAGATATTAAAAAGGAAAAAAGAAGCAAAAAGTAGAAAAATTCATTCAATCTTAATCGGGAGCGCTTACTAAATTTCTTGATAGCAAGAAACAAATAGAAGGGCCTCTCGAACTCCCTAGCCCGAACTCCTGAACACTAGTTTAAATGCACCTGCATTTGATTTTCACGGGTTCAATAGTAGCTTTCTCTTCTTATAAATATACATATACACCCTTATGTGAAGCACACAAACTCATCTAAAAGGTAAATAAACTCGAATCACACAAGCACATTACATTATCTTTCACACATGGACTAAATAGGAAATAATCTGATAATAAAATTATTTATACACTTTGTGAGATATAGATTCCCAGTTTGAAGATAACATTACAAGCATAATCATCTTCCTTTTTGACGGAGTGTTTACCATTTATCACCGCTTTGACAAGCATCAAGCTTCATTGTCCTGTAATTTAGTTACCAAAGAGCAAAAAAGAGGGCCTAAATATGAACTCATTCTAGATTGGTTTGGGGGTTAACATAATTCATGGAGTTCAAACACATAAAAGCATTATTAATTATTTAAATCACCATTAATCCAATTGAATCTTTTAGATTACCCACACAATGGCATAATGGACAATATTTTAATGCTAAACAAAGGGGAAAAAATGTAATGAATTTATTACAAAATGACATGACAAGGATCGTGTATTATCTTCGACTTGAAGGCTAGCAACGAAAGGCGATCTGTCTCGTTACCTCCAAAGGTACTAGCTGTAGTCGCTGCAGGGAGCATTCCAACATGTAGTAATGTCATGACCATGAGACATAACTGGAGCAGCTGGGAATTCATTCCTGAAATTTGAAATGTTATTTTTTAATTTTGTTTTGTATGCAGAGTCAGCCTTAATTGGGTTGGTGACTAAACAACCTAAAGATTCCACAATGGCAGGGTTGTAATGCACGTGAATTAATTTGTCTTTTCTTTTTCTTTTTCTTTTTCTTTATTTTTTTTTTCTCTTCAATTTCACCAGAGTGGGGGATAACAAAATGGAAAATGTGCATTGTTTCCATTGCTCAACTTGCTTGCATAACTTGCCCACGATGTCCAGTCCTGGAATTGATAGCCCACCCTTTAGACTGTGTGATGAGTGATAACATATTTTGTGGTTGCATAGAAGAAACTAATAATGCTTCCATCTATTTTTGGTGCATTAATTGCATATATACCTCTAACTCCAAAGTATGAGTTATTTGGTATTTTGGCATATTGAAACACTTTTTATACATTGGATGGTAGATTGACACAATTTAAAATTGAGGACCAAATTGAAACACTTTTATACATTGGAAATTAAATTGACACAATTTAGACATTGAGGACCAAAATGACATAAAGCTCGTACTTTAGGGACTAAAATTGACAAATCTATGAACCGCCAAGATATTGATTTGTGATTATGATTCAATTTGAAACAATGAACAACAATTCCAATCAAACAATCAACAACAAAATCGGGACAACGATTTAATGTGGAAAAAATCACAATTAGAGCACCTCCAATTATGATAAAAAAAATCAAAGGCCAAAGTCACAAAACAATCTACTAAGAAGACAAAAAAGAATTATAAACGAGAACTCTCAATTACCTAGCGAATTCACGCCCGAATTTAATCAAACCCGATGTGCCTCTTCCACCACCGTCTTCACCTTGGAATTACTTTGCTCAACGTTGAATCCAAAACACTGATGTCGAATCCACGAGCCACTCTAGAATCCACCAAAGGTTTAGGCCCAAGTTTTCCGGAATCTATCGGTGAACCCATCTCTCTTTTTGTGAATGACAGAAGAGAAAAAACGCTTGATGTTTGACAATATGTAATTCGTTGATCAATCAATCACCATCTATACATCAAGAAAACTCATATATAAACACCTTCCAATCTAGAACACTTTGTATTTTACTCATCTCTAAGAATCTGGACAAGTTCAACCCTAAAAACAATAAACGATGCACTTTATACTAAACAGAGTTGCGAATACCGCTCAAGTGCACATTTTACCGCTCGAGCGGTGTGAGTAAAGGCGGTGCAAACATATACACCAATTGCTCGAGTGCAACATCTACCACTCAAGCAGTAAAACTTGCTTCTCAGAAGTTCAGAATACAGGTAGAGATACTGAATGATCTACTTCACCACTTGAGCGCACAAATGATCGCTCAAGCTGTCAAACAACTTTGACCCCGTCCTTCATCAGTGAAGTGGCAAATAAGAATGCTCAAGTCACGATACGGAATGTCAACACAAACTTCTCTAACACAGTCACGAGTCGGGTTGGATTCGCAACTAAATTCTCATAATTCACAGAAGCAATAGAGTGAATAAAAATACAACAATGGAGATTTGTCCAATGGAATTGCGCATTACAAAACCTAACAAAAACTATAATTAAATTACCTCTGATTATTATGACATTTTTGGGTACTGGCATTGTCATGAATTGCAGTAGGATCTTAATTAAGTTTTGGATGCTGACAAGAAATTTAGTTCCGAAGTGTAGTTCCTGTGTAATGCATTTATGCCGGTGCTTTGGTGGTAATTGTGACCTGGCTTCTTGCCAACTCCTATTGTTTTGTATTTTCTTAGGCTATTCTATGAAGTCTATTGACCTTTGTGGGGGTATATGTGATCCAATAAAAGCAATCTATTGACATTAGTGGGGGACATGTGAATTGAGTATATTGACTATAAAGAAAATTTCCTAACAAGTCTAATTTGGTCATGAAATTTCATTAAATGTATTATCACATGAACCATTTTTTTGAATATAGTGTTACTAGAATTCAATATAAATTTATATAATTTTTTTTTACTTATTTAATATTTTAAAAGGAAAATCTGTGATGCACACTTTTAAATTGGGGAGTTGATACTTTCATTGTTACAAGGATCTGCAGCTATACAAGATCTGAGTGTGTTTTCTTTGGAATGAATGGAAGTTTCAATTTTGCTCTTGGTGTTGTAATTTTAATGTTTTAGCCAAGGGTGGAGTGGACATGTGCCTAATGGCCTGCTAAGCTCACTCGAGTCTGCCCATGATTTATAGGACTTTGGATTATGATTTAGGCTCATGAGGTCAGGTTGGGAAAAACATTCTGGCCCAATTATGATATAGGCCTGGGTTGGGAAGAGTGTTTCAAGCCAGCCCTATCCTGCCAACAAATTATATATTATACAATATATTTTTTGCGCCAAAGTATATGGATGGTAATGAGAAGAAAAGGGCAAAAAAAAAAAAAAAAAAAAATTTACTAATTGTTCACGTCAGACTTATTAAGGCTAAATGAAAGGAAGAATTTCATTGTAATTTAACCTAAAGTATAAAAGGTGATTGTCACAATTAAAATTGAAAGGATCAAATCAACATCAGGAATCTGCTGCGTTTCTCTTCTTGTTGATAAAAGTTGTAAGCTTCAAACAGTAACCCATAACACACCCAAAAATAAATTAATTAATTAAAAAGAAATTCTTTTTTAAAAGAGACAATAATATTTATACTATAGTGAGAAACATGTAATCCCAAAAAGAAGCAACAGACATTTAACGACCAATTTTTATCATCGTGAGGATAGTTGCTAAAAGGTGATCCCGAAAAGTCAAAATTAAGGCTTTTAGCGAAAAAAATTTCAAAGTGCCACTAATAAATAGACTTTTATGGAGAAAATAATTTAGTATCAAAATGGTTTATTTTTCGAGACAAAAAATTTGATCCCAAAAGAATAATAATTCATCACTAATGTTCAATTTTTGTTGCTAAAAATATAATGACGACACTTTTCACAATAAAAATATTTGGTCACAAAAAAATAATTTTGTCCCTAAATTTTGATCTTTAAAACCTTAATTTTTTGCAAATACAAAATCGGACAGAAGCCTCTCTGAAAGTTAAATTGCATCATCACCTATGAAGTACGGGTACTTCGAAAAGTTGTTGTACTCATACCGGGTACTGGTACTCGTACCGATAGAGTTGCATGCGTACCAGGTACTCAAAATTCGTATCGGCTACTTTTTATGCATTTTTTTGTAGTTGGATACTCCATGGGTATTTCCCGGGTACGGTATTGGTACATTGAGAGTACACCAAGTTATGGGACATTAGAGAGTTCTGATTAACTTGAAATTGCAATTCCTTTATTTGATGTGTCAGAGATAAAAGATGTATTATTCAATGATGAAATTGATGGAAGTGAAAATTAAAGTTTCAAGTTTTCAAATTTTACTTAGTTTGCTTTTGAAATGAAATTTTATTTGTAATTTCTCCTATTTAATGGCATTAAAATAGCTTATAGACTTTGCTTTTGTATTGATATTGTTGAACTATGATTTCTCTTTTGGTTTTGTAATTTCTTCTTTTAGTTTTGGAATTAAATTTTGATTTGTAGATTGAATCACTACAAAAAAAAATTGTTTTTTGCGACGGCAAAACGCCGTCGCAAATACCCCAAATGCCGTCTCAAAAGGTTTTTGCGACGGTAAAATGACTTTTTACGACGGCAAGTGGGGGTCGCAACAAAAGGGGTTGCAAAAGGGTTTTAGCGACGGCACGCTTTTGCGACGGGAAAATTCTTTTTTTGCGACGGTAAATTTCTGTCGCCAATAATGGATGAAAATCTAAGTTTTTTGCGACGGCACAATATTGCCGTCGCTAAAAGGGTTTTTTGCGATGGTAAAAATACCGTCACTAAAAGTGTATTTGAGACAGCAATCTAAACCGTCGCTAATGACTATTATCGACGGGTATGATACCGTCGTTAAAGGCCTTATTTTTCAATTATATTCCGTACCTTTTGCGACAGTATAAGTGTTGTCGCAAAAAGCCTGTTTCAATTTTCTTTTTGAGACGGAGTGTTCTGCCGTCTCAAAAAAAATTAAAAAAAAAAACTATAATAAAATTATTAAAAATATGAAAATGACCTATATTAAATAAAAAATAACTATAAAAAAAAAAACCAATAATTATATAATAATATAAAAAGTCCAATATATAAATAAAAATTCATCCATAATTAAAAAGCAAATTATATTCTAACATTAACAATTCCATCTTCTAATGAAATGTAAAGTACCATTGAAACACTACAACATAAAAACAAAGCCAAGGGCAAAAAAAAAAAAAAAAAGATGTACATAAGATGGTCACTAGCTACATTAATACTAGAATTGCTTTAATTACATATCAAATAAGATTAACCCAATCTATGCCATGATTGTAATTGGAAGGGTTTCCTCGGAAAAATTAGAGAAAGCTGTTCCTTGCTTGAAACACCATCGCATCTCTCCAGTAGCCTCTGTATCAAAAGCCAAGAACATTACCTTCTGAATATCTTCCCTCAAAATAGGTTCCAACATTACCTTCTGAATATCTTCCCTCAAAACAGGTTCCAAGTTTTCCAACGGCGTCTACACAAACAAATTTTTTTTTAAAAAAAATAATAAGAAGAAAGGTTAAATGCACTATTAAGATTCAGTTCAATTCAACAAAGCCAAATAAATAAAAGAATATCAATGTAGAAATGCAACATGAAATAAGAAGAGGGAAACATACCCTTGTTTTGTCTCGTATTACAAACATTAATGTTGTTTTACGTGGACTAAATAATCGCATCATGACCTGTACAAGGACCGTCATAAATTTTAACTGATTGCAGTGCATGTAACTTAAAATAAGAACAAACTTACATATTGATTAGCATTATATCTGAAACAGCAAGAGCAAAAAGGGCACTTTGCTTTTCAAACGCAGTATCATCCTGAAAGGACAATTTGAAAAACCAAAATGAGGGACAGAAAGCCAAAATAAAAAATAATAATTCAACTAAATAAAAATAAAAACCAACATGTGCATGCCTAGTTGCTACATCCTATGTTTCAAATCAAAATCCTACACCAACTGGATTCTCAGATCATTGCATTAGAATCATGCATACTGATACAATTTGCAAGCCTGAACCACGAATCTCAATCGAATCATGCAATCGCGAAAGAAAGAAAGAAAGAAAGAAAGAAAGAAAGAAAGAAAGAAAGAAAGAAAGAAAGAAAGAAAGAAAGAAAGAAAGAAAGAAAGAAAGAAAGAAAGAAAGAAAGAAAGAAAGAAAGAAAGAAAGAAAGAAAGAAAGAAAGAAAGAAAGAAAGAAAGAAAGAAAGAAAGAAAGAAAGAAAGAAAGAAAGAAAGAAAGAAAGAAAGAAAGAAAGAAAGAAAGAAAGAAAGAAAGAAAGAAAGAAAGAAAGAAAGAAAGAAAGAAAGAAAGAAAGAAAGAAAGAAAGAAAGAAAGAAAGAAAGAAAGAAAGAAAGAAAGAAAGAAAGAAAGAAAGAAAGAAAGAAAGAAAGAAAGAAAGAAAGAAAGAAAGAAAGAAAGAAAGAAAGAAAGAAAGAAAGAAAGAAAGAAAGAAAGAAAGAAAGAAAGAAAGAAAGAAAGAAAGAAAGAAAGAAAGAAAGAAAGAAAGAAAGAAAGAAAGAAAGAAAGAAAGAAAGAAAATAAAAGAAGAGAAGAGAAGAGGATCTTGTTAAGTTTATGATGTCTGGTCAAAAACAAAAGTGATCTAACATGAGAGCTTTATGAGCACATGCCTTCCCCTAAATGCATCCATCTCCCTAAAGTTGGTCCCAAACAGATGATTTAATAGAGTGCTCTTCCCTGTTAGAATCATGTAAATCATCATCAAAATCAAGCAAAAAGCATATCTATTGCCAATTATGAAGAGGCAGTCAGGAAGTACATGTTTTCATGCCAAAACAACCAGGCAGTACATTCTTATGAATAACAAAGTTGAAGCGACAAAGAAAAAAACACAATTTCCTTGTTGGGGAGGGATTGTTGAATTAACTGTGAAACTGCACAAAAGCAAAGTTGAATGTTTTTGACATGCAGTAACATCATAGACGTGCATTTAATTGTTAAAGAAGTCATGTACAATTGATTTTTTTAATAAAAATTACACCAATGCCATTATAATTGTAGTTTAATTTATCATGACATTACTAATCCAACAATAAAGAAATATAAAGCTATTAATCCACCTACGAGCTTTAGTTTTTGTGATTCGATGAGATTTTTAACAAGAAAATAAGTGATACTCAAGAAAGGAAGAAAGAAAAGAATAATGGATGACATGAATGAAAGGGAGACAAAATAAAAGATGATCTGATTATGGTTATAAACATCTCTAACATGGAGCCTCAGGCAAAAACTTATTATCAACAAAGTAAAAATGAAATATACGCTAAAATAATAGCACACTCAACAGCATCGGATTTTAGCACAAAAATTACTTCACACCAGTAGAGCAACTTGTACTAAATCTGTATAAAGTGCACTTTTTCTGTGTTAAAATAGCAAAAAAACACTAAACCAAGTGTGCCGTCGCAAATAGTCCCATCTCATATACCCACTTTTCTTGTAGTGAATCTCAAACTATAAATTAAAAAAAATAAAAAATTAATTGACATACCCCGGTTGTACCGGTATCCTATATTTTTTTAGGTCTTGCCATATCGATATATCCGTATCGTATTCGTACCAGTATCCATACCCGCACTTGTGCTTCATAGATCATCACATATAAGGTCCAAAACTGCAAAACGTAGAGCAACTCAGCCGAAACTTTATTTTAATATAACTGCATTATAACTTTTCTCAGCAAAAAAAAAAAGCTTCCAAACGTGGTAGATATTTTTGATGCATAACCATCAATGATCTGAAAATAAAGAAACTGAAGGGAAGAAACTCAGATGAAGTAGACAGAAAAGAAGACAGATTTGAGTTAATTTCCAATTTCATCCCAGATATAAAATTTGACAACATGATTAATTTGTTTGTTACTTTTTGGAAACTTTTGCTTTTTGTTGTATGCTCCAATAATCAAGAGGAAGCCAAGCACAAATTCTTAATGGATGGAAGAAGTCACATAAGTAATTACTGGCGTAATGTATCAAAAATTACTAGATTCAATACGAAATAGATAAGTTTTTTGAGATGGATGAACAATTTAAAATTAAATCAAGCATATGTAAAAAGGAATTAAAGTAATTACAATAATAATAACAACATCCAAGATTCAGGTGCTACTCATGAAGGGTGCATCGATCCTGTGCAGGGAATCAAATAAATTACAATCCCGTAACAAAATCAGTAAGTCGTTCATAGAAAAAGCACTTAATTAAGCCTATTATATTTTCAATGATATCTTGAAACCAGAAACATTTTGTATACCAACTGATTTCAATTACATATTTAGTTCTCAGAGGGCATAGTTACAAGAAAAATGTTCCTGATGGAATGCAACTGAGTTACAACAGCACTGATGTTCATCCTCTCTTTTCGGCAACTCTGCAGAACAATTGACTCCAATTTGCATTATTGAAATTAAGCAGTCTCGAATTTTTTCACTCCTGGAGCAGCTTCTCTTGCGCAAGTTTTGAGTGCTAGTCTCTTCTTCTCCTCCTCGAAAGAGCATTGGATCTGTAACATCTGCCACTCGATGAGGCAAAGCCAGCCTAACAAAGTTATGACGGTTCAAACTATCTTTGAACATGTCATCAGTGGGTCTCTTTCCTGTGTACATTTCTAACAAGAGAATCCGAATAGCTATACACATCTCCCTCTGTTGACTCCTTACTTCCCATAGCGTACTCTACAAGAAACAAATCGTGCAATGAAATGGTCAAGACACTCAAATCCTTATCTAAAAATCAGTTGTTTCATTAGAAAAGGCCATCAATGGTTTGAATTTTGAATAAGTTAACATCAACCTAAATTCTTATGAAGTAATCAAGAAGTAATACGCTGTTATTTGTTTGACCAGATAAAGCACACATCACAAACAAATTTCTCACCATTAATTTGTCATACCAGTCAAATTCCATCTCATGACAAACATAGGGGCCAATTTTAATAGAAACCACCAATACACATATTACTCACAGAACAATTAGGTTTTCGATTGTTTCAAATCGAAACGAAGACTAGCAAGAAAATGTCAAATGAAAAGTACGAGAATACTCCTAAGATAACCCTCATTTTCCTCTCATTTGTTTTGGCATTTGGGAATTGTATAGGCAATCGTAATCGTAATCTTGTTTTTGTTATCTATTTCTCAAACTAACGCAAAACAAAACACATTAGAAGTATTAAAAATGGAAGCAGTTAATCAATTTTTTGAGGAAAGCAGTTCTTCCACATCAAATCTTCATCATTCCGTGGCCTACTTTGATTGTGTTTGTAGAAGGCAAAATACAAGGAATTCCATTTTTTTCCCTCTACAGGTGTCACAATTAAGATATCTGTGTGTGCCACTTAAATTCAATATGCGAAATGCAAATTTATAATAGAATTCTCCTAAGAATGTTGAGGAAAAAGAGAATGGAAATTTAATTAATGAAAAGTGGGTGAAAGAATGTTTACCGGGAGCAGCATATCCAACAGATCCTCTTACTCCTATTGAGCTTCCTTGATTTGTGGAGAAGCTGTGGGTGGCTTCTGGTAAGAATCTTGCTTACCCAAAGTCACCTACATGGCCAGTCATGTCTGTTGGAAATGGTAGAAAAATTCTGGATAAAACCAGAATTTTTTCTCAAGTTTGGTCTATTTTTTAGGTGGGCCCCGTGCATCGATTTACACGGGTCAAAGTGATAACGCGTTCTATGCCGCGTTGTGATTCACGTGGTATATTTGGTTGCTCAAAACCATTACCGAGTGAATGGGAAATTGAAGCCAAAGTGTGCTCCATGGAAATGGAGTTTTGGTGGAAATTCCTTAAGGTTGTAAATTGGCTTGTCCCACATTGATTTGGTGGGAAGTTTTGAAAGGGTTTATAAGGCTTGGGTGAGATACTTGGGGTGTGCCCCAAGGGGTACCCAAGTGTTTTAGAGGAAGAGGTTATGGGCAAAATGGGCTAGACTCATTGGACCCAAAAATCACCACACGCGCGCGCCGCCGCCAGCGTCCGTCTGGCCTGGGCGCGGGGACGTGGTGTGTGGTTGGGCTTGGTCGGCCCAATACTAATCTTTTTGGGCCAAAAACATTAGTGCACACCCAAACAAGGCCCTTCCCGTTTTTTGCTATCTGTTTGAATTCAAAACCAACAGGTATCATACCTGTTCAATTTAAAACCAAGAGCCACCTTTACATCTATAAATAGGACCACCCTCATTTGGATTTTGTAACTCTAATTTTCGTTCTTCATAATTCTGCAAACTTCCTCTTCATTTTGCTGCATTATTTTCTTGTCAGAGAGAGTATAAACACTTAGTGTGTTCGTAAGGCAAACAATTTGTAGTGCTGCTATTGTTTGTGGTAAGATCATTTCATCCTGGGAGATAGACGTCCAAATTCTGAAAGTACCGTGGAGAGGACGAATCTGTCTTAAGGACACAGTGTTAAACACTGGACTTGATCAGAAAAGTTATTCAAATAAATTAACCAAGTAAGTTGTTTAATTTTATTCTGTTTTTTATTATGTTTATTTAATCTGATTTTATTTTTGTTTTTGTAACAAAATAAAATCTGTTTTTATTTATTTATTTTTATTTCGAGTTTGATTTTTGTAATCAAACAAATTCTCTCATTTTCTTTATTTCTTTATATTCTTGTTGTTGTTTTGTACATAACAGAATTAAATCTTTTTAAATACAGTGAAGATTGTCCTACAATCTTAAGACAGAACTCTTTTTTGGTATCTTCATTGTATTTAATTTTCTGTATTTTCAAAATAATATTCTGGTTGGAAAAACAAATAGTGATTTATGCTATTTGACAGATAGTAGTAATATACTGTCTCTTTTCTTTGACAACTAGTTGTAATATACTGGTGTCATTAACAATTACAGAATATTATTTGGTATTACATAAAATTATTGTGATATTTTATTTTTCTAGTTTTAGTAACAAGGAAAATAAAATTATTTTGTTGTTATAATTTATTTTCTGGTTTTAGTAACTAGAAAATTAATTTGTGTTTTAATTTTTTCTGATTTTTCTAATCAGAGATTATGGCTACTACAACTGAAACTGCATCTGGCAGTGGTACTCCTATTGTTACACCTACATCGGTCCCTATCCAGAACCATGTTCATGTACCAATCAATCATGGAGAAAAACCAGAAAAATTTAATGGTATCAAGTTTATGAGATGGCAACAGAAGATGCTGTTCTATCTTACGACTCTTAATTTGGCCCGGTTTCTCCATGAAGAGGCTCCAGCACTTAAAGAGGGTGAAAGATATCATGAATTATAAGATACTGATGACACTTTCATTCTCAGCAGGAGATGAGCTTGCAACCAAAAGAAAAAACCCATAATCATTTCTTCACTTTCATGTTGCCTCGAGGGTTTACAGGTCTGTGGACACAGTTGAACAAGGGCTCATCTGCAGATACTCCACTTGAAGAAGAGATTGCAAGATGAACCATGAATATGAAACATAAAAAATAAAGAACCATAGCTGGAAACAACGAAGGAGCCTTACAGTCTGTCTTGTATAAAATTTGAATCTCTTCAAAAGAATCAAATTCTTGTAGAGTTCGATCCTGAAGCCTCCACTTGTCGAACTTTCTGTTGGAAATGGTAGAAAAATTCTGGGTAAAATCAGAATTTTTT
>NW_021024673.1:1156937-1190454 GCF_004153795.1 Camellia sinensis | reverse complement strand
CATATTCAAGTACCAATGCCTTCCAAAAATAGCAAACCACACTTCTTTTGCTTTAAAACAATCTCTTAGGAGGTGATTCATATCCTCCTCTTTACAGCAATTGGGGCAAGTGGCCTCCAAAGATAAACCCCTTTTCAAACAAAGTTTATTTGTGAGGAGTTTTCCATGGATACAACACCACAAGAACCCTTTCAGTTTCTGAGGAATCCGTAACTTCCAAAGCCATTGCCAATCCTCACCTTGGGGTTGATTACCACTCACCAGAACATAAGCACTAGCAGATGAGAAATTCCCATCTACTGAGCCTTTCCAGTTAGGTTCATCAGGCTCAAGAGAGGTTAGAGAAGGCCTGTTCAGGATGATAGATGCGAATGCAGGAGGCAACAATTCACAGATAACAGTTTTATTCCAGCTTCCTTGCTCAGAAAGCAGGATGTTCACATTAACATCACTCTCCCAAATGGGAGCAGATTGTGAGCTACTGAGGGTGAGTTCCTCAAAAGCCTTATCTCCACACCACCAGTCCTTCCAACAATTAACAGTGGCACCATTACCAACTGTCCATTTAACCCCTTTCCTCAAGATGGCTCTAGAGTTAAGAATGCCTCTCCAGGTATGAGAGGCTTTCTTACCTCTAGAACAAGCCTGAAGACAATTATTCCTCATATACTTACACTTAAGAACCTCTTTCCAAAGACCATTCTCATGACTAATCATTTTCCAGCCAAGTTTAGACAGCAAGGCAAGATTTTGATCCTTGGCTTTCTTAACGCCAAGCCCACCATTCCTTTTCGGCTGACAGACAACATCCCAATTGACCAAGTGAATTTTCTTATTCTCTAGGGTATCACCCTAGAGAAAATTTCTATTCATTTTATCAATATCATTGCAAACCCTTTTAGGAAAAGCCACAGTCTGCATAGTATAAGCAGGAAGAGTAGAGCTAATAGATTGGATTAAAGTAGTTCTACCAGCTAGTGGTAAAGCACTAGTTTTCCACCCAGCAAGTTTCATTTGCATTTTATTTAGAATGCCATTATAGTGTCTCCAACTCACTCTACCATGAATGAGAGGAACCCCCAAATATTTTCCTAAATCAGAAGTTAAAGGAACGCCACAAAAACAACTTCAGAACTGTAATCCAGCCTTTCTCTTGCCTATTTATACTTCTGGTGTCTTTCCAAACAGGTTTAAAACATCTGGCACGTTTTCCCAGAAAAAGTCAACGCACGTGCGGGAAAGTCAATGCATGTGCGAAAAAGTCAACGCACGTGCGGGAAAGTCAATTCTCTCCAAATTCTGTCTTTTTGCCCATTTTATGCTCTGACTATGTATAACCTGATTGACATTCAACACACATAAAGTGTACAATTTGACAGTCAAGTGAAGTTAAGAGATCCTACTTAACGGCCTCATTGATGTACAATTCGGCCTTAATTACAGAGCATCAGCACAAAGGTTGCCTTCTTTATACACATGCTGCACAGTACATTCACAACCTCTCATGATAGAGTGTAAACACTTAGTGTGTTCGTAAGGCAAACAATTAGTAGTGCTGCTATTGTTTGTGGTAGATCATTTCATCCTGGGAGATAGACGTCCAAATTCTGAAAGCACCGTGGAGAGCACGAATCTGTCTTAAGGACACAGTGTCAAACACTGGACTTGATCAGAAAATAATTCGAACAAATTAAATCAAGTAAGTTATTTAATTTATTTTCAGTGTTGTTTTTATTTATTAAAATCAGATTTAAATTTTGTTTTTGTAACAAAATAAAATCTGTTTTTATTTATTTATTTTTATTTCAAGTTTGATTTTTGTAATCAAACAAATTCTCTCATTTTCTTTATTTCTTTATATTCTTGTTGTTGTTTTGTACACAACAGAATTTAATCTTTTTAAATACAGTGAAGATTGTCCTACAATGTCATTGTTCAGAAGAACATTGCTTGGCTTCAAATCACAGTGGACTATTGGTGTTGAGCATTGATGGTGAAGATAATCCAACGCACAAGCAACATCAATAGAAATATTTAATCTCTGATGAGGACTTGATTTCTTTGGTTCATTGTCCAATTCCTTTTCTCTGTTAACTGGATGCAACCACTAGTCCAGACTTCCACTTCTCATGAAATCATAAACCAGGGCCTTAAAATCATTACCTTGATAATCAACACCTGAACATGCAGTGAGTACCTTAACAAGGCTCCTATGTTTGATGTTCCTCAAGGCCTTACACTCGGCTATGAAACTTTTGGAAGCCCCATGACATTGGAGGTTGAATACCTTCACGGCAACAATTGTTGCACCATATTCAAGAGTTCCTCTATACACCGACCCAAAACTACCAACACCAATCAAATTTTCTAGAGAGAACCCACCAATAGCATTAAAGAGAGTTTGATAAGACAGTCTCAAGAGTGATTTTCTTACGCTGTGTTTGATTGGGAGATTTGAGGAGGGATTTGGAAATGGAAAAGAAAAAGTTAGGTGAAATGTGAATAAAATATACCTACATTTTACCTAATTTCACACACCCTTACCAACACCAATCAAATTTTCTAGAGAGAACCCACCAGTAGCATTGTTTGAAAAGACACTCTCAAGAGTGATTTTCTTAGTGAAACTGAAGAAAGATCTTTTTTTGTCTTTCTATACCAACAAATATATAGAATGAACAACAAAAAAGAAAGCCCTAGAAGCCCACTACATATAGAAATTGCCAGTTTTGAAGCGAGAGTTAGTCTCCTCTTTTTGGACCGTATGGAGTTGCACACAGAAAATTGCAATTCAGGAATACCTCCACAAAGTTTGCTATTTCCCTCAACTGAAATTGCACTTGCATTTGTGAAGATACCTTTTATTGGCACTGCACCCTCAAAATCATTGTTAGATAAATTCAAAATCTGCAAGAATTTAAAATTCTCAATATATTCTGGAATTCTTCCCGACAAATTGTTGCGAGAAAGATCTAACAATTGAATACCCCTCAAAGAATCCAAAGTAGAAGGAATGGTTCCTTGAAACAAGTTACCCTCCATAGATAGTATTTCCAATAATACACAACTACCAAGAGTGTCAGGGATTTCACCATATAACATGTTCTCGCCAACATTTAAGTAACCAAGGTTCTTCAAATTTCCAACTTCCACTAGAAGAGGACCTGTCAAAGAGTTGTGAGGTAGGCCCAAATTTAATAATGAGGAGAGACTAATAACTGGTTGGGGTATTGGCCCAAATTAGATAAATTCAAAATCTGCAAGAGTTTAAAAGCCTGAAGATATTCTGGAATTCTTCCCAACAAATTGTTGCGAGAGAGATCCAAAATTTGAACACTTCTCAAAGAAGTGAAAGTAGATGGAATGGTTCCTTGAAACAAGTTACCCTCCATACATAGAGTGTTTCCAACATTACATACAAGAGTACTAGGAATTTCACCAGATAACATGTTCTCAGAAATATTCAAGCAAATAAGGGTCATCAAATTTCCAACTTCCACGGGAAGAGAACCTGTCAAAGAGTTTTGAGATAGGTCCAACTCTAATAATGAGGAGAGACCTGAAAAATCTAAAAATCCCCGAAATATTAATTTGTGATTATATTTCAATTTAAAACAATAAATAACAATCCCAATCAAACAATCAAGATAAATCGACACAACGATTTAACGTGAAAAAAACCACAATTGGAGCGCCTCCAATTACGATAAAAAATCATGGGCCAAAGCCACAAAACAATACACTAAGAAGACAAAAACAGAAATTACACAAGAGTACTCTCAATTACTTAGCAAATTCACACCCGAATTGAACCAAACTTGATGTGCCTCTTTAACCACTGTCTTCACCTCGGAATTGTCTTGCCCAACATTGAATCCACAATGCTGATGTCGAATCCACGACGATGAGCTACTCTAGAACCCACTAAAGCTTCAAACCCAAATTCTCCGAAATCCACCGAAGAACAACTCTCTCTTTTATGAATAAATGAAAGCAAACAAACCCCTTGATAATGTTGGTACAAAGTTCACGGATCCATTGATCACTCTTAAATCATCAAATGGATCCTTTTAAATCATCAAGGAAACAGTCATAAAGCACCCTCCAATATAAAACACTTTGTTTTTTCTTCATCTCTTAAAATCTGGATGCCACAAACCCTAAAACGAGCAAATAACGCACGTTATAGTAAATTGGGTCGCGAAGACCGCTTGAGCGCACATTTCACCACTCGAGCATTGTGAGTAAAGGCGGTGCAAAACATGACCACTCAAGTGCAACTTTCACCGCTAAAGTGGTAAAACTTTCTTCCCAGAAGTTCAGGCACACTACAAAAGTACTGGATGATCCTTTTCTCCGCTTGAGCAGTCAAACAACTTCGAATGCATTTGCGTTGCCCCCTGGACCCCCGCGAGTTGACCGAGAAGCTCAACCCCGTACATAGTCAGCGAAGTGGCAAACATGAAAGGATCAAGATCACAAACTTCTCTACATAAGCACAATTTGGGTTGGATTCGCACCTAAACACTCATAGCCTCACTGAAACAAAAGAGTAAATAAAATTGCAACTGAAAGAAGTGTTGTCAAACAGGATTGCCAATTACAAAAATTTAACAAGACCAATAACTAGTTGGGGTAATGGCCCATTAAGGTTGTTTTGTGCAAGGCTCAGATGCAACAAATTTATGCAATTGCCTAGACTTGAAGGGAAGTTACCATGAAGATTGTTTTGACTCAAATCAAGTAAAATTAACAAATTTAAATTTCCTAGAGAGGATGGGATTAATCCCGAGAGTTCATTTTCGTTGAAAACCAACCTTTGAAGCTTCAAAATATCACATGGTATATCACCTGTAAATTGATTCTCATACAACCATAAACTTTCCAAGTTGATGAGATTTCCTATCCCAGATGGAATGCTACCTAATATCTGATTTTGATTAAGATACATGTTTTGAAGATTAGTTGACAGGTTGCCAATGGTTTCAGTCATCATTCCTCCAAAATTGTTACAGCGAAGATCAGTTTCCACTAAACTAGTGGCATTGATCAAAGAGTACAAAAAGTCCAAGTCATCACTATGACCGCTCCCAAGATTATTGAATGCAACTACAATCCACCAAAGTTTATGCAGCTTGTCCAAAGCTGGCACTCCCGTAGTAAGCTCATTCCATCCTATTTCAAGATTGAAAAGATTTGAATTATTGGAAATTGAAACTGGAATGGATCCCGTAAATTGATTATAGTCGGTACTTAACCTTCAAAACTGTGGAGCTACAAAGAGTTTCATGGCAGAGTGTGAAACTTTGAGAAATATTCGACACCGAAACTTGGTCAGGATCATAACTTCTTGTTCTAGTGTTGATTTTCAAGGAAATGAGTTTAAAGGTCCAGTTTATGAGTTCATGCCTAATGGGAGTCTAGAGGGATGGCTGCATTCAAGTCCAGAAACTAATAATGGGCAAAATGAGCACCGGAGACTCAACCTTCTAGAAAGAGTAAACATTGCCATAGATGTGGCTTGTGCACTTGATTATCTTCATCACCAATGCCATACACCGATCATTCATTGTGATTTGAAGCCAAGTAATATCCTTCTTGATAGTGAAATGGTTGCCTTTGTTGGAGCTTTTGGCCTAGCTAGATTTTTCCCAGAGCTTACCATTACTAATCAAAGCAGTTCGATTGGAATAAGAGGATCCATTGGATATGTACCTCCAGGTAACAACTTCTCTTTTCCGTTCTTTTGCTTTGACATATGCCTATTCTAGGATTAAAATTTAAAGTAAACAAAATATAAGTTAGCTATTATTGAAGGAATGTTAAATGGGTATTGATCCATCCATCTCTCAAGATGGAGAATTTGGCATGGTTACCTTAAGGCCTAGTCCATAGTCAACTGTTAGTCATAACAGTAATGGCTATGTTTCCCATTGCTAAAACTGGGAATATGTATAATGTACTGCTTTCATATTATTATTATGACATTCTCATATGCCAGATTTGATTGGTCCTTTTTTTCTTTTATATTATGTTTGTTTTTGGGTAAAACAAATTGTTAGGGGTTTTCAATGTGAATTGTTTTAATGGCAGAGTAAGGTCTTGGAAGTGAGATGTCAACTTATGGAGATGTCTACAGTTACGGGATCCAATTATTGGAGATAGTAACAGGGAAGAGACCCACTGATCGCATGTTTGAGGAAGGCCTTAATCTTCATAGCTTTGTTAGGATGGCCTTGCCTGACCATGTGATGGAGATTGCAGACCCGGTACTCCTAGAGAATGACAAAGAAGAGGCAGGAGCAACAGCAGCAGATACTGCTGCTGCTGCCAGTACTTGGGAATCAATTCAAGTGAACAATGGTGACAGAATAGTGAATGTCTAATTTCCATGCTCCATACTGGAGTGGCATGCTCTACAGAGTTGCCACAAGGTCGAATGAGCATTAGTAATATCCTCCATGAACTTCATTTGGTCAAGAAAAAAGTCCTTCAAGATGACCTTTCAACAAGATACGAAATTGAAAAGGTCTTGCTCAATATTTTTAACTTCTTTCTTCTATAGAATTACACCTATCGCTCTATTGCATTGGCTTTGATCTTCCATGATTTGTCCTTGTTAACAGGAAGCAGCAAAGATAATTTAATTGGACAATGGTGGGAGCAAGCATGGCATGTTTTCTATTGTGAGATTTCAAATTAGTTTGTCCTTTCCCAGTCAATAGAATTCATGACTATTGACCAGAATAGTATGACAATGACATTTTTCAAAATCTAATCCATTTTGATTGACTTTTTGCTTTAAGGTAATAAAATCAACACTTGTCATGTCATTTTGTAGTAAATTGATTACATTTTTTTTCATTGTATAGTGTTACTCTAAAAATATTGGCTACCATGCCCTTTTGTGGGTATTCTAAGAGATTCAATTTGATTAATGGTGATTTAAATAATTAATAATGCTTTTATGTGTTTGAACTGCATGAATAATGTTAACCCCCAAACCAATCTAGAATGAGTTTATATTTATGCCCTTAACATCTCATTTTTGCTCTTTGGTAACTAAATTACAGGACAATATGAAGCTTTATGCTTGTCAAAGCTGTGTGAAATGGTAAACACTCGGTCAAAAAGGAAGAGGATTATGCCTGTACTTTTAACTTCAAACTGGGAACCTATATGTCACAAAGTGTATACATAATTTGATTATCAGATTATTTCCTATTTAGTCCATGTGAGAATGATAATGTAATATACTTGTGTGATTTGAGTTTATTTACATTTTAATTGTTAGCCAATAATATGAGTTTGTTTGTTTCACAAAGTGTATATATATTTGAAACGAGAAAACTACTATTGAATCCATGACAATGAAATGCAAGTGTATTCAAACTGGTGTCAAGGAGTCAAGGCCGGCCTTGAGTTTTAAGGGGTCCTAGGCGAACTGTTAAGAGAGGCCCTTCTATTTGTTTCTTGCTTTCAATAAATTTAGCAAGCACACTTGATTGAGATTGAATAATTTTTTTTTACTTTTTGCTTCTTTTTTCTTTTTTCCAATCCGAAAATATACTTCCTAGGAGGAATAGCTATATAATAAATAAAAAAATCCACACAAATTCACAATAACTGATATTTGCAAATAATATGTTTTCGTAAATTAGAGCAGAACAAAAATTGGAGATTTCCATTGAAGCACCAAACCAATGGAAAAATAGCAATAAGTATAGAATTAAAATTGATTTATTGCATACCCATATAAGCACATGGACAAAACAACACTAATTAGGGCAACAACCATTTGGGGCTAATTGAGGGCAACAACTACAACAATGAAAAGCCATTATTAACAGTGGGAAGCTTCTATTTGCACACACAATATACACTTTTTGCACATCCTTCTCACTACACCTTTTGCACATCCTCTTCATTAAGTGTGTGTATAGAGTGGGTTTGGTGTGGGTAAATAGAAGCTCCCTTAACAGTGCCAAGTAACTTAAACAATTATAGCCCTAACTGATAATTAGGGCCAAACAATTATATTCTGCAATAAATTAAGGATCACAAATTATGGCAAAGAAATTAGAGAAAACAACTGTAGTCTTTCATTATTAGAATTTGATAAACAAATAAAGAGAATGAAGACAAAGAACTCACAGATTGATTTTGCCGGACCAATACATGGTTAGGGATTTGTGTTGATGGGTAAATCAAAATAGAATTGTAGTTTAAAAAAAAAGGGTAATTTATAGAATTGATCCCTCTATCTTGAGCGAAATTTTATTTTGGTCCTACTAATTTTAATTTAAATAATTTGATCTCTATACTTTGAATTTTGTTACAATGTGATCCCTCCATCATGTATTATTAACATTTTGAACCGGAAAAAAAAAAAAAAAAATCACATGCAAAGAACATATATAAATTTTGAATTTGTGATGTACATTTAAATTTGATGTAATGAGAATCACACCCAAAATAAATCCGATCAACACATTTCAAATTCTAACACTTTCTTTGAATAAGTTACATTCCTTTTCACTAAATGTACCAAACGTAGAGTTGGCTCAACCAATGTGGAAGTAAGGCTGTTATTAAACATGTAATCTCTTCCAGAAAGGGGATTATTAAGACAAAAGCATTACATTCCAATTGATTCCCTCATAAATTCATCTCTAGGCAGAACCTAGAAGAGTGTCTTTGATGAAATGCAATTTAGCTGCAACATCATTAATGTTTGTTCTTTCTCTAGGCAGTTCTGAAGAACAATTGACTCCAATTTCAAGTATCAAACTCAACCACTCCACAGTCTTTTCACTCATTATGAAGCTCTCTTCCTCTTCTCCTTCGGTCTGAAAAAGTATTGGGTCTAAAATCTCCAATACACTGCCAGGCAAAGCCTCTTTCACAAAGCTGTGGAGGCTTAAACCATCTTTAAACATTTCATCGGTGGGTCTCTTCCCAGTAAACATTTCTAACATGAGGATACCAAAACTGTAGATATCACCGTATGCCGAGACCTCACTTCCCATACCATATTCTGCAAAGGAAATGCATTTGTAAGGGCAAAAAAAAATATTGGATATAAAAGACAGAAATGCTCCATAAAAAGCCAGAGAACTGTGCACAAAAAAATAAAAATAAATAATGTGTGGCCCAAATCACCCGTGCAATTTTCTATACACCTTTTGGTGCATGAAACAATTAAGAATAAATGAAAGTATATTCACCTGGAGCAGTATAACCTATTGTTCCCCTTATGCCAACAGAGCTTGTTTCATTTGCGGACAAGTCATGGGTGGCATGGTCTGCAAGGAATTTTGCTAACCCAAAATCACCAACATGCCCTGTCATATCTTTGTCCAAAAGAATGTTGCTTGGCTTAAGATCGCAGTGGACTATTGGGGTTTGGCCCTGGTTGTGAAGATAATTCAGGGCACAAGCAACATCAATGATAATATCTAGTCTCTGAAGAAGGTTTAGCTTCTTAAACTCTTCATTTGACAAATCTTCATTGCAATTTGGATGCAACCACTCTTCAAGGCTCCCATTGACCATGAACTCATAAACCAGGGCCTTGAAGTCATGACCCTGATAATCTATTGTCGAACATGCCGTTAGCACCTTGACAAGATTCCGATGTCTAATGTTTCTTAATGCCTCACATTCAGATACAAAACTCTTCGAACCTCCATGTCGTAAAAGGTTAATTACCTTCACAGCGACAATTCTTCCATCAATAACTCCTTTGTACACAGACCCAAAACTACCAACACCGATTAAATTGAACGATGAGAAGCCATCAGTGGCTTTAAGAAGAGTTTGGTAAGACACTCTCGAGAGTAAATTTTTTGATGAATCTGAAGGAATATCTTTTCTTCTCTTTCTAAACCAGCAAAGATATAGAACACACCCCATGAGAGCTAGTCCTACAAAACCAAAGGGTATAGACAGTGATAAAGTTAAGGCACTGTTTGATCTCCTCTTTTCATCTACTTTGAAGTTGCATTTAGGTAGCTTTAATTCAGCTACGCCCCCACAGAGCTTAGTGTTTCCCACCACCGATATAGTACTTGCATTACTAAATACACCTTGTGTTGGTACTACTCCTTCAAAATTATTAAAAGATAGATTCAAATCTTGCAAGCTGAAGCTCTCCAAGTACACTGGAATTTCACCTGACAAACTATTGTTCGCGAGATCCAACTCTCTAAGGCCTCTCAAGAATCTGAAAGAAGAAGGAATGGTTCCGTTGAAAAAGTTGTTCCCCAAACACAGCGTTTCCAGGCTTGTGCAGCTGCCAAGAGTGCTCGGAATTTCACCCGAAAACAAGTTGTGCGAGACATCCAAGGAACCGAGATTTACCAAATTTCCAACTTCCACGGGAAGAGAACCACTCAATTGGTTTTGGGATAGGTCTAGATATATAGATAAGGATGAGATACAAACAACTTGTTTTGGTATGGTACCATTAAGGTTGTTTCGCTCAAGAAGCAACCATTGCAAATTGCTACAATTCCCTAGGCTTGAAGGAATGTTTCCCTGAAAATTATTGACTCCTAAAAAAAGTATACTTAACAAACTTAGATTTCTTATGGAGGATGGAATGTTACCAGACAATGAATTGTAGCTGAGCCTCAATTCCTGTAAATTTTGAAGCTTTCCAATCTCACTTGGAATGCTACCGGTGAGTTGGTTAACCTGAACATCCAAACTCTGCAAGCCAACAAGATTTACAATCCCGGCTGGAATGCTTCCGAATATCTGATTGTTGTCTAGATACAAAACTTGAAGATTACTCGAGAGATTACCGATGGACTCTGGCAACTTGCAGCCAAAATAGTTAATGTTCACGCCCAAAACCTGTAAATTGGTGGCATTGATCAAAGAAGAGATGAAGTTCAAGTCATCGGCTTCCCCCAATCCAAGTTGATTCCCTGTAAGGATTAGGCGATCGAGGTTATGGAGCCCCGCTAAATTAGGAACCTTTCCAGTAAATTTGTTTTTAGGCATTTCTAGGCGGTGGAGTTTAGATGCATTCGATATTGAAACTGGAATTGATCCAGTAAAATGGTTAAGACCAATGCCGAAGAATTCAAGATTGGGAAGAGTGATGCCCAAGTCCCTGGGAAGACTTCCCTGAATTTGGTTCATAATGACATCAAACACTATGAGAGAAGAGTGGTTGAAGAGCGAAGGAGGGATGGTGCCAGACAAGTTGTTTACGCCGAGTGCAAGCTGCTGAAGATTCTTCAGTCGACCAAAACCATCAGGAATGCTGCCATCAAAGTGGTTGTAGGCTAAAGACAATCCGCGAAGAGATGACAAATTCACAAAAGGAGAGATACTCCCTGTAAGATTGTTCTTGTATATCATTACTATCACGAGCTTTGACAAGGATCCAAGCTCCACAGGAACTTCTCCTACCAGCCCATTGTTAGAAAAATTGAGGAAAATAAGGTTAGCGCAACGAGATATATTTACAGGAATTCGGCCATCAATTGAGTTGTTGTTCAGCTGCAAAATCTGCAGCCTTGGCAAACGGCCAATCTCTGGGGGAATTTCATTGCCAAAGCTATTGTTCTGAAGCAGTAATTCCCTC
Organism: Camellia sinensis; assembly: GCF_004153795.1. Classification (NCBI taxonomy): domain Eukaryota; kingdom Viridiplantae; phylum Streptophyta; class Magnoliopsida; order Ericales; family Theaceae; genus Camellia; species Camellia sinensis. The sequence continues at coordinate 1,178,855 of NW_021024673.1, read as the reverse complement.
AGAAAGCTTAAATTCCCAAGGTGTGGTGATATCGATCCCACCAGTTCTCGGGAATGTAAGTCCAAGGCAGTGACCCTCTGATGCCTGCGGCCACACGTAACGCCCTGCCATTGGCAGAAGTGGATAGAGTCATTCCAGGAGCTCAAAACATGCAGTGGTTCCTCAACTATTTTGGCCTTAATTGCTAGCAATGAAAGTCGGTCCGACTCGTTCCCCATTAGCCAGGAGCTGGATGTGGTAGCAGTAAAGCCGGAGTTGAGAATGCTCAAACAACAAAAGAGTACTAGATGAATATGCAAATTGTGTACTAGCCATGACATGCTCAAGCTTAAGCTTGGAAGCCCCATTGAGCAAAGAAATGTATGGCTGTGTTTTGGTGAATTATTTTTTTTTTTTGCCAAGTATATTTCATGGCCGGCTCATGAGCATGCCGGCAAAACGGTCACTTTGACCCGCTAGATTTGGACTTTAAAAAAAGAACCATTTAGAAAAAAAAAAAAATTCTTATAAAATTTAACCCAGTTTTTTTTTTTATTAGACCTCAATTAAATAGAGAGCCCAACATTAAACTCAAAAAGAAAAGAGTTAATTAGCTAAAAGTCCTGTTTACAAATGTTATGATAGCTAAAATTCTATTTAAGATTTTTTGAACCAATAAATCCTATTTAGTAAAACTAGAAATATTATCCGTTTTTCTAAAATTTTAAAACTAGAACATTATCAATTTTGCATAGTAATGTTTCAGATAATTGTTTCACTAACTGATGAAAAAATAAAAGAGCATGAGATTAAACATTTTTGTCATTCTACTTATTGGTTTGATTCAATTATACAATAAAACTGAGAATATTATCAGTTTTTTTTTTTAATTTTAAAATTGAGAATATTATCAGTTTTTTCATTTTTAAACTTTTTTTTTTCTTTTAGTTTTGCACATCAACGTTCCATATCATGCTTCTTTATAGACACAAAATTTTCAGTTTTGTTCCACAAAAAAATAATTCAATTTTTTCAAAACACACAAATTTTTTTTTTTCACTTTAAAAGTAGATCTTTTAAAGTTTTGAAAATCAAAATAAATGTCAAATCATCATCTTCTTTTATAGATAATCATAATTGATGAATAATCATTGTTTGAAGTGCAATTATGATTATTAAAAATTTAATGGGATTTGAAGGTCCAAAAAATCTAAGTTATAATTTAATGGAGTATAAATTCATAAATTAAGACTTGTATATAAATGTCCTTAAAAAATTTTAGGTGATTTTCTATGCTGAAAGTAAATGTCTAGTTTGATTTATGTTTAAATGTTTTTTAGACTTCAAATTTTTCTTCTTCTAAGTTTTAAGCCAAAGACTGAGAAGTCTTGTAGCCCTGTGAATGTGACGCCCTAGTCTTTAATAATTTTCCTCGAAGGAGCTCTCCAATTAAAGCGCTCTGAAGCCTGAGATGTAAAACACCCAGCTGAGTCGGACTGGGCCTTTTTTTTAAACTATGCCCTGTTTATTTGATTTTCACACGTTTTTGCTGTTTGGTATAACAGAAAACATTTACTGAAATTATAATGACAAGAAGAATGAAATTTTTTTAAGGAGATTTTATGTTGAAAACAAACTCAACCAAATTTCTGTGGTGAAATAAATGTCTAAACTGAATGGGTTTTTAATCCCTTGAATCATAGAGTGTTCTCAATCACTCATTAGTTCATTGCTTCTTTTTTTTTTTTTTTTTTAATTTTTAAATTACACTATTAGTCTTCATAGTTTAAATGAGATGTCGTTTTAATCTCTATAGTTTCAATTTGAACAATTTGACTCTACATTTTCAATTTGTTGCAATGTGGTCCCTCTGTCACTTACCATTAGAATTTGGATTAGAAAAAAAATCATGTGTAAAACTCCCAGACTAAAGAGACTAAAATAAAATTCAAAACATACTAGACAACTGGTGTAATATATTCATTACATCAGTGGTCTCAATAGTTTGTTTTGAATTCAATTTTGGTTCCTCTACTTTTGCATTTGACATTTTTCAATTCAAAATGTTAACTACACGTGATAGATAGATTAGTTGCAACAAAATTAAAAGTATAAAGATCAAATTGTTCAAATTAATTAAATTAAGATGACCAAAGTAAAATTTTACCCAAACTAGAGGAACTAATGGTGTATTTTATTTCTTTTTTTAGACTTCGATTATTCCAATTTGAATTGTTTGTATGTATTCTCTGCTTTAAAATTTTTGGGACAATTATATAAAAAAAAGCTCAAGGTTTGAGTTTTGTAATAAAATAAATCTTAAATTTTTAATTTTGTCAATTTAAATTCTAATCGTTTGATTTCTTTTCAATTAAACAATTTGTCTATTTTTATTAAATAAAATCGACAAAAAAAAAATAATCATTAAACTCAATGTAGGTATTCATAAAATGTCTAAAATACACTTTTCATTGAGTTTAATGATTAAAATTTCTATTTTTTTTTATCGATTTTATTTAATGGAAATAGGCAAATGGTTTAGGAGGACTTATATGTAGGTCCCAATAGATAGACTTATTATCTAATAGATCCCATGATAATTAATAGTGTTTTCCATTAAACATTATTAAAAAATGTCACTAATTGTTAATTTTCAGTAGCAGTTTGAAAATTATCACAAAAAATGTTATTAATTATAAGTTTTAACATCAGTTTAAAAAAATCGTGACAAAAAAAGTCACTAATTTTTAACTTTCAGCGAAAGTTTAAAAAATTCGACACAGAAAAACGTCACTAATTATAAGTTTTAGTAACAACTTATAAAAAAAAAAAAGAGTGATAAAAAAGTCCCTAATTGTCAATTTCTAACAACATATACAAAAAATCGTCACAAAAAATTATTTTCATCGACGATTTTATTAGAACGTAATGGGAATTAAGTTTAACTGTTAGGACCTATTGGTAATTTATCCAATGGTTAGATTGAAAAGAAATCAAAAATTTAGATAGCGTTTGATAACGTTTACGTTTTTGCTTATGTTTACAAAAATTTTATAAGCTGATTTTTGTTTATTTTTAGAAAAACATAAATTACAAACGCGTTCGATTTGAACAAAATATTTGAAAAAATTTAAAAACATAAACTAAAAAATATGCTTGTTTAGATCTAAAATATTTATATTTATTTTTTATTATTTATGACAATGGGATCATACATCTTATAATTGAAAAAAAATAATTAAAAAAATTAATTGAAAAAAAATTTAATTGAAAAAAAAATTATTAGTCAAATTTTTAAATTTCTGTTTAAAAACCAATGTAAACTCATTTTTTGAGTTTACGTTTTTTCCTCAAATTTATAAACTGAGACAATCATTTATAAACCAAAAAAAAATTATCAAACAAATTTTTATGACAGCTTTTAAAATTTTTGTAAATATAAACTGAAAACGAAATTGTTACCAAATAGGCCTAGTATAAAAATTAATAAAATTCAAAATTCAAAATTTATTTTATTATAAGACTCAAATTCTGGGAGTTTTGTGTAATTTTCTCAAAAGAATTTTAGCCAACGAAGTCAAGTATTCTAATAGAGACAATGGCCCTGTGAATGTGATGCCCAAGTCTTCAATAATTTTCCTCTTAGAAAATGCTATGAAAGGAAGGATGATGGAGACTGATGTAAAAATCACCCACTGGCCCCGACGGGGGACATTTTTAAAACCAACAGTGATGTACAAATAAAAAATTTATATAGAAAAATAATATGATAAATTTTGATTTGATCTTTTTGAAGCAAGCAATGCAGAATTTTTCACCACAAATTTAGTCAAAAACATAAATAAGGAGGGGCAAACTTCACTTTACCCCTTATGGTTTGGGTCATGTCTAGTTTACCTCTTAACGTTTGGAAATAATCACATAATTTTTTTGTAGTATGTGGATTGAAGCATACCGTTAATATTCTGTCTAACTTGACAGTAAATGTGAAATACTTGGCACACATAAGGAGGTTATACGCTTATTTTCAAATTTTGAAAGAGATAAATCACACGTGGAATAAAACATTGGGGGTTAAAATGCACTTTGTTTTTCAGATAAATGACAAAAATACAAGGATATTTTAGTCTTTTTCAATAAATTGTTAATGAACTTAACGGTGCACTTCATTAAATGTCTAGTTTGATTTCTGTTTAAATGCTTTTTAGACTTCGAATTTTTTTCTTCTAAGTTTTAAGCCAAAGACTGAGAAGTCTTGTGGCCCTGTGACTGTGACGCCCTAGTCTTTAATAATTTTCCTGGAAGGAGCTCTCCAATTAAAGCGCTCTGAAGCCTAAGATGTAAAGTGTCCGTTATTAAGATAGATTGTAAAACACCCAGCTGAGTCGGACTGGGGCATTTTTTTAAACTATCCTCTGTTTATTTGATTTTCACATGTTTTTGCTGTTTGGTATAACAGAAAACATTTATTGAAATTATAATGCAAACAAGAATGAAATTTTTTAAAGGAGATTTTATGTTGAAAACAAACGCAACCAAATTTCTTTAGTGAAGTAAATATCTGAACTGAATGTGGGGCATTTTTTTAAACTATCCTCTGTTTATTTGATTTTCACATGTTTTTGCTGTTTGGTATAACAGAAAACATTTATTGAAATTATAATGCAAACAAGAATGAAATTTTTTAAAGGAGATTTTATGTTGAAAACAAACGCAACCAAATTTCTTTGGTGAAGTAAATATCTGAACTGAATGGTTTTTTAATCCCTTGAATCATGGAGTGTTCTCAATCACTCATTAGTTGATTTTTTTTTTATTTTTTTTTAATTTTAAATTACACTATTAGTCCTTATAGTTTAAATGAGATGTCATTTGAATCTCCATTATTTTAATTTGAACAATTTAGTCTTATACTTTCAATTTGTTGTAATGCGGTCCCTCTGTCACTTACCGTTAGAATTTGGAACAGAAAAAAAAATCATATGTAAAACTAAAGAAATTAAAGTAAAATTCAAAACAAACTAGACCACCGATATAATATATTCATTACATCAGTAATCCTAATAATTTGTTTTGAATTCAATTTTGATCTCTCTAATTTTGCATGTGACACTTTTCAATTCAAAATGTTACCTGCACGTGACAGACAGATTACATTACAACAAAATTAAATTATAAAAACTAAATTGTTCAAATTAAAATTATGAAGACCAAAGTAAAATTTTACCTAAACTAAAGGGACTAGTGGTGTATTTTATTTCTTTTTTTATTTATTAAACTTCGATTATTCCAATTTCAATGGTATGTATGTATTCTCTGCTTTAAAATTTTTGGGACAATTATATAAAAAAAAAGTCGTAAGGTCTGAGTTTTATAATAAAATAAATTTTTAATTTTCAATTTTGTTAATTTAGACCCTAATTTTTTGATTTCTTTTCAATTGAACTATTTGTCTATTTTTGTTAAGTAAAATCGACGGAAAAAGAGTATTTTAATCATTAAACAAGATATAGGTATCATAAAATGTCTAAAATATACTTTTTATTGAGTTTAATGACTAAAATCCCTATATTTTCATCTTTTTTACTTAATGAAAATAGGCAAATGGTTTAAAGATTGAAAATAAATCAAAAATTTAATATTTAAGTTAATAAAATTAAAAATGTCTAAAATATACTTTTTATTGAGTTTAATGACTAAAATCCCTATATTTTCATCTTTTTTACTTAATGAAAATAGGCAAATGGTTTAGAGATTGAAAATAAATCAAAAATTTAATATTTAAGTTGATAAAATTAAAAATTTATTTTGTTATAAAACTCAAACTTTAGGATTTTATTATTTTTTTTTTTTGTAATTTCTCGAAAAGAATTTTAGCCAACGAAGTCGAAGTATTCTAATAGAGCCAATGACCCTGTGAATGTGATGCCCAAGTCTTAAACAATTTTCCTCCGAGAAAATTCTACGAAAGGAAGGATGATGAAGACTGATATAAAACTCAACCACTGGCCCGGATGGGGGACATTTTTAAAACCGACAGTGATGTACGAATAGAAAACTTAAATAGAAAAATAATGTGATAAATTTTGATTTGATCTTTTTGAAGCAAGTAATGGTGCTAGAAATCTAGAATTTTCCTCCATAAATTTAGACAAACGTAATAAAGAGGGGCAAACTTCATTTTACCTCATTATGGTTTGAGTCATGTGCGATTTATCTCCTTAACGCTTGAAAATGACCATATAATTCTTTTGTGATCTGTGGACTGAAATATACCGTTAACATTCCGTTTAACTTAATAGCAAGTGTGAAATACGTGGCATATATAAGGAGATTATATGTTCATTTTCAAAATTCAAAGGGAGTAAATCGCGCATAAAATAAAATACAGGAGTATTTTAGTCTTTTTCATTAAATCATTATTGGGTTTAACGGTGCATTTTAGTTCACAAATCACAAGAGATTAGGTAATCATTTCTAAATGTTAGAGGGTAAACCGCATATAAATCAAACCACAAGAATAAAGTGAAGTTTGCCCAATAAAGAGTCTAGATACATTACAACGTCATTCTGGGTAAAAATTTTGGTTTAATTTTTCTAGATTCATAAGTTTACTATAAAGCAAAAGCCATGACAACAGTGGTGGTATTTTCTAAAAAATACCACCATCATTGCCATGGCCATGGCCATCTACCCACCACCACTACCACCACCGTCTATCACTGACCACCACCACCTTCGCCGGCTACTACCACCACCATCGTTCACCAAACATCTCTACCGTCGCCGATCTATACTTCACCAACTTCGATTCACTGCCACTGTTTACCAGCCACCTTTGCCATCGCCGATTTACACTATGCCATCGCCGATCTATACTCCGTCCTAGATCTACATTGATCTAGTGTTTCTACTGTGAAATCAACTTCAAACGACTACAAGCAACATTGATTATCTAAATCTCACCTCTATCTCCCTCCCTCCCTTCCTCTCTCTTTATTTCTCTCAAACCAAATTTGTTGCAAACAAGGGTTTAATATATCAATGATAAATTTATCACTAATATATGTCTTTGAATCTTGTGTTGATTTGTTACGATGATGATGAGATTTTCTTTTTGTAATTTTTTAACAAATAGTCAGTGAGAAATTTATCAATGAATGTGTCTATCAGTGATAAATTTATCACTGAATATGTCTTCTAATCTTTATGTTAATTTGTAATGATGATGACAAGATTTTCTTTTTACAATTTTTTAACAAACAGTCAGTGAGAAATTTATGTGAATGTGTCTATTAGTGATAAATTTATCACTGAATATGTCTTTGAATCTTTGTGTTGATTTGTGACGATGATGACGAAATTTTGTTTTTATAATTTTTTAACAAACAGTCAGTAAGAAATTTATCAGTGAATCTGTCTATCAGTGATAAATTTAACATTGAATATATCTTTGAATCTTGTGTTGATTTGTGACAATGATGACGAGATTTTCTTTTTATAATTTTTTAACAAACAATCAATGATAAATTTATCACTGAATATGTTTTTGAATCTTATATTGATTTGTGACGATGATGATGAATTTTGTAATTTTTAACAAGTAGACAGTGGTTAAATTTATCACTGAATGTGTCAATCATAAATTTTTTTACTAGATTTGTCTTTGATTCTTTGTGTTAATCTACGAATGTGAATAATTGTTTTCTGGTAAGGATTCCTCATCTCTCTCCTTCATTTTCTTCATCCTTATTCTTCTCTTTTTCTCTTGTTGCCACCTTGTTTGAGGAGGTATTGGCGGTATATATTGACATGGTGGAGATGGAAAATGGCCACACAAAAAAATATTGTCAAAGTTCGGAGGTAGTTGTTGGAGGTCAGTAATGGCTACCGAAAGTCAAAGATGAAGGCCAAAGGAGTCATCGGAGGTCGATGATGGTCGCCGACAGTCAGAAGTGGTTTTCGGTGGCCGGTTAAGAGAGAGAGATTTGAACAGTTGTGATAGAGAGAGAGAGTAGAACGGTTGAGTGATTTCTTTATTTGGACTGAATGTCAAAGGTAAAATGGGAAGATGTGCTAAATCTTTTTGAGTCAGAACCTCATAGGAATTACGTCCGGTCCAAAGGACCGGCCCGTAACTCCCCCTAAAACAATTCGACCTAAACCCATCCATTTACTAGATGGGTTTAAACGGGTTGGGTTAAATTGGGTGCGGATTGGACAAATCAACTTGACTAACCCTTTTACTTTAATGAACTTATTTTCTAAGTGTTTGGGTGTGCAACCCTTGCAACTTAGCATAAGTTCTCACAAAGATATGTAAGTTACATCACAAAATTACGTAACTTAAACACAAATTTATGTAAATTAATCCATAAAAATTTGAGAAATCACAACTTGACATAAGTTTTCACAAACATATGTAAAACACTTTACAAAATCGCATAACTTCAACACAAATTCACATAAGTTAGTATATAAAATTTGAAAAATCACAACTTGGCGCAAGTTCTCACAAACATATATGTAACTCACTTCATAAAATTGTGTAACTTAAACAAAAATTCACGTAAGTTAACCTATAAAAGTTTGAGAAATCACAACTTGGCATAAGTTTTCACAAACATATATGTAAGTCACTTTACAAAATCGCATAATTTAATACAAAATCACGTAAGTTAACATATAAAACGTGTCGTAAATTATCACAAAAGTGTATAACTTCAAGTCACAAAAATAAATAAGTAAATGACATACCGTATGCGTTGTACACTCAACAATTTTCCTTCATGTAGACGTGCATAAGCATGTGTATATTTATAGATGCATGCAAATAGAGCTGGAAAGTAGTTGAAAAAAACAATTCAAGAATCCAAGTTAGAGAGAGAGCAACAAGAGAGAGAGAGAGAGAGAGAGAGAGAGAGAGAGAGAGAGAGAGAGAAATGTGCAACTTATGTAATTGTTTAGTTTTAATATTAGAATTAATTTTTAAAATATTTTTTTAAAAACATTAAAATTAATTTGATAAAATTGAAATAAAAAAATATATTTTTATCTCCTAAAAAAGTAAAATCATATGAAAATCATAAGTGGTTTTAATTATATTTTTTCACTAAATTAGCATTTAGTTTTCTCCAAAAATTTATAAGTAAAAAAAGACAAACAGATTTTAAAAATATATCAAACAAGTATGTGTTGGAGTTTATTATAAAGCTAATTTAAGTCACTTCCCTTGAGATTCTTCACAATTACACTAGTTTCTCCTCCTTTTTCTAAGATTATACTGACATCTCCTGTGACTAACCGTGCTAATTGGAGTATTAGTTTAGTAATTTCAACATGAGAGATATTTTATTGATAACCATTAAATGTGTGATTAGTATTTTAGTTATACCTTATGTGGTGTTTGGTTATGACTCATTTTTCTAGTTATAATTGAAGAAAAAATTAATTATGATGTTTATGGTAATCAACACCACAAACGTTATAATTTGTATATAGTACACATAAAATTGTGTGTCTTCTAGAATAACCTATTGTTATGACAAAGGTGATGATGAGATAAATTAAAAAATTAATTACATAAATATAAGAGAAATTATTTGGTAATTTTTAATCAATACTTGACATTATAGAGTTTAGTTGCTGTAAAAAATTAAAAAAACATAAATAAATAAATAAAGGAAAAAAATGATGCATCTTACTACATAAACTAATAAAAATCAAATTGAAACATCACATATATTTCTAAATACTAACATGGTTGGACTATAAATATATATATAGGGAAATTTTACTATACACACCCCTTAAAAGGGGTGTAGTATATGCATTTCTACTAATGCTATTTTATTCTTTAATTATAACAAATTTTTTTCTTTAGTTATGACAATATTTTAGTTATGACACATGGGATCTTTCATCATGTCTCATTTAGTGTTTTATTATGATTTTTTTTTTTTTAGTTATGATTCAAAAAATATAGAATTATGACATTTTCTTCTTTAGTTATAATGTGCATATGGTACACACCTTGAGTGTGTACCATAGTTTTTCTCATGCATATATAATTTATTGCATTACATACATACAAGTTCTTATATTTCTCATTTAGCTTCAATAATTCATGCTAATTTGTTTAGCTAAAAAAAATGATTAATTGATTTCTTTTATTTTTAATTTACAAATAATCACTTTAAATGTTATACAAAACAAACTGAAATTTGCTATGTGCTAATCACTGCATTATGTTTAAAAAAATAAAAAATAAAAACTGTTAATCAAACTGACGATCAGAACTGACGATCAACTAACAGAAATGAGAAATAAAAAATAAACTTCAAGAGAGGTCATTATAACTTTAAAAAAAAACAAAAGAAAAATAAAAAAGAGGGAGTACCAGTATAATTGTCACAAACCTCAAGAGAGGTGAGTATAATTTACCCTTTTTATAAATATTAAATATATTAAAATATTAGTGTCAATTTCATAATATTTTCATTTTATGCCGTGGTTTTTATATTATAATATTATAATTATAAATAAATAATATGTTGATATTTGACAAGATTTGGCAGAAGGTGAATAGGCTGTAGGGGTGTAATGGCTTAGCTCGGGCTTGGACTGGCCAGTGCGGGCCTCGGGGGCTCCTTTTTTTGGCAAGCTGGGTCGGGCCAGGTCAGCCCGTGGGCTGAAAAGTGGGGCCCAAGTCCACTCGTAATAGGGCCTAGGCTCGGGCCGAACTTGCGCGGGCCTTTTTTTCTTTTTTGGAAAAATGAACGATAAATTTATTATCTATGTAGATTATTTATTAGGGATAAAAAAAGAAAAATTGTACTAGAGTATTTTAATTAAGATTAATGAGATGTGTGATTATGTTTCATGTGTGGTGGTATTTAAATTTAATTATGTATAACTTATGTTTTATTGGTTATGAACTTATAACTAAAAAGTATGAAATGATGTAATTTTCTTCTTTTGAAATGAATAATTTTGTATTTATGAAAATGAAACTTTCAATATGACAATCATTAAATTAATTATATAATATTTATTGAATGAATAATTTTTATTTCCAAATGAAATAAAATATTACAAAAATTTATATCATTAAATAAAATAGGTGTAGATTATTGATAATGGTAGAACAATTGCATCACTATAGGTCAAGTACATCTCAACTAAGTTGACACCTACTAGCCTGCCAATCATTTGCATTATACTTCACCTCAATAATCTAATACAAAAAAATAACGAAATGAAATAGTGAAAAATAAATTGTTGATTAATCAATGGAAGAGACGGACAATTCAGTCACGTTGCTCGAGGATATGCCATCCAAATCATTTTGAATTCTCTCATTTTCACTATAATTTTGTCTTCTTATACTTGTATGCATATGATCTCTGGGTATCATTAGTGTCTCAACCATTTGGGATGAAAGCTTGTTGCGGTAATCGCACAGCACCCATCCACCTGCACTAAAAGTTGCTTTTGAAACAATTGTAAAAATATGAACGATTAGTATATCACGAGCCATTTATGAAACCACGGGCCACATAGTTTCATTTTGTTTCCACTAATCCAAAATGTCAAAATCATCGAAATCATTCACTGATGAGCTTTCCAAATAACGTTGTAGTTCAGAACTATTTACGCTTCTATGTTGAGCTATTCTTCTACTTTTTATTGCTGAAAAAACACTTAATCTCCCACCTCGAGATGAGACTGCTAGTGTAGTGTGTGTAAGTGTATTTGCAGATGCAACTGTCCTGTATTCTTCAGATAATGTTTTGCATGTTTGCATAATAGGGGCAAAGTGTTTTTTATCAGCAAAAATACGTTCTAAAAATTTTTGTAAACCAATTTCTTTACACCTACGATCAATTATTATGACTAAACCTAAAAGATGAGGCAATGGATCAAAATATTTATCACATTTTGTTTTCATTGAAGTGATATTCATTACACATATTTTAGGAAAACTTCAATTATTTCTACTAACATATGTAAAATAAATGGTGAAGTAGAAATATATATATATATATATATATAAGAAAATAATTTTGTTGAAGTATCAAAAACTTTTAAAAAATCTTTATACAAGGTTACTTGGCACCAACTTAGCGCCAATTAAGTTTTATGGGAGTCAGTACTTTTCCTATTGATGTTGTTGCAAAAATAAATCTATTATTTTTCTTTGTTTACAAGCACTTTTTAACGTATTATATGTTGAATTCCACCTACTGTCTACATCTAAAATTAATTTTTTAAATGGCATACCCTCTCGTTGACAAATGTTTATGTATTCCGAAATTCGATTAGCAGAAGACATAATAGTAACAATTACATTTTTTATTACAAGTACAGAAGTCTCATATACATACATAGCTTTTTTAATAATCAAGTTTAAAATATGGGCACAACAACGAACATGAAATAAATCATCATCAACAAGTAATTGTAAAGTTGATTTTAAATGAGCTACAGTCTTATTGTAATATGTTGCATTATCTAAACTAATGGTAAATATTTTATTTTGCAAAGCCCACTCATATAATACATTTCTTATTTCTACACCAAGCAAATGACCAATGTATAGACGTTCAACTAATCTAAATGAAATAATTCTTTTATTTAATTTCCAATCATTATCAATAAAATGTGTTGTGATACATTGATATTTTAAACTATTATTTGACCACATATCAGATGTTAAACATACTCTTCTATTCAATTTTTTAAAGATGTCAAATAATTCACTTTTAATATCCTCAATTTTTAAAAAAATCCTATTTCTAGTAGTATTTCTTGAAAAACTTTAATATTGCGGTGCAAAAATTTCGTGAATCATTTGGGTAAAATCGGTATAGCAATCCCGGTTTCCCCTTTCGATATCTGTTGTATTCCGGACTTTGGTTCCGTGGAGTTGGTAGTTGTATCTATCTTATTGTCATCCTTTGATTCCATTTGTTTGAGTTTTAGGATGTGTTGGGCATGTTTCAAGCAGGTGCGTTGAGCCTTGGTCTAAAATCTTGTTGCAAGGTTTTTGGTCGTTCTGCTCGAGCGGAGATTGCACACTCCCAGTATTTTTTGGCGCTCTGCAAAACTTCTGCGGGTGTGATTTCTACACTCAAGCGTATTTCCTGCGCTCGAGTGGGTCGCGCTCGAGCGGGCTTGTTGGAGCTCGAACGGGTAATACATTTTTGGTGTAAGTTCTGGGAGGGGGAAATCTACGCTCAAGCGGACTGGTTTTCGCGCTCGAGCGGATGTACTTTATTGTTGTGTCTTGGCGCTTGAGCGGGCCTTATTGCACTCGAGCGTGTCCAAATTTTTTGTGCTTTACGCTCGAGCGTCCTGTTCTCCGATCGAGTGGGAATGTCGTATATCAGAAGGCAGTTAGACATTTTTGAATCACTTTTTACATTCACTCTCTCTCTCTTACTTTCCCAAAACCGATTTTGAGAGCCTCTCTCTCTAGAAACTCCCTTCTCTCTAGGGTTTGATCTAGTTAGAGTGCTTCCCTTTTCTTTGGCCTTTGTAAAAGTTGTGTTGATCGTCGAGGGCTTCGTTTTGATCCATGAATCTTGGAGTTTGGAGCATTTTGGTTTTCTTCATCTCCTTCCCTTGGGCTCCGAATTTGAGGTAGGGATCCCTACTCACTTTTATGGATTTTGACCTAGATATTGAGTTTTTGTATAAATGGTTTTGGGTTTTGGAAACTAGGGTTTCAAATGTATAATTTTGAAAAGAGGGTTTTGTTTATTTTGGACCATAAATATGTATTTGGGTTTCAAAATGAGTATATTGATGTTGTTGGTAATATATGGACTCTTGGAGTCAATATTGGGAATCAAGGGGAAAATGCCATGTTTGGGTATTTTTGGGTCACTAGTGTAATTAATGACAAGTGTTGAGAAAAATATGGAATTGAGTTGAATATAATGAAATTGGCTCATTATGAGATGGATTAGTGAAGTTGGATTTATTAATCGCTCACTTTTGGAAATATGGATAAATTATCTGTTAACGCATTTATTATCTGTTTAGAAATAATTGCCTTGGGCTACCGGTGGAGGGTAGTCGTGATTGTTGTAGACAATGCATGATGATTAGGCAAACTAAAACTAATCAATGGAATGTGTCATTATATATGACAGTTGAAAGAATACATTAACTTTATGTATTGTTTGATGATGTATATGATAGTTGTTTATATGCATTGTGTTGTGTGGGAGGAGATAGGGGATGTACTCAACGGTTTAGGGGAAGATAGGGGATGGACCTCTAAACCAGTTAATGTTTGCGAGAAGATAGGGGATGGACTCCGGTGATACAGCTCATATGCTTATCCGTTGAAGTGTTGATATAGCTCATATGCTTATCTATGGAAGTGTTGATATAGCTCATATGCTTATCTGTTGAGATGGTGATACAGCTAGTATGCTTATCTATTGTGAAATGGGAAACGTTTAATATAAATTATTATCTCATTTAGAGTGTTTGGCCAGGTTCTGAGCCATGGTTGTGAATTGAGAATTGAATAAGAAATGGAAAATGCAATGAAATATAGACACAGTGGTCATGTAATGGAAATGGTGTATGAATTGGTTTATGAGAGTCAAACATTTATCAATTGCTAATGTCTTAGTTACTGCTCATATTGTGTTTAGCATACCTCTACTGAGCATTGACTCACCCTTTATGGGATATCATTTTCAGGTAAAGGTAGCATGCCACCTCCAAGGACATAGCTTGGATGGTTATGGGAGTTGAAGACTCTTTTTGATTATTTTGTTTGTATTACATGTATATCAAGCCAAGGGCTTATTTTGTATAGAGTTAGTACTCTTCTTTTTGTAACCAAGTGTTGATTTGGAAAGCTGTAAGCCCGTAGGGCATTTGCTTTTGTTGTTAACATGTAATACTGTTGTACGAACTACTCTGATGAATAGAAAGGTGTTGATTTCTCTTATACCATTGCATGTATAAATTGATGGGTTTTATGTATTTTTTTGAGGGCGTTACAACTTGGTATCAGAGCGTACCGGGTTTGAATACTTTGGGTACATGGGAAGTGGTTAGTATCATAATGGGTTTCTCTCGCTTGTTAGAGACTTAGATATAATGTTATGTGCCTATGTGATAACATGTTTATGTGATTATTTGGGTATGAGACTTAGTTTCTAGGATGTTGATTGGATCCTTGGGTTTCTATGAGTTTAGTTGGAAAAGCACTTGATCAATGCTGTTTCTAACCGGAACTCTAGTAACGCCTCGGGACTATCATTATCCGGAAATGAAATTCGTAAGTGCTTATGCGATTGTGTGCTTACGTGGAATGAATTACAGTTGTCCATGCATTAGGACGCGAGTGTTATAGCTTCGGCACATTTATGAATGTGCTAACGTTCTTCGTTACCTTTATTAGGATGTTAGGATGAGGACGAGGTGGTAGGCGTGGCAGGCGAGGTAGGCAAGAGATGCCTTTACCGGATAATATCCCGGCACAACAAGAGGGAGTTGGTCAAGCCAATGTGGCCGAGCCAGCGGGTCAGTAGGCTATGAGTTCCTTGGCCCGAGAGATAGTAGGAGCTTTGGGTATTCTCAGAGCTGGGAATCAGGATCAAGCCCACGTTGCTGAGGCAGGGCCTTCTTTTCTGAAGAGGGAATTCTTCCGGTCTAACCCGGACAAGTTTGTTGGGGACCCGAAGGAGCCACTTAAGGCTGACGAGTGGGTGGAACAGATGGAGAAAACGTTCGAGATGCTTGGCATCGAGGACGGGGCTTTAAAGGTGACCTTGGCATCCTTCCAACTGAAGGGAGATACGGGTCAGTGGTAGAAGTACGAGAAGGGCAGTGTTGGTAGTGCGTGGGAGGCCTTTGTGAATGCTTTCCCGGAGAAGTTCTTGTCTTCAGCTGCTAGGGAGAAGCTGAGGGAGCAGCTTTGCCAGCTTAAACAGCAGGGTTTGTCAGTGGCCGAGTTTGAGGCTACTTTTACTAGCTTGTCCAGGTTCGCACCTGAACTTGTGGCGTCCGAGGAACGCCGTTTCTTAGAATTTGAGCGGAAGTTGAGGCGTGGACTCAAGTTAAGGGTTGGAGGGTCCTTTATTCGAGAGTATAGACGTCTGGTGGATGCTGCAGCTCATATGGAGATTATGATGCAGGAGGAGGAGGAAGGGCAGAGAGACTCCAAGAGGAGCCAAGATGGTCAGGGTGATGGCAGGAGACAGAGGGGTTCTAACCCTCAGCAGTCTCAGGGTGGTTTGGCTATATCAACCTTTCCGGTGCCGAGTGCAGGCTCCGGGAGAGGTAATCAGGGAGGCTTGACTTGTTTCACTTGTGGCCAGCAGGGTCACAAGTCTTTAGTTTGCCCACAGAAGGGAGGAGGTCAGCGAGCTGCTTCTTCTTCGGCTCGACCTTAGGGCCAGAGTTAGGGCAGGGGCCAGCCACTGTCTTGCTATCAGTGTGGTTAGCCTAGGCACCTGAAGAGGTTTTGCCCACAGTTGAGTGCCACTTCAGGAGCGTCTGGTTCTAGGCAGACGCAGAGTTTTCAGCCAGCTCAGTCTGTGTAGGCCTCGAGGGCCAATCCGGGAGCTTAATCGTCCCAGTTAGTGCAGCAATCTTTTGCTCCTAGAGGTGAGCAGGTGGATCAGGGGCCTACAGGGTGCGTGTATGCTGTTACCACGCAGGACCTAATACCGGCTCCATCAGTTGTGAGAGGTACCTTTCTGTTTTGCAACTCAATTGCTAGTGTGTTGATTGATACGGGTGCATCTCATTCTTTTGTATCTGCTGCATTTGCATCTGTGTTGGAATTGGAGTTGGCACTATTAGCATCTCCTATATGTGTTGTATCACCTATTGGGGGTGAATTGATTTTGAAACACGGATGTAGAGGTTGTGATATAGAGGTCGCCGACCGTAGGCTTCCTTTTCCTTTTGTTGTCATGCCCATGAAGGATTTTGATGTTATTTTGGGTATGGACTGGCTATCGTCATACCAGGCTGTTATTGATTGCTACCGCCAGAGGGTCACAGTTTGTACCTTGAGCGGGGAGTGTTTCCATTTCTTGGGGGATTGGGTTGGTAGTGTATTGCCACCGATGTATGATCCGCGAGGGCAGAGTGAGCTTAGTGGTCTTTTTGCTAGCCTTTTGAGTAGTGAGTGTAATGAGACCCAGATTGTGTTGCCGAGGGTGGTCTGTGAGTATTCGGATGTCTTTTCCGGGGATCTCGTTAGTTTGCCACCTCACCGAGAGATAGAGTTCTCTATTGATTTAGTGCCCGGCACGGCGCCGATTTTTATGGCACCTTACCGTTTTGCCCCAGCCGAGTTGAGTGAATTGAAGATTCAACTCCAAGAATTGTTAGATAAGGGCTTCATCTGCCCTAGTGTTTCGCCGTGGGAAGCACCGGCCCTCTTTTCTAAGAAGAAAGATGGTGCCTTGAGATTGTGTATTGATTACCAGAAGTTGAATCGAGCTACGATTAAGAATAAGTACCCTATGCCCCGTATAGATGATTTGTTTGACCAGTTGAAGGGTTCCCGTTGTTTCTATAAGATAGACTTGAGATCGGGTTACCACCAGTTGAGGGTCAGGGAGGAGGATGTTCCCAAGACGGCATTCCATACGCGGTATGGCCATTATGAGTTTCTGGTGATGCCATTTGGGCTTACCAATGCACTGGCAGTCTTTATAGACTTGATGAACCGGATCTTCCAGGAATTCTTAGATCGATTTGTAGTCGTTTTCGTGGACGACATTCTGATTTATTCGCCTTCTGAGAAGGAGCACGAGGAACACTTGAGAGTGGTGCTTGAATTGCTTAGAGCCCATAGGCTATATGCCAAGTTTGGGAAATGTGAGTTCTGGCTAGGAGAAGTCAAGTTCTTAGGCCATGTGGTATCCGGGAAAGGAGTGTCTGTTGATACGTCCAAGGTTGAGGTAGTGCAAGATTGGGCACAACCTAAGAGTGTCTTTGAGATCCGCAGTTTTCTGGGATTAGCTGGGTATTACCGCCGGTTTGTGAAGGATTTCTCCAGGCTAGCTTCACCATTGACTAGATTGACGCGGAAAAGGGGTCAAGTTTGTGTGGAATGAGACTTATGAAAAGTCATTCCAAGAGTTGAATGTTAGATTGACCACCGCTCCGGTTTTGATTATTTCGGAGAGAGGGTCGGGTTATGCGGTTTATTGCGATGCCTCACGAGAGGGTTTGGGTTGTGTGTTGATGCAAGAGGGGAAAGTGGTAGCTTATGGATCATGCCAGTTGAAAATACACGAGAAGAATTACCCTACGCATGATCTTGAGTTAGCAGCCGTGATTTTTGCTTTAAAGATTTGGAGGCACTACCTTTATGGTGAGAGGTTCGAGGTGTTCTCGGACCATAAGAGTTTGAAGTATCTTTTTACACAGAGAGACTTGAATTTGAGGCAGAGAAGGTGGATGGAGTTCATTGAGGACTATGATTTTGAGTTGCACTATGATTTTTAGTAGGAAATCCATTAGTGATGTAGCTTGTATAGCCATCCGGGAATGGGAGATGTTGGGTGCACTTGCGAGTTTGATTTGCTTCTGGGCGAATCCGTTGAGGCTGCGGCCTTGTTTTCTGTTGTTGCACAGCCTACACTCGTGACTCGAGTGTTAGAGGCACAAGGAGGTGACCTTGAGGTAGAATCCCTCCGAGAGAAGATCTCCGGTGGGAAGGTTGAGAAGGGTTTGTCTGTGTATCCCGACCAGAGTGTGAGATACCGAAACCGTTTGTTTGTGCCAGAGTCTTGCCAAGAGGAAGTACTCCGAGAGTTCCATCATTCACGCCTTGCGGTGCATCCGGGAGGTACTAAGATGTATCGGGACTTGGGTCGCCAGTTTTGGTGGCGGGGTATGAAGAGAGATGTGGCAGTTTTCGTATCGAAGTGCCTTACTTGTCAGCAAGTGAAGGCCGAACACCAGCACCAGGAGGCCAGCGGGTTTGTTTACAACCCTTGCTATTGCCAAGTGGAAGTGGGAGCATGTCACTCTATGGACTTGCGTTTGTAGGCTCTCCGGGACTCAGCGGGGTGTGACGCTATTTGGGTGGTAGACCCGGTTGCTAAGTCGCCAGCACCTTTTCCACTATGCGCTGTGAAAGATTCGGATAGTATGGATCTTGCACGCATTTGTATATCCGGGAACATAGTAGGTTCGCACGGAGGCGATCCATACGCATGCGTCTCAGATAGAGACCCTCGTTTTACTGCTACCGTTTATGACACGAGTTTGCAGAGTGCCTTCGCA
This sequence comes from Camellia sinensis, assembly GCF_004153795.1. Classification (NCBI taxonomy): domain Eukaryota; kingdom Viridiplantae; phylum Streptophyta; class Magnoliopsida; order Ericales; family Theaceae; genus Camellia; species Camellia sinensis. The sequence continues at coordinate 1,159,595 of NW_021024673.1, read as the reverse complement.
CTAGAGTTGACCTTCAGTACCGGCTTTATCATCCTCAGACTGACGGGGCAGTCCCGGGCGTACTTCTTTCAAGATCTTGAGGAAGTAATGCTTCGGAGGTTGTCGTGTCCTTGACTTTAGTGGAAGTGGAGAAGGCACTGTGCCCCTTAGTGGAGTTTGCACAACAACAGCTAATCAGTCGCGAGTATCAGGACATAATTGACACTAGGATTTGAGGCTTAATAGATGCGCCAGCCCGTTCAGGTCCCAACAGTTTGTTGAGGCCGATGTGTGGTGATCCACCTATTGTTGGGTCTAGATTGTTAACAGAAAGGTTTGAGCGTTTCCGTCAGAAGGCTTCGTTACACACCTCCAGTCGCCTACAACACCAGCTTATTGCCGACCGTCAGTGAGGAGCATTCTGGCGTGTTGAGGTAAGGTCGACATGTCTTATTCTTGAACAAACATCGACCTAGGTGAGGTTTGAGTGAGCTTGGGAAGAGTGCGGAAGCTTTATCCTGGATCCTTACAGGTACAAGATCCCTTTTGAGATCGCTTGAGAGGATTGGGGAGGTTGCTATATTGTTGGTTTTGTCCACCCCGCAGTTGTCTCCGGAGAGTGACGTGTTTCAGTTAGTTGCTGTCGGAAGTTGAGCGTCGGAAATCCGTCCATGTGTTACGACTGTGACCGACTTAGTAGGTAGATGAGGATGCTCGTATGAAGAGAGAACCAGTTCAGGTCTTGGGGAATAGGCGAGATCAAATCCTGCGTGGCAAGACCCATTCCCTTGGTTTTTTGAAGGAAAGGTTTTTTTGGTGGAGACAATTTTTTCAACCCGGGAGAAGTTGGAGGAGGGAAAGGGGCAAACTTAATTTAGAAGTGGTTGGAGGATCCGACGAAGAAATATCCGGACCTTGTTTGTTGATTGGTAACCAATGCATAATGGAATTTGTAATCTATTCGAACCTTAAAGAGCATCCATATACTTTCTTAGGTTGTAAACATTGTATGTTTGTTTAGGAAGTATATTGTAGAACTTGCCTTAGAATGGAACGTTGATATATAGCATTATATATGTTGAATGTATTGTAGAAATGGAGATATATCATGAATGTGAAATATGATATAGAATTGTGAAACATGTATGTAAGAAATTGATGAATTTCGAGGAAAGCATGTTGTTAATACATATTGAGATATGTGGTAAATTGCCTCTTGAATAGAGATGGAATGACCGGAAATGGGTCGAGTTGTTAAATTTTGCATTTTGTAATAATGTTGGGAATTGAGAAAAATCTTGTTTCTGAAAAACTTGTCTTTAATTTCGGGGATGAAATTCTTTAAGGGGGGAGGGTTATAGCAATCCCGGTTTTCCCTTTCGAATCTATTGTATATTGGTTCCGTGGAAGTTGTAGTTGTATCTATCTTATTGTACTCCTTTGATTCCATTTGTTTTGAGTTTTTAGGATGTGTTGGGCATGTTTCGAGCAGGTGGGTGAGCCTTGGTCTAAAATCTTGTTGCCAGGTTTTTGGTCGTTCCGCTCGAGCGGGTAGTCTAAGCGCTACGAGCGGAGATTGTACACTCCCAGTATTTTTTGGTGTCTGTAAAACTTCTACGCGGTGTGATTTCTACGCATGAGCGGATTCCTGCGCTCGAGTGGGTCGCGCTCGAGCAGCTTGTTGGAGCTCGCTGCGGGTAATACATTTTTTGGTGTAAGTTCTGGGAGGGGGAAATCTACGCTCGAGCGGACTGGTTTCGCGCTCGAGCGGATGTACTTTATTCTTGTGTCTTGCGGCTCGAGCGGGCCTTAATGCGCTCGAGCGTTGTCCAAATTTTTTGTGCTTTACGCTCGAGAGCTCCTGTTCTCCGATCGAGTGGGAATGTCGTATATCAGAAAGCAGTTAGACATTTTTGAATCACTTTTACATTCACTCCTCTCTCTACTTACTTTCCCAAAACCGATTTTGAGAGCCTTTCTCTCTAGAAACTCCCTTCTCTCTAGGGTTTGATCTAGTTAGAGTGCTTCCCTTTCCTTTGGCCTTTGTAAAAGTTGTGTGATCGTCGAGGGCTTCGTTTTGATCCGTGGATCTTGGAGTTTGGAGCTTTGGTTTTCTTCATCTCCTTCCCTTGGGCTCCGAATTGAGGTAGGGATTCCTACTCACTTTTATGGGTTTTGACCTAGATATTGAGTTTTTGTATAAATGGTTTTGGGTTTTGGAAACTAGGGTTTCAAATGTATAATTTTGAAAAGAGGGTTTTGTTTATTTTTGGACCATAGATACGTATTGGGTTTCAAAATGAGTATATTGATGTTGTTGGTAATATATGGACTCTTGGAGTCAATATTGGGAATCAAGGGGAAAATGTCATGTTTGGGTATTTTTGGGTCACTAGTGTAATTAATGACACAGTGTTGAGAAAACATGGAATTGAGTTGATATATATGAAATTGGCTCATTATGAGATGGATTAGTGAAGTTGGATTTATTAATCGCTCACTTTTGGAAATATGGATAAATTATCTGTTGACGCATTTATTATTCTGTTTAGAAATAATTGCTTGGGCTACCGGTGGAGGGTAGTCGTGATTGTTGTAGACAATGCATGATGATTAGGCAAACTAAAACTAATCAATGGAATGTGTCATCGTATATAACAGTTTGAAGAATACATTAAC
>NW_021024673.1:1133594-1156912 GCF_004153795.1 Camellia sinensis | reverse complement strand
TTTTGGTTTTCTTTATCTCCTTCCCTTGGGCTCCGAATTTGAGGTAGGGATTCCTACTCACTTTTATGGGTTTTGACCTAGATATTGAGTTTTTGTATAAATGGTTTTGGGTTTTGGAAACTAGGGTTTCAAATGTTTAATTTTGAAAAGAGGGTTTTGTTTATTTTGGATCATAAATACGCATTTGGGTTTCAAAATGAGTATATTGATGTTGTTGGTAATATATGGACTCTTGGAGTCAATATTGGGAATCAAAGGGAAAATGCCATGTTTGGGCATTTTTGGGTCACTAGTGTAATTAATGACAAGTGTTGAGAGAATATGGAATTGAGTTGAATATAATGAAATTGGCTCATTATGAGATGGATTAGTGAAGTTGGATTTATTAATCGCTCACTTTTGGAAATATGGATAAATTATCTGTTGACGCATTTATTATCTGTTTAGAAATAATTGCCTTGGGTTACCGGTGGAGGGTAGTCGTGATTGTTGTAGACAATGCATGATGATTAGGCAAACTAAAACTAATCAATGGAATGTGTCATCGTATATAACAGTTGAAAGAATACATTAACTTTATGTATTGTTTGATGATGTATATGATAAGGAGATAGGGGATGTACTCCACAGTTTAGGGGAAGATAGGGTATGGACCTCTAAACTGTTTAATGTTTGGGAGAAGATAGGGAATGGACTCTGGTGATACAGCTCATATGCTTATCCGTTGAAGTGTTGATATAGCTCATATGCTTATCTATGGAAGTGTTGATATAGCTCATATGCTTATCTGTTGAGATGGTGATACAGCTAGTATGCTTATCTATTGTGAAATGGGAAACATTTAATATAAATTATTATCTCATTTAGAGTGTTTGGCCAGGTTCTGAGACATGGTTGTGAATTGAGAATTGAATAAGAATTGGAAAATGAAATGAAATATGGACACAGTGGTCATGTAATGGAAATGGTGTATGAATTGGTTTATGAGAGTCAAACATTTATCAATTGCTAATGTCTTAGTTACTGCTCATATTGTGTTTAGCATACCTCTACTGGGCGTTGGCTCACCCTTTATGGGACATCATTTTCAGGTACAGGTAGCATGCCACCTCCAAGGACATAGCTTGGATGGTTATGGGAGTTGAAGACTCTTTTTGATTATTTTGTTTGTATTACATGTATATCAAGCCAAGGGCTTATTTTGTATAGAGTTAGTACTCTTCTTTTTGTAACCAAGTGTTGACTTGGAAAGCTGTAAGCCCGTAGGGCATTTGCTTTTGTTGTTAACATGTAATACTGTTATACAAACTACTCTGATGAATAGAAAGGTGTTGATTTCTCTTATATCATTGCATGTATAAATTGATGGATTTTCTGTATTTTTTTGAGGGCGTTACAATCGGAGCATTCACCAGTAGTAAAATATTGTTCTTTTTTAATAATGTAATCAATTATAGAATTTTGTGCATGTATAGGATCATATGAAAATGTTTGTAAATTACCAATTGATGAAGCCCCTAATTGCATTTGACTTTTAATATCATGTTGTTGACTTTATAAATGTTTGTTAGCATGCCCTTTTAGATGACTAGTACCCCCTGTAGATGCAACACTATGTAAATATGCACAATATTTACATTTTGCTTTAAATGTAATTGTACCATCAGGATTATTTATAGATATTTTTCCAATATGTTCCCAAACGCCACTTGTTATGCCCCTAGTTGATGATCCAACTATTGGAAGAGAGATATTAGAAGGAGAATCAACAGATTCATGTTGTGTAGTATACGCATCAAATCAACATAAACATTAGGAATATTAGGATCCATAGTAATGTAAGTAAAATAATATATAAGAACTAACAATTAATTTAAATAATGAGTAAACAATAACAATTAATATATGTTTAGAAATAATTAATGCAAAAAAATGAGTAGCTAATAAATTTATTTAAACTAATTAATGTTACCGACTGACACATGCGATACAAAAATTAGCTTCTTCTGATAAAAGTTTCTTATTGCACAATTGTAATTGCCACTTAGGGATTAGACTTCAAAATTAATTGAGAGTTGAGAGAGATTGAGAGAGAGAATTGTTTGTGAGATTTATTTTGGAAGAGGGGGGGATATTTATAGGAGTTTGGAAGGTTGAGGTTAATTTGTAAATAATAAAAATAAATAAAAATGGGCAGTTGTGTTAAACGGTCATGTGACCGTCAAATTATTATTATTATTATTACTGTTATTATTTTCTTTTAGTCTACTCCTCTGCAGACATTTAAAATATTTTTTGCATTCATTGAAATTTGAATCATTGCCATTGCAATGTGGCAAGGCAGTGCAGGCATCAATCCTGCCAATGAAAAGACCTTTTTTTTTTTTTTTTTTGAAATTGGACCATTGGTGATGGCATTGGCAGGTAGACAATTTGCCAAAAAGGAAGGGGGCTCCAAAATTTTTTTGGGCCAAGTCGGGGCAACAGGCCTAGCTGGGCTTCAAAATGAAGGCCCAAGCCCAGGGTCCTGGGCTAGGCTTAAGCCCAGGTAGCCCACGGGCCTCGGACCATTTTTACACCCCTAATTGGCTGGTAGGTAGGACTTGTGCAAAAAAACTGACAAAGTTCAAACCTTGGGCACTATGGGTTTCGCCACCAACCTGTATAGACCCGCGAGATAAACAAGTGGGTCTAAACCCATAAAATTTCGGGCGGAGTATGGGGGGATTTGTGGGTTCGGGTCAACCTTGTCAATTCTAGCGGCCACATGTAGGGGTACTTGTGGATCGGATTGGGTTAGTTGGCCTCTCCTCTACTATCCATTCGAATATAGGTGGATTGAAAAAAAAAAAAATTTGTATCTGTCCGCTTAGTTAGCTAGTGTAGATAGATGTGGATTGATTTAGCGATTGCCCTTTACTGTTTTATGAGTTTTTTGAACTATTTTAGAGTAATTTTTTATTATTTTGGACCTTATATGAATCCAAAATTTTTTATTCTTCATTTTTTATAATTAAAATAAATGTCAAACTTTTATATTTGATAAGTAGTTAATATTTGGGGATGGCTACCTTTGTCATAGGGATGTAAATTTAGCCCAGCCCATGTCGAGCCTCGCGGGTTCCCACCAAAATTTGGGCCGGGTCGGCCCATGTGCCAGAAAATTAAGCCCAGGAGGTATTCGGGTCTTTGGTGGGCTAGTGGGCCTGGGCAATTGGGGCGGGCCTGAACAAATTTTTTTGCTTTTATTACTAAAATTTTATTATTTTCCACTAAAAATGATATTGGGCCTCGGGCGGGCTAGGCCTTGAGTGGGCCTTAAGCAGGTTAACGGGTTGGGTTAGGCTTGAAAATGATAGCCCAGGCCCAGGGTCTCGGGCTAGGCTCGGGCCTAAACGGGTCGAGCCCACCATGGGTAGCAGGCGGGCTTCTGGCTGCCCATGGGCCACGAGCCATTTTTACACTCCTACTTTCACTAAATTGAAGGCTGAAGTCTTTGGGAATATTAAGAACACAATCTGGAAGCAACTTAATGAATGGAAGGAAAACTTCTTCTCAACAGTGGAGAGGGAGATTTTAATTAAAGCAATAGGGCAAGCTATCTCGACTTTCATCATGCCATACTTTTTATTGCCGGAGGGCTTGTGTGGAGAGATTGGCTCCATGATCGGGCAGTTTTGGTAGGGACAACGCGAGGTAGTTTTACATGGCGGAGTATTTGGAACTCGCAGAATCTACTTCATGATGGGTGCTTAGTGGCATGTAGGTAATGGGCTGAATGTGAGGATTTGGGGTGATAGATGGGTGTCGCGGTCGTTGTCTTTCAGTTTGATTTATCTTTTAACTGCTTTGCATCTGGATGCAAAGGTTTTGTGAATGTGGATAGGGGGTGCTTGAATATGGAGGTAATTGCGACAAATTTCCTGCAAGATGAATTTGACCAAATCATAAGTATTCCATTTTGTCCCAGATCACGTCTTGATCGATTGGTGTGGCATTACTCTAGGAGTGGATTATTCTTGTTAAAGAAGGCATATAAGCTTGGGCTTGCATCGACGAATCTAGATATGCAAGTGGGTGGTTTGCGTGATGATGATGACATGGAGGGTTTATGGAAAGCTTTGTGTAAGCCAAAAATTCCGACAAAGATTTGTGTATTTGCATGGAAAGCTTGTTTGGATATCTTACATGTGAAGGCAATTTTGATTAAAAAGAGAGTCCTGATTGTGGGGGTGTGTGATCTTTGTGCTAATGGCTTGGAGACTGTCTGACATTGTTTATTTGAGTGCACCTTTGTGGAGGAGGTTTGGTTAGAAATAGGTCTATGTAACCTCTGGGAGTGTGGGTGAAATTGTGGATTTGATGAGTGGATTTGACGGTTGTTCCAACATAAAGGATCTAAGGTCCTGGGCATAATCGTCTCAATTTGCTGGGGTATATGGTTGAATAGGAACAAGTACGTTTTTGATCGGCACGTGAAAACGACTGCGCAGGTTATAGCTTTGGCTCTAAGCAACCTAACTGAATATCTCTCTACTCAACAAAGGGTACACTCAACTGCGAGCTCGAGTTTGACTGATGGTTGGTGCCCTCCTACTGTTGGGTTCTACAAGGTTAATTGTAATGGGGCTATGTTCAAATTTGAGAGTTTTTCGGGTCTGGGGGTGGTGGGGAGAGATCATCAGGGGCTGGTTATAGGGTCTCTATCAGAATGTATACCTCTAATACGGGATATAGAATGTTTGGAGGCTACTACTTTGCTTCGGGGGGGTGCTTTTTGCATGAGAGTTAGGTCTATCTACCATACATATGGAAGGAGATTAGCGAATAGATCAAGTCCGTGAGCCTAGTCATATGACATAAAAAAATATAAGGTAAATTACGAATACACCCCTGAGATTTGCTTAAAATACAGATTGCCATCTGTGGTTTGAAAATTTTCAAATACCTCATTGTCATAATTTTTTTTTAATTGGAAAAATAAAATTCCTAACTGCACTCTTGCATAGTAATTTAATTATTAATTGAAATATATTTCTGACGTCATTAAATACTGTTAATTAACTTGATAATTTATCAATAAAAAGAGCTATTTGTTATGAAATTAAAAACTTCAAGTGGTGTGGTGTAATTTTTAGAACTACAGAGAACAATTTGTATTTTAAGCAAACCTCAAAGAGTATATTTGTAATTTATCCAAAGATATATTATTACATTGGGATTTGAAGTTGTGTCAGATGTGTGAATTATATATAATAAAATATTTTATGTGTGGGTGTTGATTTTCGACCACACAACCAAAGGGGAAACTCAGCTGGAGAGCACTGGCGGGATAGATTAAGCCCAACAACTTGTAACAAAAAGATGCAAATACCGTAGTGGTTCGTCACCCGGGGGCACTCTGACGATCAAGCCAGTAATCTCTCAAAGATATCAAATCAATGTCTAACTCACAAGTTACTGCTTAAATTATATCACACATACCTGAGACCCACGGGGTGCCTCTCTTTTATAGCCATTAATGCCAAAATCTCCCAGAAGTCTCACTTCAGAAGACTCAAGCACATAATGCTTATCTCGGACTCTCAGTTAGATAGGGATAAACTCCCTAAGAGCTTTATTCTTGTCCAAACTAGATCCCTCTTTTGTTTAGGATTCTTATCCTTTATCCGCTAATCTCAGATTCCGGCATGCTTGCAAATAACCTCGGCCTAGCCAAAATTATCTCGGAAAACATGACCAGGCCATGTAGCACCTCGGCTGACACTTCGGCGTCACCTTAGCCACGTGCTGTCATTCATAAAATACTTTCCCACAACTGCCCTCTAGGTTCTACTACCTTAGCAACCTGAGATGGTGGAACCAATATCGTCTGTCCACTCAGCATGTCAAATCAAACATGCATTCATTACTCTGACTGAGATCTTGACTCATCGGCTTTCAAGTAATCAGGAGTCAATTACCCACTTTATCAAGGACCAAGAACCAAGAATCAAGTTCTTTAGGTGTCTTGACCGAGATCGTCCCTCTAGCCGAGGTTATTGCCCCATTATCTCAAGAATTTCAAGAGTTCCAATTGCGCACGAGTTGTCATGCACAATCTTTTCAACTGTTTCCTCCACGTGTCCCTGTCCTATTGGCTCGTACCTGACACGCGCTATCAAATCACATTACTTCTACCCACGCCGCTTGACAAGCATGTTGCCCAAGGCTAATTCATTATGGTTTGCCGCCTTTTCGAATTTTGACAAAACTCCATCTTTTCTCTATTCACCTCTTCACTTCTTATTCTCGCATTCTCTCTCTCTGCTTAGACTTTCTCTCTCTAAAGTGTTTTAATCTGCCATTTTCATACCTTCGAAGTTCTGCAATTGCTCCATTTACCTTCTTCGGCAATTCACACACCATCGTCATTCTACCTTTTAACTAACTCAGGCGAACCTCACTCTGGCGTCCTCGTTCTCGGCCCTATTCAGTAAGTTCTTAATTTCTTTTTCTTTTTTTTTTTTTATAATTTCAATCTTATACTGTTCTCGAATATGTTGTTGTTGTGAACTATTTACACACTCCTATAGTTCCTTCCACACTTATTGCGAGTCGCCTAATTTGCTTGCCACTTTTCATGCTTTAGATATTGTGACTTAGCTCCTGTTCCTGAATCTATTTACTTGTATTGCCTGTGGTTCTTGCACATTGCCTTGCACACACCCACTCAGTGTTTACGAATTTGTAACTTTTCGTATTCTTAGATCTTCATTTCTCACCACTATGCTTGTCACATTGTTGCTTTTCTCTGTTGCCTTCATTCTGAATCATGTTCCTTTTCTATTTTTCTTGATTGTTTTCAGATCTTTGCATTTGATTCTTGTTTTTCCATAGAATTAGGTTTGGGATTTGCCTAGAAACCATACATTTAGGAAAACTGAAACAAATTTCCCCTTAGATCCTCAAAAATCCTCACCCTAGTGCTCATTTAGGGTTTAGCAGAGGTTCTCAGACCCATACCAGTTTTTTTTGTTTTTTTTGTTTTTTTTGTTTTTTTTTTTTCTGAAATCTAGCACAAAACACTTTAAGCCGATATCATGGGCATATTCAGGTGGAGGGTGGACACCCCTAGCAAATTAGAGTACTTCCGCCAGGAGTTCTCCATTCCAGCTGACGTTCAACTTAGGTTGGCTAAGGAGGAGAACTCAATCATGCCTGGAAAGGATTATATGCCCTTTCGAATAGTCTCCATTATTGAGGGTGAAATCAGGTTCCCTCTTGACATCCTCTTTAGGGAAGTCATCCATTTCTACCAGCGCAATCCCATGCAACTGGCCATAAACACCTTTAGGATCATCAATGGAATTGGCAAGTTGGCCCGTTGGTAGAATGCCAGAATAACCTTGTCTAATATCCAATATTGCTACACCATGCCTGGCCTCAAGGACAAGAATGGTTACACCTAGTACCTTAAGCCGAGATCCACAAAGTACAAGTTAATAGCCAACATTCTAGACTTCAATAAGGGCACGGGAGACGACTTCCTAATTGTCTTGGGCAATTGGGAGTTTGTGCCAGAAGATGAGCTCCACCTTTTCTCATTGCGCCGTAGAGTCTTTAGGGATGATAAGGGTAAGGATTTAGTCACCCCGACATCCTTTTCTATTCCACACTCAGTAATTTTTTATGTTATCTGTTCTAATGTTTTTCTTCTTGCATTTGTAGCCCTTCCTCAGCCTCCAAAGCACTTTCGCCAGTCTTACGTGCTGAGTAAAGACTTGGTTCACCTTCTCGGCTTGCCAATCGAAGCACGTAAAGCTCCAATCCTCCTTAATTGCATACCGACGTATTGAAGTCCAAGCCGAGATCCACAAAGTACAAGTTAATAGCCAACATTCTAGACTTCAATAAGGGCACGGGAGACGACTTCCTAATTGTCTTGGGCAATTGGGAGTTTGTGCCAGACGATGAGCTCCACCTTTTCTCATTGCGCCGTAGAGTCTTTAGGGATGATAAGGGTAAGGATTTAGTCGCCCCGACATCCTTTTCTATTCCACACTCAGTAATTTTTTTATGTTATCTGTTCTAATGTTTTTCTTCTTGTATTTGTAGCCCTTCCTCAGCCTCCAAAGCACTTTCGCCAGTCTTACGTGCCGAGTAAAGACTTGGTTCACCTTCTCAGCTTGCCAATCGAAGCACGTAAAGCTCCAATCCTCCTTAATTGCATACCGACGTATTGAAGTCCTCTTCCCAACATCCCCAAACAAAGAAAAACTCCTCCGTCTGCCACAACTCCGCTAGCCACCTCATCACTAAGGCCAGACCTGACCTCCACATCTGATCCAGTAGACTAGCCGTCCACCTCTGCCCCCTAACTTATTCCACCATCACAGCGTCGATGCCGACGCTGAACCCCACTGAACGCACCGACCAGTAGGACTCGCAGTCGCAAATGCCGAAGTTCATTTTCGTCGACCACAGGCCCCTCTAATCTTCCTATTGCCTTGCCAGTGATCTATTTCGGTACTAGAGTGACCGTTGCTGCAACTGCCAAGGATTTGGGTCGACAAAAGGTCGTAGCTGAAGACTTTCTTGCTGATATTCTTGGCATGGTCACCATCCAGTCTTCTCCTTCCCAATCCCAGCCAAGACAGAAACAAAAAAGGGTGAAAAAGGCTAAGGCTGAGGTCACCATTACCTAGATCCTGTCCGACTTCGAGAAAGATCTAGAAGACCTAGTCCCCATATCAAAACTGGCCAAAGCCGGGAAGAGGCCTACCGAGGCTGAAGTGTCCGACGCTCCTCTGTGCAAGAAACCGAGATCCAGGGTGCAGAGGGCCAAAGTGCTTCTCACTCTAACAAACACTAGCCCTCTATGCTCATAGTCGGGAACCGTCCTATGTCGGCTAAAGACAGTGCTATTGACAACGTCTAGGTTGGCGCAGTGCTCTCCACAACCATTCTTCTTCCATCTAACATGAATCGAATGGCCAAGATCACTGAGTATGAGAACTTCGCGCTCATGATGCAACATTCTATTCTAGTAAGTCTTTAACTTAGGTTTTTCGATTCTGTTCTCGTTTTTGTTTTTGTACTTAGTTAAAAAGTTTCTTTAACTTGCTTCTTTTCTTGCAAGTCATCCAGCATGCCCACTCTTTTGCAGTCAAGGCTGATAGGGTGAAGAATGAGTTAGTTCAGAAGACCAAGGAAGTTGTCAAACTACTTTCTTCACTGAATCAGGCCGAGACGCGCGCCCATCATTTTATGGACAAGTCAAAAGCTGCCCTAGCTGCACAAAGTCAGGCTGAGGAGAAGGCTGAAGTTGTAAAAGTTGTTACCAAGGTCGCGAATGCTAACGCCAAAGAAACTGAAGCAAAGGCGGCCCAAGCCGAGGCTGATCTGAAGGAGGCCATTGCCATAAAAGAAGCCGAGATAAAGACTGCTGACGAGAAGGTTTATGCCGAGGGGGCCACCAATGTTCGCGATGACTACTACAAAACAAGTAAACTTGGCCTGCAACAAGGGTTATTATCTCGGCTAGATGACAGCTCTAAAAAAGCTGTCTATCCCCAAGGACTCGCCCATTCGCGACATCAGCCAGCTTGTCGTTCTATTCTCTCCCTCTCTAGTTGAGTCTGAGGAAGAAGACGATGAAGAAGATGCCGAGGCTGAAGAAGGCGTTGAGGCCAACATTGCTGCTGGGCTAAGCATTTTACTCTGAATGATCAAGTCCTAGACTTGAATCAGGATGATAGGGGAGAGACTTCCAAAACTGTCTCTATGTAGACGTCCCCGAACGTCTTGGGAGGGGAATCCCGTTTTGTTCGTTATGGGCTTACTACATTCGGGACTCAAATGTCACAGTCCTGTATCTAATCTCGCAGAGTGCAATGCAAGATCGATGAATCATCAAAGAGTCCAAATCCGGCAAATCATTTTTGTAAACTGATTTTTTTGAAAGAAGTGCCAAACATGGACTGCTTTGCCAGATACAGAGTCGCCACCTAAATATTTTATTTTTGGGAGAATTTAGGAAACCTTGACTCGTGCCGAAGGCCACGTGTTCGTCATCACCAAAGTTGCCTCGGCTCGGGAACTTGGGTACGATTGGGGAAGGTCACTTCGTGAGCACCCCCGCTCGCCCGATCAAAGATCGGCCTCTACTAACCATGATATCGAGTTTTGAAAACATTATGCATTCTTATTCCGGTTATTAGCCTAAATTTACTACGTGATGCACACAACATACAAGTATAGATTGGATCGCCTAAATTGGAACAAAACATCTCATGTTTGCTTTTGAAACGGTTTGCTACTCGCAAGTAGGCTAAAATGCGAATTTGCCACCCTCAGGTGGGCTCCCAAGTGGGCTTAAAACTCACAGTCAATGCATTATTCCAATTCAGATAACCCAACCTTCACCCACAGGCATTCAGGCAGATATATCACATAAGCACATAGCCTCATGGTAAGCATGTCATCATGGCAGTCACTCACGCACATGCAAGGATGCTGAAACATAAACACTTACCGGGTACTCCAAGCCAAAACAAAAGCTATGTTAGAAATCCGTGCATGATCCTAACTATACAGAAATACCTAATGCAACACATGCAAAATGCAACTATAGTAGGCTCGGCTATTCTAAGGATGGCATGTGAAATGCTACAACTAACAAGTAGTCAACTTGGAATTGAAATACAATGCAGTTAGTATGATGCGCCGAGCTTGGTGCATGCAAGATAGATGAATGAATACAAACATGCGAGTATAAGTATGCTAATTGAAACATGTCCTAATCTAGTCATCATAAGTTGATAAATAAAAGGGAGAAAGACGTGGGGTTGGAAGACATACATCACACACACGCACACTTATTATAACATTGCCCCCCCTCGAGGGGTCCGAATAAATAATACAGTCCGAATAAATAACAGTTACAGCTAATTATTACACAACATTAACTAATTAACAAACTAGCTAAGTTTGCATGTAAACTACATGAATGTGACTGCCTCGGCTCTGTTTTGGGTGACGATGGATGCATGCATGCTCGAGTCGCCTCGTCGGGAAACTCCATCGCGATGCCTCGTCTCGCCTTTGTTTGCAACTGATGTTAGAAATTTGCACAAGGCTCCAAGAGGCTGAAACTCCACCCTGGGAAGGCTGCCGACCAGATATTGGCTTGGGAGACACCTGCCCACCACCCTTTGTGGTGGAAACCAAAAAAAGTGGTCGGCCTGCCAGGAAACCTGGTCGACCGACCACTTTCTGCCCTGGATTCTGGTTTTTCTGCAACAAAGGCAAGAGGGAGAGAAAGGAAGGTAATTTCAACATATGTGTGCAAGACCACTCTCCCCGTCCTTGCACAAGCTCAAGGGAGTGTATACCTCGATCCTCATGCCACCAATCACGTATCTCGATGCATGATGGCTGAGGAGTCGAATTGCACGACTCAATGGAATGAATGCAAGTATGAACACATGAAGCCAACAATTCTATCATGGGTAATCAAGAATGCCGACGACCGGGGATCGAGGTACATTTCATCGCTTGGAGTATGAAACGTCCCTCGTTTCCCATGTTTGGACTAACTCCTACTCCAAACACAATGCAATATGCATGACATGCACAAATGCAACTAGCATGCAATCCTAATGCAATGCGACCTAACCATGCAAACATGCAAGGATGAGATGCAAACATGCTACTAGCATACACAATGCTATAAACTATATGGCATACACAATACAACTAACAACCTAGCATACGCAATGCACACACGAAGATGGACATACACAAAGGCATAATCAAAGCATACACAATGCGATGGTCAAACATGCAACAACATGAACCAAATGGCATACACAATGCAAGGTGGACTTAAACCAATATGAGTGGACCTCAGCCACACTCAAATCAGTGGCCATGTGATGAAAATGAGACAACCGAAATACATGCAAACATGCACAAATGCATGCTAGATGGCCGGGTACCGAAACTAGTGAAGTGCGTTACACTAGAGGTACCCAAAGCAATGCACCAATGGCAAAACCAACCCCAAACAGACCCTAGGCAGGTCTGAAACAGTGGGGAAATGGCCTAAGATGATGGTTCGGAATGCAAAGAAATGGAGCTCATTCAATGGTCGGTAAATGAGGCATACAAGCCCGACTCTCGAACACATTTAAAGAGTACAAAACATGGGAATATGGCATTCACATAAGCTCTGAAATATGATGTATAATGGCCTCAAAACATGAACACACCTCAGTATATGCATGGAATGGACCTCAAAACTCAAAGTTAAGCATGGGTATTAAACTACAAGCATGCAAAACAAACATCATTCAATCATGAGACCTAAAAATAGGGCTAGGGCAGTCCAAAATACACATAATATCAGTTTAAGGCATGGCCAAAAAGTGCTAACATGAAGGGTCAACAAAAGCATGCGAAGTAAGCTAGTGAACCATGATTTACACTACACGTATATGAAGCACATGAGGGCTCACCAAACCAACCAGAAACAGAAGTATGCCATGCCAAAATATGTTCAAATAACCACTGAAACTCAGTCAACACATGCAAGAATGAAGTGCTCATTTGAAAGGCCATGCAAGAGGTTATTCTACACATGTATGATGGACATACAAAATGGAAAAACCACCTCTCGAAAGAGGTTATGAGGGTCCTAAAACCCACCAAAAAGGCCCTGAAATTAGTCTAGGAAGCATGCAAGTGAAAGCCCCTTTGAAAGGCCTTGAATAGGATTGTTCTACACATGCATAATAGATATTCAAAATGGCCTAAAGGGCTCTGGACAGAGCTTATGCAGACCTTAAAACTCACCAAATAGGGCCTGAAACATGACTTCAAAACATGAAAATAAGGGGCCCTTTGGAAGGCCAACAAAGCTAGTAAAGAGAACAAGGGGTGAGAGGGTCACCCCTCTATGATTTTGAAGCTCAAAGACACATGTTAGCTACTGAAAATCCACTGGATTTCAGTGGCTAAAAGGCCAAACCAAGGCCAATGCAAATGCTCAAATGCATAGCTCAAAACATGAGGAAATGAAGCATGGAAGGGGGTAGATGACCCCCAACAGAAAAATGACCTTAAGAAAACATGTTTATAAGCTCAAAAGAAAACTTTTTTCAGTTTGTGTTGAAACCCAAAAATGCTTGCAAATAGGGCTAAGATATGAAGCAAAAAAAAGGAAGAAATAGAGACTTACCCTTGTAGAGCCGACCTCAGCAACTTCTGGACCAAGGTAGTGAGCCTTCAACCTCTGCAAATCAGTTCCAAGGTGCTTGGATGGATGGTGGAGGTGTTGTGCTAGGAGGTGTAGTGTAATGGGTGCAAGAATAATGGGGTTTGGAGCTTGAAGAAGAGAGCTATGGAGGGAGAAGGGTATAAGCCTCAGCCAAAAATTTCTAACCCTTGCAAAAGGAGAGGAGACCCTCTCTTATAGAAGACAAAGGGCCAAGGCTTCTTTAAGAAGCTTCAACAAAGGGTCAAAGCTTCTAAAAGAAGCTTAACCAAAAGGGTCAAGCTTCTTGAGGAAGCTAGACCAAAACTTGACAAAAGGGTCAAGCTTCTCCCAGAAGCTAAGCAAAAGGACCAAAGCTTCCTTAAGAAGACAAGCAAAGAGGCTAAATCCCGGAGGATGGGTCAAATGCTTCCCAGCTGGCACAGTTGTGTTGCACTCAGGAAGGACAAAAAGCAGATGGCTGGCCGACCAGTTCAAGTGGTCGGCCGACCACTTGCCCTGGTCGGCCGACCAGGGTTCAAAAAGGTCAAGAAGAAAAGCTGGTTGGCCTACCCATATTGGTGGCCTCCCAGATGAATGCAACACAATGGTGGTATGGGAAACCAAAAATTATGGCCTAAAAGTGAGGGAGACCAGTTTCCTGACCCGAAAACTGGCTGGAGGAGAGAAAAGTGGTCTCCAAGGAGAAAGCTGGTTTCCAAGGGGAAAAGGTGGTCTCCCACCCTTGTACCACCTTCCTAACAATGAAAATAGGGTCCATGCTAAAAATGAACCCTAACCGATGCAAAACGAGGGTTCGGAGGGTCAAAACGCACGGCCGGGGGCCTCGAAAACTGACTGTCAAGCACCGAAAGTGGTGTGCGACCACGAAGGTGGTCTCCCGGGACACAGTGTCCCTCTAGGGAGAGGAAACAAGGTGTGTGCCAAAAATCGAAGCAAACGGAGGTAGTTAAGCGGTCCCGAACTGAGACGCGCGGCCGACGGCTCCAAAAACCGAAAATTGGTCTCCAAACGGGAAAAATGACCTACGACCACGAAATGTAGCCTACGGCCACTGAGAGATGGTCTACGAGACCTCTCCCTCCCTTCGGGAAGACAAAATGGAGAAAGCAGGACCTGGTTCGCAAACCGAGGCAAAGCATAAAAGAGCCCCGAAGTCCGGAGGCAACGCTCTTAGTTGAGACTCCGAAACCTCAGAACGAGCACAATATGCATCATCACTGAACGCTCAATCGGTGATGTCTTAGTCTTATGGTCGGTCAAAAATGGGGTGTCTACAGTTGCCCCTCTTTGATAGAACTCGGAAGTCATAAGTGACGGGAGTGAATGTCAAAGCCCAGAGACGACCCATTTTTGACAAGGCCGAAGACTTAGACAAACAGGCGAGATAAACAAAGATGTGCCCGCAGGCAGGGGGCAAAATGAAAAATGATATGCACAAAGCCGAACGTAACTCATGACCATGCAAAGCAGCAAGCTGTAATAAAGTAAATATTCACAATAGATGCAACAGTTTTAAGCAAGAATGCAAGGCAATAACTACATTTCATGCAGTAAGAATGTAAGAGAATCACAATTCTCGCTACGTCTCACACGGAGAAGATACAATACCTGTGCGGCTCGTCTGGTCGTACCAACCTCAAATGAACCATACATACAATATCGTGCCTGCAAAATAAAGAAACTTAACAAGCACAACATAGCAACATATGTTCAACGCTATATCGAACACAGACAAACATGGTGTCGATGGGAGAGTGCATCGCAATGCGAGGAGAAATGTGCGTGACAACGCAAGTTAAGCATGGAGGTATGACAATACCAATGAAACGTGCACAATAATGTAAGTGATGTGCATAACAATACGAGTGACGTGCATAACAATGCAGGATAAGTACAACTTCGAATGCACATTTGACACAAAACAACGGGCAAAGAAATGCAAGTTTCGACGAGGGCAAGTGACGTGCATAACAATGCAGGATAAGTGCAAATTCGAATGCGTGTTTGATGCGAAACGACGAGCAAAGAAATGCAAGTTTTGATGAGTGCGATTCAAACGTGACCTCCGGTTTACCTCCCGGAAGGGTCACAACTTGTTCAAAAAGGATATAATTTGCTCTTGATGAGTGACGATGAGACACGCGTCGAAAGTTGGAGTTGGAGTTCCCGCGGAGGGATTTCGCGACGAAAAGTGAACTTTTCTTGTACTTTCTTGGGTGCCGGGGACTCTAATCACTACCAAATTTTGCAGGGAGCTCAAAGAGACATTGGAGACTACCTTGGGAACACCACCGACGAGGTTTGGAGGCCACCGACTAGGTTTGGTGCAGGGGGTGGTCGGCCTACCAGAAAAGGTGGTCGGCCGACCACCTAGCCAAAAACAGGGGCAGTTTTGTCCTTTCACCCTCGGATCTTTAAATATACACGGTCAAAACACTTTTCCTCACAACTTCAGGTCCGAAATTAGCTCCTCCTCCTTCCTAAACCATTTTCCCTCTCAGATCTGCGCTCTATATGCGTTTTCTAACCCCCCACGCAAAGTTGTTTCGTGAAAACTTTCAGTTCTCTTCACTTTGAACCGATTAAGTTTTGATTTCGGTGCTTCTTTCTCCATTTTCACCACTTGGGGTACGTTTTTCTCAATATTTGGAACATTTTCTCGGGAGTTGACTTTTGTTGACTTTTTTATTTCCCGAGAGTTGACTTTTGTTGATTTTTTCCAATTTTGGCTCATTTTGCTCATTTTTGCTCTTTTTTACAGATTTCTTGAGATGACGGGTCATTTCCCTCATGGCGGAGGTCCTCCAGATGTAGGGGGTGAGCCAGATATTATGTCTTTGCCTCCGAGGGTTCGGCCATTCGATCCCGAGAGGTATCACCCTCGGGAGCATATCCTTCCTCGGGTCGTTTTCTACCATTTTACTGATTTTGATGATCGAGCACCTGTGGATCTGCTATTGCGGGAGCCGGAGTCCCATCTCTCTCATCAGGAACGAGAGGTATGCACTTTACTTTTACATTTTTCGCAATGTATCATGCATTTTTCGCGCATTTCATGCTTTCGCTATGCTTATCTACTCATTCTAGCACACAGCTTGTTCTGAACACTTAGTCTATAACACAGTATTCCGTTTGCATCTTGAACACACAACTCAATGACTTGAATTTCTGAACACGCAGCCCACATAGTGATTGTGAACACACAGCACACACTTGTTGAGAGTTGAACACGCAGCCCAAACTATTGAATTTCTGAACACGCAGCCCATTGATGATTGTGAACACGCAGTACATACTTTACGAGAGTTGAACACGCAGCCCAAACTTTGAATTTCTGAACACGCGGCCCATTGTTGATTGTGAACACGTAGCACACACTTGTTAAGAGTTAAACACGTAGCCCAAACTGTTGAGGTGAACACACAGCCCACTATTTCTGAAGTCTGAACACGCAGCCCAAAACACTTGATGTTGAACACACAGCTCGAACTTTGAGATGAACACATAGCCCACTATTTCGGAAGTCTGAACACGCAGCCCAAACACTTGATGTTGAACACACAGCTCGAACTTTGAGGTGAACACACAGCCCACTATTTCTGAAGTTTGAACACGCAGCTCAAAACACTTGATGTTGAACACACAGCTCGAACTTTGAGATGAACACATAGCCCACTATTTCTGAAGTCTGAACACGCAGCCCAAACACTTGATATTGAACACACAGCTCGAACTTTGAGATGAACACACAGCCCACTATTTCTGAAGTCTGAACACGCAGCCCAAAACACTTGATGTTGAACGCATAGCTCATATACTTCATGTTGAACACACAGCTCACATATTGATTTGATTTGCAGGCAGCTCATATTTTCATGTTGAACTGAATACATGTGTTCATTCTGAATGCAGGTATCTTCTCGTATTACGCGAGGATATGGCTCCATCGTTGCGAGGGAGTGGTACACGGAGCTCCCGAACGCCGTTCGTGATTGGGTTGACCAGGCAGGGTTCGGACCCTTTTGTATGGGGATATCTCGCTATCCCGCTAGCAGGACGTTGATGGGCACCCTTGTAGAGAGATGGTGGGACACCACCAACTCCTTTCATTTCTCAGCTACCAGGGACATGACTATGACCCCATTCGACTTTGCTGTGCTGACAGGCCTTGACGTGGGAGGCTGGTTGATCCCTTGTGACGAGGACATGGGCGAGTGGGAGGCTGTCTGGATTTATCTGTTGGGAGCTCGCCCACCGGTTGACAGATCATTAGGCAGGGTCCGATACACTTGGTTTTCCACACATTTCAGAAGGACTGAGCCCGAGACTCCCGAGGAGGTAGCACAGTACACTCGGGGATTTTTGATGTTCCTTTTCGGGATCACTCTGTTCTTCGATAGGGGGAACACCGTTGGACTCTATCTGCTGAGTGCTCTGGTAGACCTATCACAGGTCAGCCGGTATGACTAGGGTGGCGGCGGCCTGGCTACCCACTACTGCTATATGAGTGCGACCTCCCGCGGACGGGAGAACATAGTCGGCGGCTATTGGAGAGCTTGGGAGGTACTTTCTGCCCACTTGATTTACATTGTTGCTTTTCGTTATCTGTACATTGCACACACGGCACACTTTACATTCTGTTCTCAGTATTCAGCATTCTCTGTACATTCTGTATTCACATCCTGCACTCAACATTCTGTATTCTGATGGCTATTGCCCTGTTTTCCACAGCTATGGGTTTTCACGTACTTTTCGACGTTGGCCCCAGAGCTCGAGGTGGCGGTGCCTCTTATGATTCCTTACTCGCTTGTATTTGAGGACCAGTACCGACCGAGAGCTCGGGAGTCTCTCCCCTACCTATGGCAGGTTTTTGATACAGTGCGGCCGACAGAGGTAATTCAGAACTCTCAGTTCTCCATGTTTTCATCTTTGATTCATCTTGCACATTTACGATTTCTAATCGGCTTATGCATTGGTTATCCGCAGATCACATGGCAGCCCTGGGCGCCCCTGGGTGGAAATACCCGATTTCAGTTTACTGAGGGGTGGGCCGCTTCTCGGTACAGGATCCTATTTGAGGGGCCCGTTGGTAGGGCCTGGTTTCTGGGGGACCGCTTCATGTGTCAGACTATGGGCTACCCCGAGCAGAGTGTCCCCGTAGCACCTTCGGTCGATATGCGGTCTACTGAGGGGCTTACTCCCCAGGATGTCGATAGCGCCATGTTGGGTACCAACGTACTTCTACATTTGGAAGAGGGGAAGTACGCGACTTACCGTCATACATACTTGATGCCTCCATTGATAGGTGTCCGTACTCCCACGAGGAGGCTTGCTGCCATGCCATCATTGAGCCGGGCCCGGGCTACAGATATTCCTTCGACCAACAGGGCCGGCACATTGAGAGGTGGGGCTGGACTGGTTCCCCCGATTCCCCCGATGTATCATCAGGCTGGATGGCCAGATATCCCGACTGAGTTGACAGGATGGCGATACGGGACTTCCTACCCGATTCCGATAGAGCCCTCTATGCCCGATCACCGATTCGTCAGTGATCCTGACTCACCACCGGTATGTTCCACTGCTTTTCGTTTACCACTCAGGTACTTAGGCATCTATTTACTCATTGATGACTTGAGCTTGTATCTGCAGCCTACCAGAGAGTATACGAAGGGGTTACTTGGGTTAGTAGCCTCACTCGAGGGCATGGTCCTGCGGAGAGAGACGCAGTTGTCCATCGTCGGTGTCCTGGTACTCTTTAGTTTTCTTGTATTTATCATACTTCTGATGACATGCTGAACTTGAATATTTCACTACGTTGATTGACTGTATGTGTAGAGCACATCTGACACACACCACATTCATGTACTGTATCTGCATACACCCACTCTTTGTAGTTTTCTTCCGTCTGCATCTGATGTACATACTTTGGCTGATGTATTCAAATTGCGCTCTTTCTTTTCAGATGCCTCCGCTACATGCTGGGCCACAGGCCGGGCCATCCAGGCCTTCTCGGGGAGCTGGGAGAGGGGGTTCGACTCGCGGCCGAGGCAGACGCAGAGCACCTGTCGTAGAGGAGGAGTCCAGCGAGGAGGAGGAGCCTGCACATCCCCAGTCAGAGACATCTGCTGGCAGAGAGGATGACTCTGGTTCCGGTTCTGGTAGTGGAGATGATGCCGAGGAGGATTCTGAGGACGGCGACTCTAATTCCAATGATGATGATGGTGCAGAGGTTGTTCCACAAAAGAGGATGAAGAGGGCCTCTTATTCCTGTGCTTGATAGCACTGATATAGCTGTTCCTGCTTTATTTCCTATTTTACTAGTAGTTGTAGCACATTGTACATTATTAGGCAGTTTTATTTTCTGTAAAACTTGTACTCTTGTTGTAAAATGTTGTAACAAAGGAAGCATGATGGAATGAAACAACTTTTTGAAAAAGTGTTGCATTTTATGTTCTTAGCATTGCATCGCATAATTTTGCACGAAAATGAGATTGAATGGGATTGTGCACTGAAAATTGCCAAGTCAGGTAGTGAACCGACACAACAAACTAAACAACTTAACTTACTAAGAAACAACAAAACCTTAACAAGTTTACAACTCGATAAGCAAGACACAACAATGTTGATTAAACAGAGAGTAGCAACTCAATACACGAAACTCGATGACTCGATAAACAAGACTCGATAAACAAAACAACTCGATAAACAAAACAACAACTTGATAAGCAAAACAACAACTCGATAAACAAAATGCATTTCGGACGATCGAAGTGATGGAACGCATCCTAAACAGAAGAAAACTCGCACCTTCAACACTCCTGATGCATGGAAATGCTAGGAACTTTCTTCTAGAGGCTAGGACAAGACCAAAGCCCCTCTTCTCTTCATGGCCGACCATCAGAGGGAGCTGGCCGACCAGCTTTTTTCATTAGAAACCAAAGGGGTGGTCGGCCTACCAGAAAAGGTGGTCAGCCGACCACTTGGCTTGGCAACCACCAAATTGTTGACACGTGTCCCCCGAATAGTGCCTTATCCTCTATAAAAGTTCCAGCTTCGTGGTTCATCCATTTTATCTCAGTTTTGCACCAAAATGGAGGCGTTCCTTGTCCAAAATCTCACAGCTTGGATTGCTTCTCTAGATGGCTCGGAAAAGTTGAACTTCCGGGGCTTCGGCTTGAATGCACTATTCACGCTGGGCCGTACTCCGCTGCATCTTCCTTTCCTCCATGCCGTGGCAAGGTTTTGGAACCCGGTAACACACGTCTTTAGCTTTAGCGGGCAAGAGATGTGTCCTACTTTCAAAGATTTCCAAGCTTTGATGGAATCCGAGCGCAATGAGGAGATCTTGCCTCAACTCCAATTTGGCCACGTCCAAACCCTAGGACGAATGTGCGGCCTCACTTTGCATGATGCTCGATCATTGGTTCACGATGGGGAGCTGAACATCCCAAGCTTGGTTCGCTGGTTTTCTGATGCTGGTGACCGCAGCGACCATCATTGGTAGGGCTATCGGCGACACGCGCTCTGCCTATGCTTGCTATCTCATTTCTTGCTTGCCCCGGGCTTCGGTGGATTCAGTGTCCGGTTGATCGAGGTTGCCCATGGTTTGAAGGAGGGCAAGAGCTGCATCGCCATGACATTGGCTGAGACATTGATGGGCTTAGACGCTTTTCATCGCCGGGAGACGGCTAGGCTTGCGAGGAGCCCACTACTATTGCAGGTAATGTTTCCCACCCAATCTCACATATGTATAGCTCACATCACTCGGCCCTTAGGCTAAGTTTTTCTCATAAAACCCTTTTATTTATTTTCTCTCATCATACATCTCTCTATTCTTTATTCTCTCATTTTTCATCCCTCCCCAGGTGTGGTTGATGGACAAGTTACAGATTGTGGAGTCTTGCCCAGCATACTCAGCTCGCGGCTACTTTTTCCGACAACGCTTGGTCGATGCCCTAGATGAGGGGTGGTGGTACAACTGGTTGTGCAGTTTGTCTGCAAACCACCTCGCTTGGCACTGCCCTTGGCTTTATCTGCCGGTAATGAGTTACAACATGACCCATCAACCTGGGATTCAATTGATTGGCATGACACACTGTGTCTTCTACTTTTCGTTCCGATTCCAACGCCAGTTCGGCCATGATCAGACTTACCCGCCAGAGGGGATAGAGTACCCGGCCACATTCCTGGTCTGAGGCGCACAGCTTGCTCGATATGCCACAGCATGGAGGACGCAAGAACTCCTGGCCCCCGCTCCTACTTTCAGTTGCACTTTGTCTGATGAGTGCTTGGATTGGCTCCATGAAGAGGCACAGGAAGGGCCCAATTTGGCATCAGAGGCTTCGACCAGCTCTGGGAGGGGGCACAGGAATACCTGACTTATCTATGCCCCGGATTTATTGCTTTATTAGTACTTTCAAGTTTTCTTTATGAATGTAGTAAAAAGCAACTTCAATTTGTATGCAAGAGTAGGAGAACTCTGTATTGAAATCAAGAAATTGAAGGTTGTGGGTACTAAAAATTTTCTGTTTTGGTCCAAAAATGGTCTAAGTTGTAGAAAGATTAATTTTGAACAAAGTCAACTTTTATTAAAACTTTTCAAAAAAACCATTTTCGATATGGATCAGAACTGGACACGCCTGAAATCTGTCATTGAGATGCACATCCTCGGATCCTAGCAACTGGGAAGTTGCCCCTAGTCTAAATAGTACCGTGGCACTGCACAGCAATGGAAATTTACCCCTAGCTTGAAAAGCACTGCATCGAGGATCATAACCGAACTCTTGAATGCTGAATAGACAAAGATGGCCGAGATGATCAAATGGACAAAGTTGATCGGGGGAAAGTTTATGGCTGAACTTCAGGATAAAGTTGCCTACGTATCCCAAAGATGGGAATCAAGCCTTACGTAGTTCAGGCTTGGGTTCACTCGAGTATTTTCACTCTCCTTTTACGCTCTAACTTTTGCCAAGGCCGCCCTTTGCAGGTTTTCAACCTTGCGAGCTCAGTTTTTGTAATTTCAAATTTTTTGTGCTCTGACTTTTGCCTAGGTCGCCCTCTCGGGTTTTCGGCCTAACGAGCCTGTCAGGGGTAATATTTCTTCAACTTGTCCATGTTGATCGGTTGGGAGAACTCTAGGCCATCTAGGTCCATCAGAACCACAGCTCCACCTGACCAGATTGACTTGATGATGTAGGGACCAGTCCAATTGGGTCTGAACTTGCCCCTAGGGTCGTGAATGAGAGCTCTGTTATCCTTGAGCACCAAATCTCCTTCTTTTAAATTCCTGGACTTAACTTTCTTGTTGAAAGCCCTGGCAATTCTGCGCTGATAACCTTGAACATGGTACAGTGCTTTCAGTCTTCTCTCATCAAAGAGCATGAGTTCTTCAAATCTGCTCTGCTGCCAATCTGCTTCGGCTATTTGACACTCAGCCAACACTCGTGAAGATGGAACCTCAATCTCGATAGGTAGGACGGCCTCCATCCCATAAACTAATGAATACGGAGTCGCCCCAGTAGAAGTTCGAATTGACGTCTGGTAACCCCACAGAGCAAACGGTAGCTTATCTGGCCAATCCCGGTAGGTTTCCACCATCTTCTGCAGTATATGCTTGATGTTCTTGTTGGTGGCCTCAATCGCTCCATTGGTTTGCGGTCGGTATGTGGATGACTTATGAAAAGCCACATTGTATTTCTCTAACAAGTCAATCACTTCCTTCTTGAAGTGGGAACCATTATCTGAAATGACCTCGTTTGGGACCCCATAACGACAGATGATGTTGTTTCTGATAAACTTTGCAACGTGCGACGCCTTCAACACTAAGATTTGGCCTTAACCCACTTCGTGAAATAATCTATCGCAACCAGGATGAACTCATGCCCATTTGAACCCTTCGGAGTGACAGCTCCGATCACATCGATTCCCCAAACAGAAAACGGCCATGGCGAAGTCATGTTGTACAGCTTCGACGGCGGGATGTTCATGCGGTTACAATCCTAGGATGAACTCATGCCCATTCGACCCCTTCGGAGTGACAGCCCCAATCACATCAATC
>NW_021024673.1:1113966-1127521 GCF_004153795.1 Camellia sinensis | reverse complement strand
GGTGGTGGAGGAGCTTGATGCGAAACAGATGCTCGTTTTGCTGTTGCAACCTGGTGATTAGCTCGGCCTGCTGGGCCATGATCGCAGCCTGCTGTTTGGCAAATTCTGCGCGGACGGCGTCCTGCTGCATAAGTTTCATACTTTCTTGGAGTTGGCGCATCATTGTCTCCATCCCTGACGTGTTCTGCTAATCCATTTGATCGACTGGTATATCTATCTCTATGGCAACAATTGAGACCTCAGCCTGACTGTCCACTGATGGGGTAGACCACTGCTTTGGCAACCTCTGCTCAGATACACTGTGTTTTCTCGGCCTCCGTCTGATAACCGGGGGTAGAGAGTGGAACACTGGTTGTCCGTCGACCAGATCCTCAGATCGATTGAGTCAGCGACCTCTTGTCCAGAGTGCTTGGGGAATATCTGCTTGGTCTGAAGTAATTGTGCTAAACTACCTAGCAAAAAGATAAATAAAGCAATAATAAGGAAATAAACAACCAGACAAACGGACAACATAACGGCTTTAAATAAATACACAACACACAGTTGGACATCACAACACACAGTCGAAAAATACTGTTCTCAAACACTGATCATTATCCCCAAATTACTGCCCCTAAAAACTGAATCTGATACCCGCAGATAACTAATTCCCAAAATACTGAACTGGTGCCCGCAGGCCTGATGCCCCAAACTTGCAAACTGATACATGCATTCCTGTAGAGACGCACTCTAAAAGCACATAACAAGCAAGTGAGAGCCAAAACACCCCTATGAAGGGGTAAGGTTTCCCTGTCCTATTTTGTCAGGAACTAGGGTTTCACTAGCACACAGCGGTTTCAAACAACCTATAAACGGGTAAGCAACCTGTCCTAGTTTGGAATGGTCACTATGGATTCTGAATATGCACTAGGTCGAATGGTCAAAAAGGGTGCCCCGGTAAAACCGGGGTTTGTGTTCCCGTCGTGGCAGAGCCTGCAACCGGTCAGCCTTATGGCACGCTTCTCGAAGCAAGCCTCCGGCAAATCGTTCAGGAATAGAAAACGGCAAACACGGTGTCCTAGGCGCACCAATGCAAATGCAATGCAAAGAAATACATAAGTGTAATCAAAACAAGATATCATGAGTTCGAGTCAAGTTCTTTAATTCCTCAGCGGAGTCGCCAGAAACTGTAAACGTCCCCGAACATCCCGGGAGGGGAATCCTGTTTTGTTCGTCATGGGCTTACTACAGTTCGGGACTCAAATGTCACGGTCCTGTATCTAATCTCGCAGAGTGCAATGCAAGACCGATGAATTATCAAAGAGTCCAAATCCGGCAAATCGTTTTTAAAAATAGATTTTTTTGAAAAAAGTGCCAAACATGGACTGCTTTGCCAGATGCAGAGCCGCCACCTAAATATTTTATTTTTGGGGGAATTTAGGAAACCCTGACTCGTGCCGAAGGCCACGTGTCCGTCATCACCAAAGTTGCCTCGGCTCGGGAACTTGGGTACGATTGGGGAAGGTCACTTCGTGAGCACCCCCGCTCGCCCGATCAAAGATCGGCTTCTACTAACCATGATATCGAGTTTTGAAAACATTATGCATTCTTATTCCGGTTATTAGCCTAGATTTACTACGTGATGCACACAGCATACAAGTATAGATTGAATCGCCTGAATTGGAACAAAACACCTCACGTTTGCTTTTGAAACTGTTTGCTACTCGTAAGTAGGCTAAAATGAGAATTTACCACCCTCAGGTGTGCTTAGAAAACAAGATGATTTGCCACTCTCAAGTGAGTTTTAAGTGGGCTTAAAACTCACAGTTAATGAATTATTCCAATTCAGATAGCCCAACCTTCACCCACAGGCATTCAGGAAGATATATCACATAAGCACATAGCCTCATGGTAAGCATGCTATCATGGCAGTCACTCACACACATGCAAGGATGCTGAAACATAAACAGTTACCGAGTACTCTAAGCCAAAACAACAGCTATGTTAGAAATCCATGCATGATCCTAACTATACAAAAATGCCTAATGCAAGACATGCAAAATGCAACTATAGTAAGCTCGGCTATTCTAAGGATGGCATGTGAAATGCTACAACTAACAAGTATTCAACTTGGAATTGAAACATAGTGCAGTTAGTATGATGCGCCGAGCCTGGTGCATGCAAGACAGATGAATGAATACAAACATGCGAGCATAAGTATGCTAATCGAAACATGCCCTAATCTAACCATCATAAGTTGATAAATAAAAGGGAGAAAGACGTGGGGTTGGAAGACATACATCACACACACGCACACTTATTACAACATTGCCCCACCTCAAGGGGTCTGAACAAATAATACAGTCCGAATAAATAACAGCTACAACTAATGATTACACAACATTAACTAATTAACAAACTAGCTAAGTAAGCATGTAAACTACATGAATGTGACTGCCTCGGCTCTGTTTTGGGTGACGATAGATGCATGCATGCTCGAGTCGCCTCGTCGGGAAACTCCATCGCGATGCCTCGTCACGCCTTTGTTTGCAACTGATTTTAGAAATTTGCACAAGGCTCCAAGAGGCTGAAACTCCACCCTGGAAAGGCTGCCAACCAGATATTGGCTTGGGAGACACATGTCCACCACCCTTTATGGTGGAAACCAAAAAAAGTGGTCGGCCTGCCAGGAAACCTGGTCGGCCGACCACTTTCTGCCCTGGATTCTGGTTTTTCTGCAACAAAGGCAAGAGGGAGAGAAAGCAAGATATTTTCAACATACACAAGCTCAAGGGAGTGTATACCTCGATCCTCGTGCCACCAATCACGCATCTCGATGCATGATGGCCGAGGAGTCGAATTGCACGACTCAATGGAATGAATGCAAGTATGAACACATGAAGCCAACAATTCTATCATGGGTAATCAAGAATGCCGACGACCGGGGATCGAGGCACATTTCATCACTTGGAGTATGAAACGTCCCTCGTTTCCCGTGTTTGGACTAACTCCTACTCCAAACACAATGCAATATGCATGACATGCACAGATGCAACTAGCATGCAATCCTAATGCAATGCGACCTAACCATGCAAACATGCAAGGATGAGATGCAAACATGCTACTAGCATACACAATGCTATAAACTATATGGCATACACAATGCGACTAACAACCTAGCATACGCAATGCACACACGAAGATGGACATACACAAAGGCATAATCAAAGCATGCAACAACATGAACCAAATGGCATACACAATGCAAGGTGGACTTAAACCAATATGAGTGGACCTCAGCCATACTCAAATCAGTGGCCATGTGATGAAAATGAGACAACCGAGATACATGCAAATATGTCACCCAATGCATTCTAGATGGCCCGGGTACCGAAACTAGTGAAGTGCGTTACACTAGAGGTACCCAAAGCAATGCACCAATGGAAAAACCAACCTCAAACAGACCCTAGGCAGGTCTAAAACAGTGGGGAAATGGCCTAAAATGATGGTTCAGAATGCAAAGAAATGGAGCTCATTCAATGGTCAGTAAATGAGGCATACAAGCCCGACTCTCGAACACATTTAAAGAGTACAAAACATGGCAATATGGCATTCAAACAAGCTCTGAAATATGATGTATAATGGGCCCAAAACATGAACACACCTCAGTATATGCATGGAATGGACCTCAAAACTCAAAGTTAAGCATGGGTATTGAACTACAAGCATGCAAAACAAACATCATTCAATCATGAGACCTAAAAATAGAGTTAGGGCAGTCCAAAATACACACAATATCAGTTTAAGGCATGGCCAAAAAGTGCTAACATGAAGGGTCAACAAAGCATGCGAAGTAAGCTAGTGAACCACGATTTACACTACACGTATATGAAGCACATGAGGGCTCACCAAACCAACCAGAAACAGAAGTATTCCATGCCAAAATATGCCCAAAATAACCACTGAAACTCAGTCAACACATGCAAGAATAAAGTGCTCATTTGAAAGGCCATGCAAGAGGTTATTCTACACATGTATGATGGACACACAAAATGGCAAAACCACCTCTAGAAAGAGGTTATGAGGGTCCTAAAACCCACCAAAAAGGCCCTGAAATTAGTCTAGGAAGCATGCAAGTGAAAGCCCCTTTGAAAGGCCTTGAATAGGATTGTTCTACACATACATAATAGACATTCAAAATGGCCAAAAGGGCTCTGGACAGAGCTTATTTAGACCTTAAAACTCACCAAATAGGGCCTGAAACATGACTTCAAAACATGAAAATAAGGGGCCCTTTGGAAGGCCAACAAAGCTAGTAAAGAGAACAAGGGGTGAGAGGGTCACCCCTCTATGATTTTGAAGCTCAAAGACACATGTTAGCTACTAAAAATCCACTGGATTTCAGTGGCGAAAAGGCCAAACCAAGGCCAATGCAAATGCTCAAATGCATAGCTCAAAACATGAGGAAATGAAGCATGGAAGGGGGTAGATGACCCCCAACAGAAAAATGACCTTAATAAAACATGTTTATAAGCTCAAAAGAAAACTTTTTTCAGTTTGTGTTGAAACCCAAAAATCCTTGCAAATGGGGCTAAGATATGAAGCAAAAAAAGGGGGAAATAGAGGCTTATCCTTGTAGAGCCGACCCTCAGCAACTTCTGGACCGAGGTAATGAGCCTTCAACCTCTGCAAATCTGTTCCAAGGTGCTTGGATGGATGGTAGATGTGTTGTGCTAGGAGGTGTAGTGTAATGGGTGCAAGAATAATGGGGTTTGGAGCTTGAAGAAGAGAGCTATGGAGGGAGAAGTGTATAAGCCTTAGCCAAAAATTTCTAACCCTTGCAAAAGGAGAGGAGACCCTCTCTTATAGAAGACAAAGGGCCAAGGCTTCTCTAAGAAGCTTCAACAAAGGGTCAAAGCTTCTAAAAGAAGCTTAACCAAAAGGGTCAAGCTTCTCCCAGAAGATAAACAAAAGGACCAAAGCTTCCTTAAGAAGACAAGCAAAGGGGCTAAATCCCGGAGGATGGGTCAAATGCTTCCCAGCTGGCACAGCTGTGTTGCACTCAGGAAGGGCAAAAAGCAGATGGCTGACCGACCAGTTCAAGTGGTCGGCCAACCACTTGCCCTAGTCGGCTGACCAGGGTTCAAAAAGGTCAAGAAGAAAAGCTGGTCAGCCTACCCATATTGGTGGCCTCCCAGATGAATGCAACACAATAGTGGTATGGGAAACCAAAAATTATGGCCTAAAAGTGAGGGAGACCAGTTTCTCGACAAGAAAACTGGCTGGAGGAGAGAAAAGTGGTCTCCAAGGAGAAAGCCGGTTTCCAAGGGGAAAAGGTGGTCTCCCACCCTTGTACCACCTTCCTAACAATGAAAATAGGGTCCATGCCAAAAATGAACCCTAACCGATGCAAAACGAGGGTTCGGGGGGTCAAAACGCACGGCCGAGGGCCTTGAAAACTGATTGTCAAGCATCGGAAGTGGCGTGCGACCACGAAGGTGGTCTCCCGGGCCACAGTGTCCCTTCAGGGAGAGGAAACAAGGTGTGTGCCAAAAATCAGAGCAAACAGAGGTAGTTAAGCGGTCCTGAACCGAGGCGCACGACTGACGACTCCGAAAATCAGAAATTGGTCTCCAAACGGGAAAAATGGCCTACGACCACGAAACATAGCCTGCGGCCACTGAGAGATGGTCTACGAGACCTCTCCCTCCCTTTGGGAAGAGAAAACAGAGAAAACAGGACCTGGTTCGCAAACCGAGGCAAAGCACAAAAGGGCTCCGAAGTCCGGAGGCAAGGCTCTCAGTCGAGACTCCGAAACCTCAGAACGAGCACAATATGCATCATCACTGAGCGCTCAATTGGTGACGTCTAAGTCTTAAGGTCGGTCAAAAATGGGGTGTCTACACTCTCCCAAAACTACTTCTGAGGCCGAAGTCGATTTAACTAAAAAGAGTCTTGAAAAAACACTTCTTGAGATTGACGTAGAGATAGAGGCTGAGAAGTCTGCCCAACTGACTGCCGAGGCTAAAACAACGCCAATTATTGAGGCAATATAGTCTGAGGAAAAGATTGAAGACCCATGCCCTTATGATTTTTCCTTCTGCTTGTACTTTTGTAACTTTGTTGTTTTGGAATGAAGTCTTTTGAACAATTTTTCTCTAATGTCAGGCCGATATGCCCTTTTTTGTATCCGAACAAATTTTTTTTACAACTGCTAATCTTTTCCTTTCTTCTAAAGAGTTGAATGCTTTCTGTGTATGCTTACTACTTTTCCTTTATGCCTTGCATATTTTTCTATACTTAGAATTTTTCTGATCTTTCCAAGTCTGACAACTTGGCTCTTTATCTCGAATTTCCAGACCTCGGATATATCCTCACCTTGGAGTTGAACATACTAGTCACCCCGAATAACAACTATTGCTATTTATTTTGGCCAAACAATACTTAAAAATAGTTCATCAAATTTTTACAAGTGTTGTTTCTTCACTTGTACTTGTTGCCTTTTGGCAAGACTTCACCCTTCCAAGTCTAACAACTTGATTGGGTATCTCAGACAATTATACTTCGGGTACAGTACAACACTTCCATCTCGGATTAACTCATCTCAGATAGTTCCACCTATCAATGATTTCGAATAACTTCAACTTGAAATTTTAAAAAAATTCACAAGTGTTATGCTCATTTTCACTTCCTGCCCCCTAATATGAACCTAAGTACCACTTATATTCGCATTAAGAATGCATCTCCTGTTGCTTCCATAGTTTGATTTAGATAATTCTGGTCGAGGTTTTTCTACCTCGATGTCTGTTGTAATCTGACCAGATCAAACTTAGGTCAACTCTGCCGTCATGGCAAATCTAAGTTATTCATCATGTTTTGTTCGGAAACATTGCAAACTTAGTTCAACTCTATCATTATGGCAAGTCTAAGTTATTCATCATGTTTCATTCGGGAACATCGTAAACTTTATTCAACTCTACCATCATGGCAAGTCTAAGTTATTCGTCATGTTTCATTCGGAAACATCGGCATAAGACTATTCAGTCCTATCACACAAGTTTCAACAAGAATTCGTAAAAACAAATTCGAGCTAACATTTTATTAATACTTCGGCTAATAAAATCTTTACATAAATCTCAAAAGCATAAATTAATTGTAGAAAAAATTCAAGTTGCTTGTGTTCCAAGGTCTTGGAAACTCCTTGCCATTAGTGTCTTCCAGCCGATATACGCCATTGCCAGCGACCGAGATAACTCGATACGGTCTTTCCTAGTTTGGGCCAAACTTGCCCTCCCTAGGATCTTTCTTGTTACTGACAACCTTTTGAAGGACGAGGTCCCCAATCTAAAACTCTCTGGGATTGACCTTTTTGTTGTATGCCCTAGCAAACTGCTGTTGGTATGCCCCCAGCCTAATTACTGCTCTCTTTCTTATTTCCTTTATTAGATCCAGATCTTCGACAAGGAATGCCTCGTTGGTTCCATTCTTCACTCCCTAGGTTCAGGTTCCAGGGATGCCAATCTCTAAGGGAATGACTGCTTCAGTGCCATATGGCATGACAAAAGGAGATTCTCCGGTAGATCTTGTCGGTGTAGTCCGATATTCCCATAGGAAAGGCAATTCCTCGACCCACTTGCCCTTGACAACTTCTAGCCTCTTCTTGATCTCATCCAAGATAGTCTTGTTGGATGCTTCTGCCTGACCATAGGAAAGGCAATTCCTCTACCCATTTGCCCTTGGCAGCTTCTAGCCTCTTCTTGATCCCATCCAGGATAGTCTTGTTAGATGCTTCTGCCTGACCATTACTCTAGGGAAAGCTAGGAGCAGAGTAATAGTTTTTAATCTTGTACTTTGCATAGAAGCTCTTGATCAACTTACTGTCAAACTGGGTGTCATTATCCACCCCAATGGCTCTTGGGATTCCAAACCAGGTAATTATGTTCTTCTAGATGAAATTCTTCATATCAATATTTCAAATCTTTGCAAGGAGTTCAGCCTCCACCCACTTCGCAGAGTAGTCTGTAGTAAGAACTTTCTTTGTCCAGTTACCTGGGGTAATTGCCCAACAAGATCCATGCCCCACTGGGCAAATGGCCAAGGACTGGATATTGGATTCAAATCTGCAACTGGCTAGCGTATCAATAGTGCGAACCTCTGACATTTCTCGCATTTCCTCACATAGGCTTTAGCATGCTTCTGCATATAGGGCCACTATCCTTGAGATATGACCCTATGAGCAAGCGACCTGCCCCCAGCATGGCTTCCACATATGCCCTCATGGATCTCATACAGAAAGTCCTCAACTTGGGATGGATGCATATATCTTAGAAGGGGCTCAGTGAAGGACCTTTTGTAGAGATGGCCTTCTACTGACAGGCAGAATCTCACCGACTTTAATATGATCTTGTGTACCTCCTTTCTATCTATTGGCAGCTTGCCATCTCTGAGGGACACTACTATGGCATCCATCCAGCTTTGACCCATCTCCACGCACTTCGCTTCGTACTCGGTTATTAGGGGTTCTATACTTGGGCTTGACAAATAATCAACAATGATTGTCTTTACCTAACCTGATTTAATCATGCTAGCCAGGTTAGCCAGTGCATCGACGTGACTATTATCATCTCGGCTAACCTGTTGTAGTCAGCAACTTTCAAATCGTGTTAGTAGCTTGACAACCTCCTTGACATAGGCTAGCATTCTCTCATCTCGGGCTGCATACTCGCTCGTTGCTTGATTTATAATGGGTTGGGAGTCACATAAGACTACCACCTCGTCGACCTCCATAGCTGTTGCTAGCCTCAGTCTAACAATTAGTACCTCATACTCCGCTTTGTTATTTGAGGCCTTGAACCCCAAATGAATAGACTACTCCGTCATTCGCCTATCTGGCGATACCAAAACTACTCTTGCCTCCGCTCCCTATCGGTTTGAGCTGTCATCGACAAAGAGTCGGAAGGAGTTTCCATATAGATATTGCAAGGTTTTGGTTTCTTTTCCTTCTTCTACTCTACTGGTGTCGGGTTCTTTGGTCCCAGTTGGGTCTTTTCTTGTTCTCCTGGGCATCCCAAGCCGCGGCTCAGCGAAGCTCACCATGGGATTGCGCTAGGAGTGAACTCAGCCACAAAGTCAGCCAGAACCTGGCCCTTGATTGCTGTTCTTGGCCTGAATTCCAAGTCGTATTGGCCCAACACCACTACCCATTTGGCTACTTTTCCTGTCAGATCTCCATGCTACAACAGGGACTTTAGGGGATGCTCCGTCAATACCACAATCTTGTAGGCTTGAAAATAGTGGTTCAATTTTTTCAAAGCTATTACCAAGGCTGGTGTCAATTTCTCCAGTGGCAAGTATCTGGTTTTGGCACTTGCTAGGGTTTTGCTCATGTAATAGACTGCCTTCTGCTCTCTCTTCTCTTCTCGGATTACCACCGCACTCATGGCGTGGTCTGAGACTGCCAGGTACAAGTACAACTCCTCTCTTGCTACCGGATTTGACAATACTAAAGCTGTTGTCACGTACTTTTTCAAGTCGGCCAGGGCGACTTCGCACTCAACTATCCACAAAAAATTTGTGGCCTTCTTCAACGATTGAAAAAATGATTTGCATTTATCAAAACTTCGCCTGATAAACCTATTCAAGGCTACGGCCTTGACAGTCAGAATCTAGACCTGTTTGGCTGTTCTCGGGCCTTTCAGATCAAGGATCACCTTGATATGATCTGGGTTTGCTTCTATTCCCATCTTGGTTACTAGATATCCCAAGAACTTACCAGATCCAACTCCAAATGCACACTTTGAAGTATTGAGTCGTAGTCGATATGTTCTCAGGATATCGAAAACTTCCTTCAAGTCGGCCAAATCGTCTCCTGGCTCCTTGCTCTTGACGACCATGTCGTCAATGTAGACTACAACTATTTTCCCAATCAACTGTCTGAACATCTTTGTTTCCAGTCTTTGATATGTTGCTCCTGCATTCTTGAGCCCAAATAGCGTCACTCTATAGTAGTAGAGTCCCTTTGGGGTGATGAATGTCATCTTCTCCTCATTTGAGGGATACATCGCGATCAAGTGGTATCCTCTGTAGGCATCTAGGAAGCTTATTCTACTATGCCCAGATGTAGCGTCGACTAGCTAGTCAATCTTTGGTAAGGGAAAACAATCCTTCAGGCAAGCCTTATTTAGACTAGTGAAGTCTACACAGACTCTCCACTTCCCGTTCTTCTTTTTTAAAACCACTGTGTTGGACAGCCAGGTGGGGTAGTGCACTTCTCGGATGGCTTGCGCTTTTAGTAACTTCTCTACTTCATCTTCCACTGCCTATACATGGGCCAAAGTCGGTCTTCTTGCTCTCTAAATGACGGATTTAGCCGACCTGTCCACATGCGGTTTATAGCATGTGACCTCGGGGTTAATGCCAGGCATCTCGTATGGTGTCCAAGCAAACACCTCTATGTTCTCCCTAAGAAAATTTTTCAGCTCATTTTTCTCGTCCTCGGCCAAGCTGGAGTTGAAGAGGAAGTATCTCTCTTCATTGCCCTCCTGTACAAGAATTTTTTTCAAAGGCTCTTCGTTCTTGTCGGCTGGCTCCGTGCCGACATCTTCCAAGACCTATCTGTCCTCATCTTTAATCTCCGTTGTCTCAGCTTCTCTGATGGTGCAGGTGTACTTCATTGTTGCCATGGAGCAATTCGTCGCCTGTACCTGGTCCCCCCTTACTTCTTCAATCCTCTGATCAGTCGGGAATCGCAACAGCTGGTGCAGTGTGAAGGGAATAGCCCTCATTGCATGCAACCGAGGTCGTCCCAAAATGTTATTGTACGGGGAGGGAGTATCTATCACAGTGAACTCAATTATTACTTTTTTGTGTCCTGCCTGCACTTCCAGGTTCGTGGCTCCCAGAGGCCATGTCGGCGTCCTGTTGAATTCTACTATGGGACTGTCATATTGCTTTATACGGGTGAAGGCCAAGTTCCTTGTAACATCTGACATACATGATGTCACAAGAGCTACCTTGGTCAATCAGTATGCGTCTCACCTAGCACTCCCCAATCTTCAGAGTTACTACCAAGGCATCGTTGTGCGGATGCGAGACCATATCCAGATCTGCCTTAGTAAAAGAAACCATTGGTCCGTGGTATTCATCTGTCTTGGGCTTCTTTCACTGGACCTGATATACATGTTGTAGGTGTCTTACTCTTTGGGTCTCCCCACGTACTTCTGTAGACGCGTCCGCGAGGGACCCCGCTACAGTTCGGACTCGATTTGTGTCACGGTTCTTAATCTGAACCAAAGAGTCCAAATCCGGCAAATCGTTTTGAGAAACAGATTTTTGAAAAGAAGTGCCAAACATGGACTGCTTTGCCAGATACAGAGTCGCCACCTAAATATTTTTTATGGGGGAATTTAGGAAACCCTGACTCGGTGCCAAAGGCCACGTGCCCGTCATCACCAAAGTTGCCTCAGCTCGGGAGCTAGGGTACGATTGGGGAAGGTCAGCTATGAGCACCCCCTCTCTCCCGATCCGAAGATCGGCCTCTACTAACCATGATATTTGTTTTTGAAAACGTTATGTGTTTTTATCCCGATTATTAGTCTAGAATTACTATGTTATGCACATAGCATAAAAGTATAGACTAGATTACCTAATTTAGGAATAAGCATTGCATATCCGTTTGTTTTGGAAAAAAAAGATGTTTTGGAATTTGCTACTCGCAAGTAGGCTAAAACACAGATTTCAATGAGCTATTCCAACTCAGACAATCCAACCTTCACCCACAGGCACTCAAGCAGTTTATATCACATAAGCAGCTAGCCTCATGGTAATCATGTAATTATGGCAACACTCACACGCATGCAAGGATGCTAAAGCATAGATACTTACATCGTACTCCGTGCCAAAACAAAGAACTCGTTAGCAACCAATGCATGATCCAAGTCCATGTTCAAATGTCTAATGCAACGCATACGGAATGTCACTAGAGTAGGCTCGGCTAGTCTATGAATGACATGTGAAAATGCACAAGTAGCATGTATTTAAGTTAGATTCAAAATGCTAATGCAGTTAGCATGATGCGCCGAGCCTGGTGCATGCAATACTGATGAATGATGCACGCATGCATAGCATAAGGTATGCTAAATTAAACATGACCTATTACTAACCATCAAAGCAAGTAAGTGAAAGGGAGAAAGAAGTGGAGGTTGGAGGACATGCACACACTCACCCACACTTATTACAAATTCACCCTCGCTCGGAGGGACCAAAAGAATAATACAACTCAAACAAAGAATTAACTAACCTAGCTAATTAATTATTACAGACCAACTAAATTAATTGAACGAATTAATTAATTTAAGAAAGTAAGAAAAAGGGCCTCGGGAAGGGAGCTCAGTGCACGCGTGCTCAGGTCTTGCTCGGAAGTCCACTGCCATGCGCAAGCTGCCTCTGTTTTCCCTGCTCTGCCCCTCTGAAAACTTCCAAAGTCTCAGAATTGCTTCCCTGGACATTGGGAGACACCACCGGCTGAGAAGAATGGCCACCGACAGTAAGATGTGATCATCGGCTGTTGATGAAGCCATCGGCCCAGGATGGATTACCAGTCGGCACTCTGTGCAGTCGATCGGCAAAAAGTTCCTGCAGCATCTGTTTGACAGCAGCAGAGGACAGGGCTTTGCATGGCAATGCAATTCAAGCAATGTATGCACCGGCCGTATCCCTTATCATGTTTATGACTCAAAGGGACATGGTCCTTGGTTCTCGGACCATCAATCGCGCATTTCAATGCGTGATGGCCCAAGAGACCAAGTTATGCATTTTCATGTCAAATGAAATGCAAACCAAATAAGCACATAAAGGCCCAACCTTTATCACTTGACTTCAAGAGGCAAGGCATGCATGTTCAATGCGATTCAACCTAAGCATGTTAGCTAATATGCAACATGGCATAAAAGAGAGCATACAAACATGCAATGCGCATTAGGTACGCAAACTAAGCAACAAAACAAACAAGCATGCCACAATTACGTAAACCACTAGAGCACGCAAGATGTAATCCAATCACGCAACATGCTAGCAACTTGACCAATGTAATGCAAGGCGAATGCAAGTGATTTCAAGCATGTAACATGTGCAACCAAAGCATGCAAACACGGGATGATGTAACAACACTTGAATGGCATGCAAGGGATGGACTCACACTAATTGGACAGCTCTAAGTTAGGTCCAAAACAGTGGCCAAAAGCTTAAGAAAATGGGACCAAACACACATACACACATGCACATGTTAAGGCCTAACGCTTAAGCATCAAAGGACAACTTTTAAGCACACTTAAAAGGGAATAATCATGGACATATGGCATGCATTATAAGCCTTGAAAATCATGCTACAAGAGGTGCCAAACCAACTTAAACAAGACAAACATTAGCATGCAAATGGTCCAAGCATTTAAACCAAGTCAAAGGGGACTTAAACCATGGCTAAGCCAACCAAGCCTCACAAGGCCAAGAAGGCTTAAAACAGGTCCAAGGCAGACCTAGACCATGCAAAGGGACCTCCCTAGATGGCATCTAAGGGGCC
>NW_021024673.1:1096115-1111816 GCF_004153795.1 Camellia sinensis | reverse complement strand
GCTATTCATTCATGCTTAACAAAACACTTTTGTCAAAACAAAGCAAGCAAGATTTATCAAAACAAGTATAACGTAGCTTTATCAATAATACCACTCACCTAGTTCTTCAGGTGTAGACTCAAAGCAAGGATCAAGGTCCTACAATCACATGGCAAATCACATTTCTCAAAACAAGCTTTATATGCATGCAAATGATTTCGGCATTCTCACCGGGTCCAAGTCAATAACAAAGCAAAACCAGCTGGGAGTTTAAACACTACTCCCGTCTCATGAAAACACACTGGGCACCGTCCAGGCTCTTGCCGAGGTCCCATCAAACAAGATCGGGAAAAACCTGGGTTTCCCTTTTGAAGAGTATGAAGAACATGATCATTTGAAAGATGGATGCAAGCTCAAACTCGTTACAAAATTAGAGGTTTCATGCCAAGATTTCAAAACATAGATCTGGGTACTCACGCAAGAAGGTTATGCAAGAACAAACACAAAAACATGATTTTCGTTCCAAACTTTCGATCAAAACGAGGCTTTCTTCAAGAACACATGGAAAACCATTTTCTCTTTTCAAAACCAACTTCAAATCGATGCATGACATGCAAAACGAGTCCAATCATGCAATGCAGCTAGATGATCAACAACAACAATCAAAGTAGATCAAGATTCTAACCTCAAAACTTTAATCCAACGGATCAAACCACGAAGATCAAGCTTGGAAGATCACTCTCACTCAAGAACTCCTCTTCCTTCTCTCTAGAGCTTCTCTCTCCAAAGGCAAGGATTTGAGACAAGAAAATGATTTGTTTTTGGGTCTGCCGGCTGTCTTAACAATCAGCTCGGACACGTGGCGCTGCCGGGTTGGTTCAACTCAAAAAGGTGATTGATAGATAAGACAAGTCTCTGACAAAGCGTATGCAGCAAGCTCGGTAGAACACATCGGCAAGTAATGACATCGGCTCAAATCAAGGGTCCGGCAACAGGATAACAAAACATCGGCTAGGGAGGACGACACTTGACTAAGTTGTGCCACACCTTGGCCAGGGTGTGCCACATCTCGGCCTAGGCCATACCTGCCTGCGGACAAGGTTCACTGAGTGCAAAACATCTCGGCAATAAATGCCCGAGGTGAAGGTGGG
Organism: Camellia sinensis; assembly: GCF_004153795.1. Lineage (NCBI taxonomy): Eukaryota > Viridiplantae > Streptophyta > Magnoliopsida > Ericales > Theaceae > Camellia > Camellia sinensis. The sequence continues at coordinate 1,110,686 of NW_021024673.1, read as the reverse complement.
GGTCAACCAAGGTCTCAAAACAGTTCTAAGTACAAAGGTTTCAAGGCGAACTAAGTTCAAGGCGACCTCGGCCACACACACACTGAACAAGGAACAAAGGCACGCAAGCAATACTTAAACAAAACAAGGCAAGCAAATCCTTCAAATTAACATAACAAGGCAAGATCATGCGGGATGTATGCAAGCATGACAAGTGTAAGGTGAGGGTTGTTACAAGATCCCTCTTTCGTCCAGGATTCTTATCTCTTATCCGTTTATTTCGGATTCCGGCATCTCCGCAAATAATTTCGGCCTAGCCAAAATCATCTCGGCAAACATGATCAAGCCACGTGCTGTCATTCATAAAATACTTCCCCACATTATGCCACATGACTTTCAATGTGTCACTCTTTGTCGAATGTCGGACATAAATTAACTTTTAGAATAAATTAAGATAAACTTAAAATATGAAACGCCAAATGAGAAGAAAAAATTTAAAGGTTAAAAGTGGAAAATGTGCCAAACATAAAGTGGGAAAATGACTAAATATAAAGGTGGCAAAGTGTAATTTACCGTAAAAAATAAAATACCTAATCAATCCCAAATTATTATATGCTAAACCCTACACATTAAGATTCTAATTAAGAATTGCAAAGATCTAATTCTGTTGAATTACAAAACACTAGTAACAGTAATAAATGTAATTACAATAGTTAATAATAACATCCAAGATTCAGCTGCCACTCATGAAGGGTGCATCGATCTTGTGCAGGGATCAAATAAAGTACAATACCATAGCAAAATCATCAAACCGTTAATAGAAAAGCCTTAAAGCCTGTTATGTTTTTAATGATATCCTAAAACCATAAACATTTTGTATTCCAATTTATCTCACTTACATATTTAGTTCTCAAAGGCATAATTCCAAGAAAAATGTTCCTGATGGAATGCAACTAAGCTACAAGAGCACTGATGTTCATCCTCTCTTTCGGATACTCTGCAGAACAAGTGACTCCAATTTGCAATATTGAAATCAGGCAGTCTCTAATTTTTTCACACCTAGCACAGCTTCTGTTGTGCAAGTTCCAAGTGCTAGTCTCTTCTTCTCCTCCTTGAAAAAGCATTGGATCTGCAACGTTTGCCACTTGATGAGGCAGAGCCAGCCTAACAAACTTATGAAGGTTCAAGCTATCTTTGAACATGTCATCGGTGGGTCTCTTCGCGGTGAACATTTCTAACAAGAGAATCCCATAGCTCTACACATCTCCCTCTGTTTACTCCTTACTTCCCATAGCATACTCTACAAGAAACAAACCAGAGAATGAAATGGTCAAGACACTCAAATCCCTTCTAAAAATAAGTTGTTTCATCAGAAATTGTTAGATAAATGGGTATGGTGATAATATTTGAAACAATAGAAAATATCACTTCAAGACGCGTTACAACGTCTCTGTCCTTAAGACGTTATTTGCCCCTACAAATAGTGCAACGGGTAAGGGCAAATCGTCTCTAGGATACAATGCAGCCCAGCCGAAACTGATTATCAATCAGCACTTTGCACTTAGGGAAAATTGACCCAAAATACCTTTGGTGATGCACAAAATAGAACAGGTTCTGGAATTCTGTTTCTGCAGAAAACAGAACCCAGAAGAAGAAGAGAAAGAGTAGTAGATTGCCTTTAGAAAGCCTTGTAAAAATAGGAAGAGTAACCTGAATATTTTCTACCCATTCTTGGATGCCTAATTATCTATATATAGATCAGAACATCTCCTTTTGAATTTGAATTAAAATTACTGTTAATAACAGTGATAAACTGCTACTAAACAGTTACTCTACAATAGTCATAATGACAGTTTTGAAATCTGACCCTTTAATCGCATTTTGTAGCATTTTAACTATCCAATCAAGATAGGAAAACTTTGTCGTCTCTTCCCTATGTGAAACAAGACTTCATAAAGGCAATAACAAAAAGAAGCAAAAAACTGAAAAAAACTATAAACCCAAAACAGCGTTTAAATATTTTGAAAACATTTCAACAGAAAAGACCATCAACGGTTTGAATAAATTAACACCAACCTAAATTCTTATGAAGTAATCAACAATTAATATTTTTTCCTTAAAAATTGAAAAGCAGTAGTACATTGTTATTTGTTTCACCTGATAAAACAGTGACATCACAAACAAATTTCTCACGATTAATTTATCATACTAATCAAATACCATCTCATGCCAAACTTAGAGGCCAATTTTAATAGAAACCTTCAATACACATATTACTCAGAGAACAATTAGGTTTTCAGTTGTTTCAAATCGAAATGAGGACTAGCAAGAAAATGTCAAATGAAAAGTAGGGGAATACTCCTAAGTTAACTCTTCTTTTCCCTCTCATTTGTTTTGGCATTTGGAAATTGTACAGGCAATAGTAATCTTGTTCTTGTTATCTATTTCTCAAATTAATGAAAAAGAAAACATATTAGAAGTATAAAAATGGAAGCAATTTAGCAATTGATAGGACTTAAAGCTTGGTTTGGTTTGGTTATTGAGGAAAGCAATTCTTCAACATCAAATCTTCATCATTCTGTGGCCTACTTAGATTGTGTTCGTAGAAGGCAAAATACAAGGAATTCCATTTTTTTCCTTCTACAGGTGTGGCAATTAAGATATCTGTGTGGGAAGATGGATGTTTTCGCCACTTGAATTCAATATGCAAAATACAAATTCATAATGGAATTCTCCTAAGAATATACAGAAACAAGAGAATGGAAATTTAATTTATGAAAGGTGGGTGAAAGAATGTTTACCCGGAGCAGCATATCCAATAGATCCTCTTACTACTATTGAGCCTTGATTTGTGGAGAAGCTGTGGGTGGCTTCTGGTAAGAATCTTGCTAACCCAAATTCGCCTGCATGGCCAGTCATGTCATTGTTCAGAAGAACATTGCTTGGCTTCAAATCACAGTGGACTATTGGTGTTGGGCATTGATGGTGAAGATAATCCAATGCACAAGCAACGTCAATAGAAATATTTTGTAAAAAATATATGTATTATTGATTGATATCTGATTGATTACAAGATTGATATGTTACAATTCCTATACAATCTATATATAGAAGAAAATGTGGTAGTAGGTGTAGTGGAGGTGATAGTGGGTTAGGTGAAGTGGAGTGTGTGGTGAAGTGGAGGTAGGTGAAGTGGAGTGTGTAGGTGAAGGTAAAGATGGGAAATTCTAACATATTTAATCTCTGATGAAGATTTAATTTCTTTGGTTCATTGTCCAACTCATCTTCTCTGTTAACTGGATGCAACCACTCGTCCAGACTTCCATTTTCCATGAAATCATAAACCAGGACCTTAAAATCATTACCTTGATAATCAACACCTGAACAAGCAGTGAGTACCTTAATAAGTTTCCTATGTTTGATGTTCCTCAAGGCCTTACACTCGGCTATGAAACTTTTGGAAGCCCCATGACGTTGGAGGTTGAGTACCTTCACGGCAACAATTATTGCACCATATTCAAGAATTCCTCTGCACCAACCCAAAACTACCAACACCAATCAAATTTTCTGAAGAGAAGCCACCAGTAGCATTGAGGAGAGTTTGATTAAGACACTCTCAAGAGTGATTTTCTTAATGAAACTGAAGAATGATCTTTTTTTGTCTTTCTATAGCAACAAATATATAGAATGAACAACAAAAAAGAAAGCCTTAGAATCCCACTACATATAGAAATTGCCAGTTTTGAAGCCAGAGTTAGTCTCCTCTTTTTGGACCGCACGGAGTTGCACACGGACAATTGTAATTTGGGTATACCTCCACAAAGTTTGCGATTTCCCTTGACTGAAATTGCACTTGCATTTGTAAAGATACCTTTCGTTGGTACTGCACCCTCAAAATCATTGTTAGACAAATTCAAAATCTGCAAGAGTTTAAAAGCCTCGAGATATTCTGGAATTCTTCCCAACAAATTGTTGTGAGAGAGATCCAAAATTTGAACACTTCTCAAAGAAGTCAAAGAAGAAGGAATGGCTCCATACATAGTGTTTCCAACATTACACAACTACTGAGAATACCAGGAATTTCACCAGATAACATGTTCTTGGAAATATTCAAGTAAATACTGGAAGAGAACCTGTCAAAGGGTTTTGAGATAGGTCCAACTCTAATAATGAGGAGAGACCAATAGCTAGTTGGGGTAATGGCACATTAAGGTTGTTCTGTGCAAGGCTCAGACGCAACAAATTTATGCAGTTGCTCAGACATGAAGGGATGCTACCATGAAAATTGTTTTGACTTTAAATCAAGAAAAATAAGCAAATTTAAATTTCCTAGAGAGGATGGGATTAATCCCGAGAGTTTATTTTCATAGAAAGACAACTCATATAGCCTTTGAAGCTACGAAATATCAAATGGTATATTACCTGTAAATTGATTCTCAGACAGCCATAAACGTTCCAAGTTGATGAGATTTCCTATCCCAGATGGAATGCTACCTAATATCTGATTTTGATCAAGATCCATGTTTTGCAGATTAGTTGACAGGTTGCCAATGGTTTCAATCAGCATTCCTCCATAATTGTTATAGAGAAGATCAATTTCCACTAAACTAGAGGCACTGATCAAAAAGTGCAAAAGAAGTTCAAGTCACCGCTATGAACACTCCCAAGATTATTGAATGCTACTACAAACCACCGAAGTTTATGCAGCTTGTCCAAAGCTGGCACTCCCCCAGTAATCTCATTCAATGCTATTGCAAGATTGAAAAGATTTGAATTATTGGATATTGAAACTGGAATGGATCCAGTAAACTGATTAGACTCGATACCAAAAAAGCTCAAGATTTGGAAAAGCATTGCCTATTTCAGAAGGAATACTTCCTTTGATTTGGTTTTCTCCAACATCAAAAATATTAATAGTAGAGATATTGAAGATCGATGTTGGAATGGTCCCCTACAATTTATTTGCACCGAAAGCAATAACCTGAAGATTTGTCAATTTTCCAAAAGTGTCAGAAATACTCCCATGGAAATTATTTATGGTTGCAACAAATTTCTGAAGATATGATAGATTTCCATAAGAAGAAGGGATACCTCCACTAAGTTGATTATGTGAAATATGTATAACCTGAAGTTTTAACGAAGAGTAGTCAAACTCCACAGGAAGTTGCCCCACCAATTTGTTGTAAGAAACATCAAAGCGGATGAGCTTAGAGCAACCTGATAAATTGGCTGGTGAAAAGATTTGAATTATTGGATATTGAAACTGGAATGGATCCAGTAAATTGATTAGACTCGATACCAAAAAAGCTCAAGATTTGGAAAAGCATTGCCTATTTCAGAAGGAATACTTCCTTTGATTTGGTTTTCTCCAACATCAAAAATATTAATAGTAGAGATATTGAAGATCGATGTTGGAATGGTCCCCGACAATTTATTTGCACCGAAAGCAATAACCTGAAGATTTGTCAATTTTCCAAAAGTGTCAGGAATACTCCCATGGAAATTATTTATGGTTGCAACAAATTTCTGAAGATATAATAGATTTCCATAAGAAGAAGGGATACCTCCACTAAGTTGATTATGTGAAATATGTATAACCTGAAGTTTTAGCGAAGAGTAGTCAAACTCCACAGGAAGTTGCCCCAACAATTTGTTGTAAGAAACATCAAAGCGGATGAGCTTAGAGCAACCTGATAAATTGGCTGGAATTTCACCACCAATTGAATTGTTGTGGAGATGCAAGATATCTAGTCTTCTTAGGCGGTCAAGTTCTGGGGGAATTACGTGACCAAAGCTATTGTTTTGGAGGTGCAATGCTCTGAGAAAGCATAAGTTTCCAATGTATGGTGAAATGTTACCTGACAATTTCTGGGACCGAGATGTAACGAGACGACCCTCTGGTGGCGGCAGCGGCCGCATGTGACGCCAATCCACTGGCAAAAATGGGTGGAATGGTTCCTGGAAGTGAGAAGATTGAAGGGATCATCAGTTATTTGGGACTTGAATGCAACCAATGCTAGTTGATCTGTTTCATTGCTGCCAGAACCTAGACAGACAAGAAAGAAACAAGAAAACAAATGACCAAGATGCTATTAGACTACCCACTTGGAATGGAGGTTTCATTGGAAGAGTTTGAAGTTTAATCAAATCAATCAAGGATTGCAAAAAACTATATTGACCAACTAGAATGAATTTATTGAAGATAATTTAAAGGAGATTTTGCATTAAAAACTTTGCAAAATTTCTGTTGTAAAGTAAATTTCTACACTGATGAATGGGTTTTGATCCCTTCAATCATGGAGCGTGCTCTTCAATTCAAGCATTGATTAATTGCTTTTTAGACTTCGAGATTATTTCACCTTCAATATATATAATATGGATCATAGCTGTATGTCAGCAAAGAATGTCTAGGAGGGAGGCTAACTTTCGTTTGTGATAATCTAACAATTAACAACTATTTTTTATTAAGAAAAAAAAATTATATTTGTAGTTTTAGAAATTGATAAAATATCTTAAACTTTCAGGAAATTATTATTATTATTAGTCATGTGCTTTTGCTTTTCCAAAGCTAGAATTCTGAATTAGTCTCTGCTTCTAGGCCTACCACAAGTCCCACTCTCATCAAAGTAGTTCATTTCATGAGGTTTTGTGTGCAGATTGTTCATATTAAAAACAGAGACTGATATGATATTCATAACTATATGGCTTTATTGTGTCTTTTAAAAAATGTATGACAAATATAATTTTAAAAATTGATAATGTCACAAATGGGACCTTTGTAAGTTTGTACTTTGTGTAACACGTACATTACAGTAGTGTCCTCTTCTCTGTTTATATAAATGTGAGTTATTCAACTGTAGACTTTACATATATGTGAAAAAGAGGAATATACTACGATTATATACTCGTTACACAAAACATTATCTCAGATAATGTACATTAAAGGATTGTTTGGGATAATTTAAATAAGTATATTTTTTTATTTTTTATGAAAAGATGTGCAAAGTAGTAGAAAGGTGATGTGAATCAAATAAGAGCTGATATAACCTGAATAAGATAAAAAGATAAAAAAGTGTGTTAAAATAGATTATGCCAAACAACCCCTAAATAACTTTAATATCAAGAGTGCACATATAATACTCCTATTAAACAAGAAGAAAGGGGAAGAGACAATTGAACAACAGTTCCAGCATCTCAATGAATTGGGATTTTCAATTAGAAAGGCCATCACAAACCATCTAGGAGTAAAACAGTGCGTTGGGAAATAGATCCTCTGAACTTGTTCCTCAAACACAATCTCTTTGATTATGTTTCGTAAAATCTGGTCTCTGAAAACAAAAATTTAAAAACTGGTGGGGGAAAAAATAGGCAAACATCTCTTTTGTATGATTACTAGTTTCTATTTTTTTCAAAAAAAATTGTAGAAAACATGTTTTGAAAACCAATCCAAACAGAGTGATTCAAACTCTTAACTGCAATATACATTTAGGTTAGGGATTTTAAATCATTGATCCAAACACAACCTTTTAACAATTTATTTTTACATATTGAATATGATTGATCCCATATCCTAGTTACATAAAAAATAATAATAAAATCAAGTGAAAACTATATTTTAACATTGGTTTACAATGGTGTGAAACAAAGAAGTTTTCCAATAAATAAACAAAAAACAAAGAAGCCTTAATCAAAATTAAGAAAGTGAAGAACACTATGATTTCACAGCTACAGTACACAGATAATCAAGCACCAGGAAGAGAAATGGAGAAGGCGATGAAATCTCTGTGGCAATTTTCTTCTTCAATTGAAGCAGTAGTTGATGAGAGCGAGCAAGCTATGGTTAGAAGAAAGCCAATAGGAAATTAGGTGGGGGTAGGTTACACACATTAGTTGAACATTAATTACAATCGCATGGGGGTCTTTGTTATCATTAAGATCTAACTAATGTATGTGCGTTACATCAGATGATAAATGAAATGTGGTAAAAGAAAATGATGATTGTATTATGTAACACTACTATAACCAAACCAAACAAAACCAAGCCAAGCCTTAAGTCCCATCAAATGGGGTCGGCTACACTACTATAATATCAATTAATTTAATATTGTAAGAGGCTGCCTAGATGACCTCTTAAATAGCATGATGTTGCCATCATAGTCCAACCCAAGGTCACACATTCTTACTGAGTATAGACATTATCCAATATGTTTTCCAACAGTTCATTTGCTCAAATAACCTACTAAAATATCCACACACAAAAAAAAAAAAAAAAAATTTTCACCCGTATCAATTATAGAAATGGCTCAAACAGTGTGGAAGCAAGGCGACTAGTATTAAACTAAGACAAAAGTACTACATTCCAAATGATTTACTCCTAAATTCATCTCTATCCATGTATGATCCTACAAGAGTGAGCGTCTGATGAAATGTAATTTAGCTAAAACATCATTAATGTCCATTCTTTCTCTAGGCAGTTCTAAAGAACAATTGACTCCAATTTCAAGTATGATACTCAAGCACTCCACAATCTTTTCACCACTCATGAAACTTTTATTTTTTGAATTTTCTTTGCTTGTCTCTTCTTCTTCGTCTTCTTCTTTGGCCTCAAGAAGTATTGGATCTGCAACCTCTGAAACACTCCATGGCAAAGCCCCTTTTACAAAGCTATGGAGGCTTAAACCATCTTTAAACATTTCATCAGTGGGTCTCTTCCCTGTGAACATTTCTAACATGAGGATGCCAAAGCTGTAGATATCACCATACGTCGACACTTCACTTCCCATACCATATTTTGCAATCACAACACATCTTAAGAAAAATAATGGTATGTGCACAAAAAGTCACAAAAATAATGGTACGTGTGCAGAAAAAGTAACAGAAATATGCACAGAAAAATCAGTACGTACCCCAACTAATACATTGATTTTCCTTTCGATGTGTGTAGTGTTATTTTAAAAAGGACAATGAATCAGACTGACTATCATTGGCCGCCCAGTGATGATAGCCAACCACGCAGGTAGGCTATCGGCCAACTAGTCTGCCTGAACATCAGTTTTAGGAAAGAAAATTATTGAGAATAAATGAATTACCTGGAGCAGTATAACCTATTGTTCCTCTTATGCCAATAGATCTTGTTTCATTTGTAGACAAGTCATGGGTGGCATAATCTAGAAGAAATTTTGCTAACCCAAAGTCACCAACATGCCCAATCATATCTTTGTCCAAAATAACGTTGCTCGGCTGAAGATCACAGTGGACTATTGGTGTTTGGACCTGATTGTGCAGATAATTCAGTGCATAAACAACATCAATGATAATATTTAGTCTTTGAAGAAGGTTTAACATCCTGAGCTCTTCATTTGACAAATATTTTTTGGGATTTTGATGTAACCACTCCTCAAGACTCCCATTGATCATGAACTCATAAACCAGGGCCTTGAATTCGTTACCCTGATAATCTACGGTCGAACATGCCTGTAAACTAGTAAACACAGAATAAACATGTAAACTAGTAAACACAGAATATGCAGCGGATAAAATAATCAAATCATACCTTCTTGATGATAGAACCTTCTTGGATAAATCACGTGCTTCCTGGGAACTTTTTGATGAACCAACCCAGCAGTGGAGTGATATCACAGATTGAATATCACCCACACCAACCACAGTGTCAAAGACTTGATCGTTGCGTTTTTGGGAGAGAGTCAGAATATGGGTAGAAACAGACTCAACGTTGTTTCTCACTTGGATTACCCATAACCATATAACAGATATATATTCCAGAGCTAGTCCTAGAAGCCCAAATGGAATAGAGAGTGCTAAAATTAAGGCAGTGTTTGGTCTCCATTTTTTATCCACTTTAAAGTTGCATTTAGGAAGCTGCAATTCAGCTACACCCCCACAGAGCTTACTGTTTCCCACCACTGATATTGCACTTGTATTACTAAAAACACCTTGTGTTGGGACTACACCTTCAAAATTATTGAAAGACAGATTCAAATCTTGCAACAACCTAAAACCCTCCAAAAACACTGGAATTTCACCGGACAAGTTATTGTTTGCGAGATCCAACTCTCGAATGCCTCTCAAGAAACTCAAAGAAGAAGGAATGGTTCCGTTAAAAAAGTTAGTCCCCAAACGCAGCGTTTCCAGGCTTGTACAGCTGCCCAGAGTGCTCGGAATTTCACCAGATAACAAGTTGTGCGAGACATCCAAGGAACCGAGATTTACCAAATTTCCAACTTCCATGGGAAGAGAACCACTTAGTTGGTTTTGGGATAGGTCTAGATATATAGATAAGGATGAGATAGAAACAACTTGTTTTGGTATTGTACCATTAAGGTTGTTTTGAGAAAGAAACAACAATTGCAAATTGTTGCAATTCCCTAGACTTTGAGGAATGTTTCCCTGAAAATTATTGATTCCTAAAACAAGTTCACTTAACAAACTCAGATTTCCGAGGGAAGATGGAATGTTACCAGACAATGAATTGTTGATGAGATTCAATCCTGTAGATTTTGAAGCTTGCCAATCTCACTTGGAATAGTACCGGTGAGTTGGTTAACCTGCATATACAAACTCTGCACGCCAACAAGATTTACAATCCCAGGTGGAATGCTTCCGAATATCTTATTGTTGTCTAGATACAAAACTTGAAGATTACCTGAGAGATTACCAATGGATCCTGGCAACTCCCCCCCAAAATTGTTGAGATTCACGCCCAAAACCTGCAAATTGGTGGCATTGATCAAAGAAGAGATAAAGTTCAAGGCATCAGCTTCCCCGGATCCAAGCTGATTGCCAGAAATGCTTAGCCACTCGAGGTTTCGCAGCCTTTCCAAATTAGGAACCTTTCCGATAAGTTTGTTTTGAACCATTATTAGGTAATGGAGTTTAGATGAATTCGATATTGAAGCCGGAATTAATCCTGTAAATTGGTTATCACCAATGTTGAAGAACTCAATATTCGGAAGAGTGATCCCCAAGACCCATGGAAGACTCCCCTGGATTTGGTTTCCAATGACATCAAACATTGTGAGAGAAGAGAGATTGAAGAGTGAAGGAGGGATGATCCCGGACAACCTGTTTATGCCAATTGCGAGCTTCTGAAGATTCTTTAATTGGCCAAAACCGTCAGGAATGCTGCCATCAAAGAAGTTTTCCGCTGCAGAAAGTGCTTTAAGAGATGACAAATTCGCTAAAGGAGAGAGACTTCCAGTAAGATTGGTGTCGTGAATAATTACTGTCGCAAGCTTTGACAAGAAACCGAGATCCACAGGAACTTCTCCCACCAATCCATTGTAAGAAAAATCGATTTCAATGAGATTAGCACAAGACGATAAATTTACAGGAATTCGGCCGCCAATTGAGTTGTTGTTTAGTTTCAAAATCTGCAGCCTTGTCAAATGGCCAATCTCCAAGGGGATTTCCTCGCCAAAGCTATTGTTTTGGAGCTGTAATTCCCTCATAAAGCTTAAATTCCCGAGGTGTGGGGATATCGACCCCACCAGTTTCCGGGACTGCAAGTCCAACGCGGTGACCCTCTGGCCGCGGTGCTCACATTTAATGCCCTGCCACATGCAAAAGTGGATAGAGTCATTCCAAGAGCTCAAAATATGCAGTGGGTCATCAATTATTTTGGCTTTGATTGCTAGCAATGAAAGCCGGTCCGTCTCGTTCGAGCTCTGTATGGTAGCAGAAAAGCCAAAATTCAGTGAGCTCAAGCAGCATAAAAGTATTAGATGAATGTGCAGATTGTGAAGTAGCCACGACATGATCAAGCTTGAGCAAAGAAAAGGTTTGGCTGTGTTTTGGTGGATTGCTTTCATTGAAAGAGATGAAAATTAATCAAAGATATGTCATCATGGGTAGTTTTATATTAGAATTCTATTAGTGTAAGCAATGAATTATCAAAGCTAATCAGGTGCTTCCAAATGTCAGAAAATCATACATTTAAGTCACATCTAATGTGAATTAGTCAATATTTTATAAGTAATGTTACAGACCCTAAAAGTTCTACCAAAATTTCTACTAGAGGCCTCACATGGGTGTGGAATCCACACGAGACATTTGCTAGAAATTTTAGTAGAACTTTTGGAATCTATAGCATTTTTTATATTTTAATTAAGGCCTGTCACTACTCATGGAAAAAGAAGGTACCTCAAGGATTCAATGCATATCTCAGTTTGTGGATTTATATTAAATAAAGTTAGTCAACGACAACTAATTCAGATGGGTATGTCATGCAATGGATTTTCATCCTAGTTTTTAATGGGCCACAAGATGTTGGAACTTTGTCAGTTTGAAAATTAAAAAAGGAAGAGAAGAAAAAAATAGTAGTAGATTAGTAATTAATAAGAAAGTTGAATCATCAAAGCAATTTGATGAGAGGCCCTGAATTTTGTTGTGAGAGTTGAAATAACCATTTGAGGTGTGTGTAAAACCTAAGTTGTGTGTAAGATCATTTTATTGGATAGATAAGTAATTAAATTAATTTATATGGGTTATTTATTAATATCAAAGAATTAGTTATGAGATGACATTATATTTCCTATTACTTAGATGGGTAATTTTGTAACTTTGAGAAATTAGGTTAATAAGCCCACCTATTGTGGCTTTAAGTCTTGGAAAACAAACAAAACAAAGGCTGGGAATTGCTCCATAGGCGGCTAGGGCTTGAGAAGGTAAAAGAAAAAAAAGAAAAGAAAAAGAGAAGAGAGGTTCAAGTGAGGCTGCAATAGGGATTGGAGGCAGCACATTGGTGATTTTGGGATACACATTGGTTAAGGTAAAATCTGTCTTTACTGTTAATTATTAAGTTTATGTTGAGGAAGTTAACAAGCAATGCATTAAGGGGATTTGGAAGATCTATAGGTGCATACTTAGGTTTTGAGAATTGGGTGCAATGTGTAAGTGTAACTTTGGGTGGGTAATAGAAACAATGGAGTTTGTATCATGGGTAAGGGTGTGTTTGGCTATAAAGTTGGGTTGAATGGTTTGATCACTTGGACATTAAAGCAATACATTAATCTATTATGATGGGGTTTTTGTGGGTGTATGTAACACATAAAAATATTAATTTATTTGAGGTTTTGTTATTAGGTTTGTGTGATTGAAGTGGTGGAGCTGGGTGTTTGGAGTTGGTGTTGGAATATTATTTCTAAGCGTTTGTGTAAGTAACCCTCTATCACTGTTGGTTCATTTTTATTTCTATTGAATCGTTTAAAATTATAAGTATTTATTCATAGCCTTCATGTTCTCTTAAAATAAAATATGGGTCAAGTATAAAATAGCCTCGAATATTATTATGAAAATTATTTGAATATTTTATGGAACTATTATGAAAATTGTACTAAATGTTTATTTTGAAAATATCGAATATTTTATTTAAAAGTTGTGTATTGTTTAAATTTTAAATATCACTCTAGTCTGACTATGATTTGGACCCTAGCCAATAGGGGATATTTATTGGCATAGAAACTAGTTTCTTTTGGGGCTTTACCACCGGCCTATGTGTGGTTTTGGGCTTTGTCACAGGCTAAGTGACCGTAGTCACCAAGACTTGGGTTTTGTGAATTGCGTCATTGAACCATTGAATATCAAACCATCAATTTTGAACAACGAAATTTCGTCGAATTACCTCATTGTCTTTTCAATTAAAATGTATTGCTACACTGTTTATTTTCAGCTATGAAACCATCTTACAAAATAATTGTTCATTTATTGAATGGCAGCAAAAAATATATTTATTGGTTATCGACTATTTTTTTTTGGTATACTTGATCCAGCTAGCAGTAATGGTTGGTTATTTACTAGGTAGTCTAGCTTACCCTTATTTTATTTTATTTTATTTCAGATTCTGAGGAGTAGAGCTGCGCGAGATTTTTACTTGTGGGAGTACTGAGAGTAGGACTATAATTTAAGTACTTGGATTATTATTTTGTTAGTGGATTATATTAGTAGACTTGGTGGACAATTTCATATGATAAGAATTATCTATTTGTATGGTTTTTAGCATTATGATATTTAGGGATTTAATTTGAGTATTTTACATTGTTGGTTTATGTGACGTCCATGCTTTACTTTTTCTTTTTCGTTTTTTGGAGTGTATACACTGTTTTTGGACTCTTGTATTGTTTTAGCATTAGACTTATAGAAACAAATTTATAATTAATTTCACTGATTCAGTTGCTGGTCTTGATGAAGTTTTTCTATAATGATTTTGTTTGACTTGCTTTCATTGTCACTGTGTGCTGCTGGTTGTTGCTTTTCATTAAGATTTGCTCGGAGTTTTAGGAAGGCATGTGTATTTTGTTTTTGAGTTTGTTGGTGAGAGTTTTAGAAAAATGTTTCAATCGCATCCATACAACCTTGAAACCAAATAAACAAACAACTTCGTGATATCGATAAATTTAACTTAAAACAATCTTAATGTAAAACCCAAGTTATGTGTAGAATAATTTTATGGGATAGATTAGTAATTAAATTAATTTATATGGGTCATTTATTAATATCAAAGAATTAGTTATGAGATGACATTATATTTCCTATTACTTAGATGGGTAATTTTGTAACTTTGAGAAATTAGGTTAA
>NW_021024673.1:1073974-1088759 GCF_004153795.1 Camellia sinensis | reverse complement strand
GAACCAGCCGAGAAAAGCGAAGAGGCGCTAAAGAAAATCCTCGTCCAGGAGGGCGACGAAGAACGATTTTTTCTTCTCGGCTCAGGCTTAGCTAAAGGAGAGGAAAAAGAACTGGAAGATTTTTTAAGGGCAAACATAGAGGCGTTCGCCTGGACACCTTATGAAATGCCTGGCATTGACCCCGAGGTCACTTGCCACAGTCTGAATTTACTATTTCGGACTGGTTTCCTGGACAGATTTGAATACCTCAATTTATATGGATTTTGACTCCCAAAAATTATAAAAAAATTCAGATATGCAATTCAATATGTAGTTGATCTACTGTAAAAATTTCAGATTAAAATTCATCCGTTTGATATGGTTTCTTGATTTTTAAAGTTTGCGATTCTGTGCAGAATTTTTTTTTTGGACTGAAAATTACACCCAATCTTTACACATAAATTTAGCTCCTCAAGTTTCTTAATAGGATATCTATATACACAATACACAAACCTACAACCTCTCCATCAATGAACAAAATAATTATAGAATAAGGATGAAGAACAAAAAGAAGAGAAGAAAACCAAGGAGGGCTAACCTTTGATGATCACACACAACACAACACACCCAAAAGTTCCTTGATTGCAACATCTTCTTCTTTTTTTCCTTCTCTCAAACCCTCTCCCGTGGCTGCTGTGTTGTTGCCCTATGTGGTGAACAAATAATAGAGTAGGGTTTGTGTTTATTTTATTTTATACTAGTGGTGGGCACACATAGGTCAAATAAATAAATAAATATACAAAATATATGTATAAGTTATATGCAACTCAAATGGTAAGAGCCTAACTTATTAATTATGTGGTCTAGAGTTCAAGTCACACCCTCTTCTCCATTTTTTTTTTTTAATAATAAATCTTGCTTCTAAATCAATGACTTTCACCATAAATTTATTTTAGGTTTAAAATTAATTAAAAGATCCTCCAATAATATTTAATTTGCACCTTAGAATTCACCACAAAAATATTTGAGATTGTAATATTATTATTTAATTATTTACTTAATTTTTATATTCGGGTTCTCACACATGCTCACTTATATGAGTGTGCGGCGTTGTCACGGAGCTTGGGGCGTGACAATTTTATGGTATCAGAGCCAAGTTGTAATTTTAAAAGTTGGTATAGAATAGTGGTAAGATTGGGTAGGTGTAGGATTAGGAACGCTTATAATTTAGTAAAATGTTAATTTTATTTACGTGCTATAGGTACTTGAGAATAGAATAAGATGAGGTTTTATTATTGATGCATATAAGTTGCATGGAAACATGAGGAGACATTGGCAAATATGGCTAGGAATACACACCAGGGTTAAACGAATCGACGGACTGGTAATAATAATCGGTGAAGGAATGTGACTAATATTGGTAGTGGTTCTCAAGCAGTCGGAGAAAATCAGGGGCAAGTATTGAAGGAACAATTACAAGAATTACTAGATAAGGGCTTTATTAGGCCTAGTGTTTCTCCTTGTGGTGTGCCCATTTTATTTGTGAAAAAGAAGGATGGTAGTTTTCACCTTTGCATTGATTATCAAGAGTTAAACAAGGTGACAATTCGAAATAAATATCCTTTGCCTAGGATAAATGACCTATTTGATCAATTGCAAGGAGCACAAGTATTTTCTAAGATTGACCTTCGTTCTAGATATCATCAGTTGAAGGTTAAGGTGGAAGATATACCTAAGACAGCCTTTCGAACTAGGTATGGGCATTATGAATTTTTAGTGATGTTGTTTGGGTTGACCAATGCGCCTGCAGCTTTTATGGATTTAATGAACAGAGTATTTAGATCCTTCTTAGATCAGTTTGTGGTAGTTTTTATTGATGACATTCTTGTGTACTCAAAGAGTAAAGAGCAGCACGAAGAACATCTGAGAATAGTGTTGTAGTTATTAAGGGAGAATAAATTATTTGCTAAATTAAGGAAGTGTGAATTTTGGCTGGAGAGTGTATCATTTTTGAGTCATGTGATATCTAAAGACGGGGTGTCTCTTGACCCCAAGAAAGTGAGGCGGTGGTAGAGTGGAATAGGCCTACTAGTGTCACTGAAATTCGTAGCTTCTTGGGTTTAGCAGGTTATTATAGAAGGTTTGTTGAGGGATTTTCCCGAATTTCTATGCCTTTAACTCGTTTAACATAAAAAGGGGTTAAATTTGAATGGTCTGATGATTGTGAGAAGAGTTTCCATGATCTAAAGAGTCGATTGGTGTCTGCTCCAGTACTTATAGTTCCGTCCGGAAATGAAGGTTTTACCATCTATAGTGATACATCGAAGATGGGCTTGGGTTGTGTCCTGATGCAGAAGGATAAGGTAGTGGAATATGCATCTAGGCAGTTGAAGCCATATGAGCCGATTATCCTACGCATGATTTGGAGTTGGCTACAGTGGTGTTTGCATTGAAAATCTGGAGGCACTAACTGTATGGGGCGAAATGTGAGATATTCACTAATCATAAAAGTCTGAAGTATATTTTCACTCAAAAAGAATTGAATATGAGGCAAAGGCGATGGTTGGAGCTATTAAAGGACTATGATTTGACTATCAATTATCACCAGGAAAAGCCAATGCAGTGGCTAATGCCTTGAGTAGAAAGACGCCAAGTAATTTAGCTACCTTGATCACTAACCAAAAGAATATCTTGGAGGACTTGCGAAGGTTAAATATCGAGATTAAATGGCATAACCATGGAGTGCAGTTGGCAAACCTTTGAGTTCAACCCACATTGATTGATAGAATTAAAGATGCTCAGGGAAAAGATCCTCAGTTGCAAAAAACTTAAGGCCGAAATGGAAATAGGGCTACAGATGGAATTTTGTATGCATAAAGATGGAACCTTGAGATTTGGAGAGAGGTTATGTGTGCCTAATGATTTAGAGCTCAAGAGAGAAATCCTGAGAAAAGCTCACAGTTCAGGGTATACTGTACATCCAAGGAGCACTAAAATGTATAAAGACTAAAAGAGGAACTTTTGGTGGAATAATATGAAGAGGGAAATTGCTCAGTATGTTGCTCAATGTTTGGTATGTCAACAAGTGAAAGTTGAACATCAGAGACCTGCAGGTAAGTTACAACCTCTCCTATTTCCGAGTGGAAGTGGGAACATATTACCATGGATTTTGTGACAGGGTTGCCTAGGACCCAAAGTGGTAACAATGCTATTTGGGTTATCGTTGATCATGGATTTTGTGACAGGGTTGCCTAGGACCCAAGGTGGTAACAATACTATTTGGGTTATTGTTGATCGATTGACCAAATCCGCTCACTTTCTAGCTTTTAAGGTAGGGTTCTCCTTAGAGAAGTTTGCAAAATTGTATATCACGGAGATTGTGAAGTTGCATGGTATTCTGGTGACCATAGTGTCTGATAGAGATAGCAGATTTGTATCTATGTTTTGGAGGAGTTTGCATATAGCTTTGGGCACTAGTTTGAATTTTAGCACTGCCTTTCATCCTCAAACTGATGGACAGTTAGAGAGAACTATTCAAACCTTGGAAGACATGTTGAGGGCCTGTATTAATGATCTTGGAGGTTCTTGGGATAAGCATTTGGCCTTAGTCTCTTATAATAATAGTAATCATGCGAGCATTCAGATGGCACCATATAAGGCTTTATATGGACGAAAGTGTAGATCACCTATTTATTGGGATGATGTGGGCGAAAGGAAGTTGTTAGGGCCTGAGATTGTGCAACAAACAGTGGACAAGATCAATCTTATTAGAGAGCGACTTCGCACGGCACAGAGTAGACAGAAAAGTTATGCAGATAACAGGAGACGTGATTTGGTGTTTGGGGTTGGAGACCATGTATTCCTTAAGGTGTCTCCTATGAAAGGAGTAATGAGGTTTGGTGTTCGTGGTAAATTGAGTCCTAGATTTGTTGGGCCATTTGAGGTTTTAGATCGAATTGGTGAGGTAGCTTACAGACTTGCCCTACCACCTTCACTAGTTGGAGTTCATAATGTTTTTCATGTCTCAATGTTAAGGAAGTATATACCGGATCCTAGTCATGTGATTGATCATGCACCATTGCAGTTTAAGGAGGATTTGACATATGAGGAACACCCTATACGAATTGCTGATAGGAAAGAACAGGTTTTGAGGCGTCGAGTCATTCACTATGTTAAGGTTCAATGGAGTAATCACTCGGAAAGAGAAGCTACTTGGGAACTTGAGGATGAAATGAGACAAAAGTATCCACAACTTTTTGAGACTCCAGGTATGTCAAATTTCGAGGACAAAATTTCTTTTAAGTGGGGAAGAATGTAAAATCCAAAATTTTATGTGTAGAATTATTTTTGGTTAAAGTAGTAATTAAATTAATTTATATGGGTCATTTTAGTAACATCAAGGAATTAGTTATGAGGTGGTTTTTTTAAGTTTAGCATCGTAACCGGCTAGAAATCCTTGGATTACCGAAGGCCTCTTAACAGAATGTCATATAATAAGGGGCTGCGGAAGCAAATATATAAAACATACATAGTCCAGCGAGCTGTGCAGAAAAACATGGCCCAGATAATCTTAAATTTTATACGCATAAATATGACGCCATAAAGGTACAGTAGTTTCATATCATCCATGTACATATAAACAGAGATGTTTGTTCGTAAGCCAAAAGAAGCAAAGTCTTAAGCATTCACAAAAACATGGCCACGAGACTTGACTTAATTTAGAACCTCTTCGGGAGGCACAAAAGGTGGCTGACAAACATAAAATTCTTCAGGCATCATCTTAAGCCTGGTCACGAGTCTGTTCACCTACATGCATAACAAATAAATAGTGAGCGGGAGCCCAGTGAATAATAACAGAGTAAAGGGTCAAATGAATGATGTCCCAAAACCATTTCAGAAACCAGAGTTTATATCGAAGACATATTCATATTCCGTATTCTTGTTCAAAGCATGTACAAAAATCAGAGTTCATGCTTAATCTTACATAGTACATCTGTTAACGCGAACAGACCACACACAGAGTATCAAAGATCATACTTGTCAGTTCCATAGAGGAACCTCCGGCTGGGTACGGATAACTTGTTAGTTCCATAAAGGAACCTCCGGACTGGGAACGGATAACTTGTCAGTTCCATATAGGAACCTCCAGCCAGGTACAGAAAACTTGTCAGTCCATAAAGAACCTTCGGTTCGCGTACAGATAGCATTCTTGAATCTCAGCAAAAATACCACAAATATCTATCAGAGTTAGACAATTATTCATAGTACAAAACATAACATTTCATAGAACGGATTTTATTCCATTTATAGAAAATAATCTAACTTGAACATAGCTTTACTAATTTATTACTCACATATAACAAATGGCTTCAAGTATACGGACAGAGTAGGCAATTTAGATATCTTGTGGCACATCACTCTAGTCTGACTATGATTTGGACCCTAGCCAATGGGGGTTATTTATTGGCACAGAAACTAGTTTCTTTTGGGGCTTTACCACCGGCCTATGTGTGGTTCTGGGCCTTGTCACGGGCTATGTGACCGTAGTCAATAAGACTTGGGTTTTGTGAATCAAATCATTGAACCATCTGAATATCGAACCATCGATTTGAACAACGAATTACTTTGAATTATCTTGTTGGCTTTTCATTTAAAATGTATTGTACATTGATTATTTTTAGCTATGAAACCACCTTGCAAATAATTGTTCATTTATTGAACTGTAGACAAAATTATATTTATTGGTTATCGATTTATTTATTTATTTTTGTATACTTGATCCAGCTAGCAGTGATAGTTGGTTATTTACTGGGCTATCTAGCTTGCTCTTATTTTTTTTCAGATTCTAAAGAGTAGAGCTGCTCGGGATTTTTTTTTTTACATGTGGGAGTGCCGAGAGTAGGACCATGATTTAAGTACTTGGATTATTGTTTTGTTAGTGGATTAATTTAATGGACTTGGTGGACATTTTCATATAAGAACTATTTATTTTTATGGATTTTGGCATTATGACAATTAAGGATTTAATTTGGGTATTTTACATTGTGGGTTATGTGATTAGATTCTTAGCCTTGCATGCTCACTTATATGAGTGTGCGGCGTTGTCACGGAGCTTGGGGCGTGACATTGGGGGTAAATTGAGTCCTAGATTTGTTGGGCCATTTGAGGTTTTAGATCGAATTGGAGAGGTAGCTTACAAACTTGCCCTACTACCTTCACTAGTTGGAGTTCATAATGTCTTCCATGTTTTGATGTTAAGGAAGTATATACCGAATCCCAATCATGTGATTGATCATGCACCGTTGCAGTTTAAGGAGGATTTGATCTATGAGGAACACTCTGTAAGAATTGTTGATAAGAAAGAGCAGGTTTTGAGGCGTTGAGTCATCCACTAAGTTAAGGTTCAATGGAGCAATCACTCAGAGAGAGAAGCTACTTGGGAACTTGAGGATGAAGTGAGACAAAAGTATCCACAACTTTGTGAGACTACAGGTATGTCAAATTTCGAGGACGAAATTTCTTTTAAAATGGGAAGAATGTAAAACCCAAGTTTTGTGTAGGATCATTTTATTGGATAGACAAGTAATTAAATTAATTTATATGGGTCATTTATTAATATCAAAGAATTAGTTATGAGATGGCATTATATTTCCTATTACTTAGATGGGTAATTTTGTAACTTTGAGAAATTAGGTTAATAAGCCCACCTATTGTGGCTTTAAGTCTTGGAAAACAAACAAAATAGAGGCTTGGAATTGCTCCATAGGCGGCTTGGGTTTGAGAAGGTAAAAGAAAAAAAAGAAAAGAAAAAGAGAAGAGAGGTTCAAGTGAGGCTACAATAGGGATTGGAGGCAGCACATTGGTGATTTTGGGACACCTATTGGTTAATGTAAAATCTGTCTTTACTATTAATTATTAAGTTTATGTTGAGGAATTTAACAAGCAATGTATTAAGGGGATTTGGAAGATCTATAGGTGCATACTTAGGTTTTGAGAATTGGGTGCAATGTGTAAGTGTAACTTTGGGTGGGTAATAGAAACGATGGAGTTTTGTATCATGGGTAAGGGTGTGTTTGGCTATAAAGTTGGGTTGAATGGTTTGATCACTTGGATATTAAAGCAATACATTAATCTATTATGGTGGGGTTTTTGTGGGTGTATGTAACACGTAAAAATATTAATTTATTTGAGGTTTTGTTATTAGGTTTGTGTGATTGAAGTGGTGGAGCTGGGTGTTTGGAGTTGGTGTTGGAATATTATTTCTAAGCGTTTGTGTAAGTAACCCTCTATCACTGTTGGTTCATTTTTATTTCTATTGAATCGTTTAAAATTATAAGTATTTATTCATAGCCTTCATGTTCTCTTAAAATAAAATATGGGTTAAGTATAAAATAACATCGAATATTATTATGAAAATTATTTGAATATTTTATGGAACTATTATGAAAATTGTACTAAATGTTTATTTTGAAAATATCAAATATTTTATTTAAAAGTTGTGTATTGTTTAAATTTTGAAAATCACTCTAGTCTGACTATGATTTGGGCCCTAGCCAATAGGGGTTATTTATTGGCATAGAAATTAGTTTCTTTTGAGGCTTTATCACCGGCCTATATGTGGTTTTGGGCCTTGTCACGGGATAAGTGACCGTAGTCATCAAGACTTGGGTTTTGTGAATTGCGTCATTAAACCATTGAATATCGAGCCATCAATTTTGAACAACGAGATTTCGTCGAATTACCTCATTGTCTTTTCAATTAAAATGTATTGTTACACTGTTTATTTTCAGCTATGAAACCATCTTACAAAATAATTGTTTATTTATTGAATGGTAGCAAAAAATATATATATTGGTTATCGACTATTTTTTTTTTTGGTATACTTGATCCAACTAGCAGTGGTGGTTGGTTATTTACTGGGTTGTCTAGCTTACACTTATTTTATTTTATTTTTTTTCAGATTTTGAGGAGTAGAGTTGCGCGGGGTTTTTACTTGTGGGAGTGCTGGGAGTAGAGAGTAGAGAGTAGGACTATGATTTAAGTACTGGGATTATTATTTTGTTAGTGGATTATATTAGTGGACTTGGTGGACAATTTCATATGATAAGAATTATTTATTTTTATGGATTTTAGCATTATGATAATTAAGGATTTAATTTGAGTACTTTACATTGTGGGTTATGTGATTGGACTCTTAGCCTTGCATGCTCACTTAAATGAATGTGCGGCGTTGTCACGGAAGTTGGGGCTTGACAGTGTGAACACAAATTCCATAGTCATTTGAGAAAGTGACATGGAGGCGGTTAGGAATCTTATGTTCTCAAATCTGTCTTAGTCTTGTACTTGTAAATAGCATTATGTGAAAATTTCAAGATATGATCATATGACTAAGATTATGTATTTAGACAAATAGATTATGATCACAGTTGTGGCTCAAGGTTTTTAAAGACCTTAGACTAACAAAACGATATCTTATCTAACTTTTGAAAAGTTGGGGCTTTTCACAATAAGAATTTTTTGAATTTTTTTTTTGTATGCCTTAGACTACAGCCTAAGTGGCCTAATAATTGAGTATATGTAGCTGAACATAAACAAGGAATTAATTGTTGGGGAATTTTCAAAATGGTTTTCAAAATTTATAGTTTAATTTTTGGGTGTTTTAAAAACCTTCCATGTTTTTCTTTGGAAAGCATGAAATAAGCCTGGAGACTTTGTCCCACATTGGAAAGAGAGCAAAACATGGAGTACTTAATAAAGTGCTACATATAATATTTTTTTGAATATGGAATTATGGGATGAAAGCTAGTGTGCATGCACCCACACCGCAAGGATGGTGCTTCATACACGCGCGCGTGGGCAGTGGGTTGTGTGGCGTTTGATGGCGCACTTTACACATGAGGGCGCTTTCCTATTTGCATCAGATAGGTTGGAGCGATGACGTAGATCCGGCGTGGCATGGGTGACGTGAAATACAGTTAGCTCCACATGGCAGTGATGTGTCGTCCGTTGGTGATGAGTCAGCCAACCGATCAAACGGTTGTGTGTTCGATCTGGAGCGGATTGATTATAGCCGTTGATTAAAGATGCGTGCGATCATATGGATGAGATGGCACTCGATCATGATCAGGTGTGATTAGTCAACGCATCTATTCGATGTCAAAATGATCGGTACCATAGATCGTCGATCAAACGGTTAGATCTGATCGGATGAGATCAAGGGACATGACCATTCGATCAGATCCATCAAGGCCTATAAATAGGCTACGAAATCAGCCATTTCATTCAATCCAAAATCCTGAAAAGCATTCTTGCAATTCTCTCTCTCTCTCTCTCCCTCTTGATTTTGAATTTTCGATCAAGAGTTTCTTAAGCCAATTTCTGTTTTTCTTATTGATAATCAAGTTCTGCGGATTTGATTATCAGTGTCTTGGTTTCTTGATTATATCTAGAGTATTCTAATCTATTGTCGTCAGTGCAGAAGCCAATAGACTAGATCTTTAGATCAGGCTTCATTGTATCCAGGAGGCAAATTTGTAGTAACCCCCTGTACACCTTTTGGTGGGTACAAATATTGTCTTTAGGAAAGCGACTAAGTAACGCGACTTGAAGTATCAATTTTCTGTTCTATATAGACAAGATCATTGCCAAGTTTTGAAGACCCAAAAACCACCAATTGAAGAATCTAGACGAATTGTTCTAATAATCTAAAGACAATATTTGGATATGGCGATGCCTATTCAAAAAATAACTCAAGATTTCATGAAGCTTGACCGTTTTGATGGAGGAAATTTCCGATGCTGGCAAAAGAAGATGCACTTTTTGCTCACCACTCTTAAAGTGGTTTATGTGCTAACTACCCCCTATCCAACGAAGGCTGGCAAAAGAAGATGCACTTTTTGCTCACCACTCTCAAAGTGGTCTATGTGCTAACTACCCCCTATCCAACGGAGCAAGAAGACTAGACTGTGGAGCAAACCCGTACTAGAACCAAATGGGAGAATGATGACTACATTTGCCGAGGACACATTTTGAATGTCAGACTCTCTATTCGATGTGTATCAACATCTGGAAACGGCAAAGCAACTCTGGGACTTATTACAATCAAAGTACCTCACCGAGGATGCCACCAATAAGAAATTTCTTGTTAGTAATTTTATGCGCTTTACAATGATTGATACAAAGCCTATTATGGAACAATTCCATGAGATCCAACATATTCTGTGTCAATTTCAACAAAAGAATATGAACATGGATGAATCTATTGTAGTTTCATCTATAATAAAAAAACTACTATCTCCTTGGAAGGATTTTAAGAAAACTCTGAAACATAAAAAGGAAGATCTTACTTTAGAGGAATTGGCTCAACACCTCCGAGTTGAGGAAGAGTCAAGGTTACTTGAAAGTAAAGATAACCAATTGGCTCAGACGTCCAAGATTTACATAGTGGATGATGGTAAGAGGTTCAACAAAAAGAAGCGTAAGCATGAACCCCAACCCAAGAAAAATGCTAAGAAGCTAAAAGGCGCTTGCTGGCAATGTGGCAAGCCAGGGCACTTCAGAAATGAATGCCGGTCGTACAAAAAGAAGCCAGAAGCATCAAATGCCAAGAATAAGGTTGTGGCTGTTGTATCTGAGGTGAACATGCTCGAAGATTCTGGTGACTGGTGGATTGACTCAGGAGCAACAAGGCACGTCTGCAACGACAAAAGCTGTTTTACTACTTATGAACAAGTGAGTGATGGAACAGTTCTCTACATGGACAACTCTTCAACTGCTGCTATCAAAGGCAAAGGGACGGTAGATCTAGAGTTTAATCTGGAAAAGTCCTCAGTCTTAATGATGTTTATCATGTACCTAATGTTAGGAAAAACCTTGTATCTAGAAGCCTGCTTTAAGCATGGTTTCAAGTTAGTATTTGAGTCGGACAAATTTGTCCTGTCTAAGGGTGGGATTTTTGTTGGGAAGGGCTACATGTATCAAGGAATGTTCAAACTTAACGTTATCAATAATACATCTGTTTCTGCTTATATTGTTGATTCTCTTTCTTTATGGCATGCTCGTTTAGGTCATGTTAATACTAGGAAAATGCATGATATGGTTAATTTAGATCTAATTCCTAAGTATGACACTGATATGTTTGAAAAATGTAAATTTTGTGTGCAATCTAAAATTACTCGCATTCCTTTTCCTAAAATAGATAAAATCACATCTCTGCTTGAACTTGTGCATAGTGATGTATATGACATGCATAGTACCCCCACTAGAGGTGGTAAGAAATATTTGGTAACATTTATTGATGATTTTTCTAAGTACTGTCATATCTATCTTTTGCATTCAAAAGATGAGGTGCTTGATAAATTCAAGATTTTTAAGACAGGAGTAGAAAATTAGTGTAATGCCAAAATAAAAAGACTTAGGTCTAATAGAGGCGGTGAATACTATTTTCCATAATATTGAAAATGTTGGTATTAGTCATGAGAAGTCTGCACCCTACACACTACAACAAAATGGAGTAGCTGAAAGAAAGAATAGGACATTGACAGAAATGATTAATGCTATGCTTTCTTACTCTAGTTTAAGTTCTGGTTTTTAGGGTGAAGCCTTGCTCACTGCTTGTCACATACTCAATAGAATTCCTCTCAAGGGAAGAAATGTTACTCCTTATGAACTTTAGAAAAACAAGAAACCTAATCTTGGTTACTTGAAAACATGGGGCTGTAGAGCAATAGTCAGATTACTTGAACCTAAAAGGAAGAAATTAGGTGAAAAAGGAATTGAATGCATATTCCTTGGCTATGCTATACATAGCAAAGCATATAGGTTTCTGGTAGTAGAGCCCAATGGTTTAATTGAAACAAATACTATCATTGAATCACGTGATGCGGTATTTTATGAGAATCGTTTCACAACCATTCCAAGGTTGGATTCTAATCAAGAAAATGAATCAACTCCTTTGATGTCTATAGAGGAAAGTGAACAACACGAACCCATTGAGCCTAATGAACCTAATGAGCTTGTTGAGTTAAGGAGTAAGAGGGTTAGGACTGAGAAGTCATTTGGCCCTGATTTCATTGTTTACCTTGTAGAAGGAACTAGAAAAACTTATTGTAAGCAAACAATGATTTCTTTGAATATGGATTCAGATCCATTAACCTTTGAGGAAGCTATAAATGTCATGACCCGAACCCGCCCCCATGGGTTAAGGCCATAACCGGCCAGTAATCGTGAGATTACCTACGGCCTCAAACTAAAACTAACGTAACTTAATAGAGTAAAGGGGCCAAACGGAAGCACAAATTTAAAACTTTGTCCACAGAGTCGTGCTTATATGCACATCAAAACAAATCACTTACATATACGTTAATAACCCACATCAAAAGTACAATACCATAAAATTCTTTACAGACAGGATCATCCAAACTGAGTCAACCCATATCAAAACTATATACAGATATACATAAAGTCCTTGCCAACAAGACAAAAAGTAAATACATAACAAAATGGCATGGATGGGTCTCGTGCGTGAGACACAAGGCTGACTCTCCAAAAATCTTTGTTGTTCCACACTGTAGCACGCCCGCGAGGGACCCCGCTATAGTTCGGACTCGATTTGTGTCACG
The DNA here is from genome assembly GCF_004153795.1 of Camellia sinensis. Lineage (NCBI taxonomy): Eukaryota > Viridiplantae > Streptophyta > Magnoliopsida > Ericales > Theaceae > Camellia > Camellia sinensis. The sequence goes on along the minus strand of NW_021024673.1, from coordinate 1,076,160 downwards.
GTTCTTAATCTGAACCAAAGAGTCCAAATCTGGTAAATCTTTTTGAGAAAACAGATTTTAGGAAAGAAGTGCCAAACATGGACTGCTTTGCCAGATACAGAGTCGCCACCTAAATATTTTTTATATGGGGAAATTTAGGAAATCCTGACTCGGTGCCGAAGGCCACATGTCCGTCATCACCAGAGTTGTCTTGGCTCGGGAGCTTGGGTACGATCGGGGAAAGTCAGCTATGAGCACCCCCTTTCGCCCGGTCCGAAGACCGGCCTCTACTAACTATGATATCCATTTTTGAAAACATTATGTGTTCTTAAACCAATTATTAGCCTAGCATTACTATGTTATGCGCGCAGCAAACAAGTATAGACTAGATTGCCTAATTTGGAGATAAGCATTGCATATCCGATTGTTTTGGAAAAATATTTTGGAATTTGCTACTCGCAAGTAGGCTAAAGCACGGATTTCAATGAATCATTCCAACTCAGACAATCCAACCTTCACCCACAGGCATTCAAATAGTTTAACACATAAGCATCTAGCCACATGGTAAGCATGCTATCATGTTAACATTCACACACATGCGAGATGCGAAAGCATAAATACTTACAATGTACTCCAAGCCAAGACAATAAACTGGTTAGCAAACATGCGTGATCCTAGTTCATGTCAAATTGACTAATGCAACACATGCAAGATGTAATTAGAGTAGGCTCGGCTAACCTAAACATGGCATGTGAAATGCAACCAATTGATGCACGTATTCAATTTGGATTTGAAATACAAATGCAGTTAGCGTGATGTACCGAGCCCGGTGCATGCAAGACAAATGTATGGATGCACGCATGCATAGCATAAGGTATGCTAATTTAAACATGCCCTAATCTACCATCATAAGCAGGTAAATAAAAGGGAAGAAAAAAGTGGGGTTGGAAGACATTCACACACACTCACCCACACTTATTACAGATTCGCCCTCGCTCGGAGGGACCAAAAGAATAATACAGATAATTAACCTACAAGCTAATTAATTATTACAAATTGCCTAATTAGTTAACAAACTAACTAAACTAGGAAAAATAGTAAACCGCCTCGGGAAGAGAGCTCAATGCAAAGTGTACTCGGGTCTTGCTCGGAAGTGCACCACCATGCATAGGCTGCCTCTGTTTTCCTTTCTTTACTCCTCTGGAGGCTGCCAAAACCTCAGGATTGCTTCTCTGGACACTGGGGGATGCCATCAGCTGGGTAGAATGCCCACCGGCAGTGGCATGTGATCACCGGCCATTGGCGAAGCTATTGGCAGAGGGAGGATTGCCGGTCGGCACTTATCACTGCCGGTCGGCAGAAAGCTCCTGCAGAATCTGCAATTGACAGCAACAGAGGGCACGGCAGAGCATGGCAATACAATTCAATGCATATATGCACCAATCATGTCCCTTATCATGTTAGTGACTCAAAGGGACATGCTCCTTGGTTCTCGGACCATCAATCGCGCATTTCCATGCGTGATGGCCCAAAGGACCAAGTGTGCACATTTTGATGTCAAATGCAATGCAAACAATCAAACCAATGGGGACTTAACCTCTATCATGGATAGTCAAGAGGCCAAGCATGCATGCCAATGCAATGCAACCTAAGCATGTTAACTAGGCATGCAATACGGCAATGCAAATGAGCATGCAAGAAATGCAAGGCATAGAGCAATGCGACTAACAAGTGTGCAAGGCTAATGTAGGCATTCAAGCATGTAAGCCAACATGTGACTTCATTCAATCATGTGATTTCAAACATGCAACAACTCACCAATATGCTACAATATACAAGGAGAGCATGCAACAAACAAAGAGATGGACTTAAACATGATTTGGGCAGCTCTAATTAGGCCCAAAAAAAGTGGCCAAAAACCAAGGAATTGGGATCAAACATACATACACACATGCAAGTAAGTTGGACCAACACTTAGGCATCAAATAAGCAACTCTAAGACACACTTGAAAAGGGATATCATGGACAATTAGCATGCAACATAAGCTCTGAAAATCATGTTAAAACATGGTGCCAAACCAAGCAAACAAAATAGACTAAGCATGCAATAAATGGCCCAAGTACTTGAAGCAAGTCAAAGGGGCTTGAACCATGACCAAGTCAACCAAGCCTCACAAGGCTAAGAGGACTTAAAACAGGTCTAATGC
>NW_021024673.1:1056236-1071746 GCF_004153795.1 Camellia sinensis | reverse complement strand
TGAATAAAACATGGTTGTTTTTGCCTAGGAATTCACTGATACGCAACCATGGCATGCAAAAATGATGAGTTACTTTAGAGGGCCATGCAAGGAGTTATTAAGCACATGTAAGGTAGACACTTAGCAAGACCAAATCAACTTTGAAAATGAGTTCTAAGGGTCCTAAAACCCACTGAAAAAGGCCTGAACCGAGCTCAAGAAGTGTGCAAACATAGGCCCCTTTGTAAGGCCAAAAATGCAAGTAATGAAGACAATAAGGAGAGGGGATGGCCCTCTCCTTCTTAGGACCTTAAGGCACCCTCCTCACCACTGAAATCCCTCAAGATTTTAGTGGTGAGGAGGCCCAAACAAGGTGGTCCCGAAACTCACCAAAAATAGCACAAAATGGGACCAAACAAAGCCTAAGAGGGGGTAAACGACCACAAACACAAAAGTGGTCTTAATGACGTATCTTAAGCACAAAAAAACAGAACTTTTTTATGTTATACACAAAGCTCAAATCAGCAAGCAAGATAGGCTAAAATGGTGTGCAAAAACGGGGAATAAAGAGGGAAAATGGGTTACCTTTGTAGCCAAAAGGGGACAGCAGCCTCTAGACCCAAAAATGCAACCCTCAACCTCTGAAAAAAAGACCCAAGAACCTCCAAGTGATGATGGAAGTGTTGTGCTAGGAGGTGTAGTTCAAATGGCCAAGAACTAAACCCTTTTGGACCCTTTAACCCACCTAAATGTAGAGAGAGAGGGAGATATATAGAGAGAGTGATATATATATCTTCTATATCAGATTTTCTAACCTCTCAAATGGAAGGAGAGGCTCTCCTTATATAGAGAAACCAAGGGGGCAAAGCTTCTCTTAGAAGCTTTGACCAAAAGGGCCAAGCTTCTCTTAGAAGCTTGGAGCAAAAGGGCCAAGCTTCTTGGAGAAGCTAGGCAAAAAGGGTCAAGAGGTTCAAGCTTCTTGGAGAAGCTAGGCAAAAGGGTCAAAAGGTTCAAGCTTCTTGGAGAAGCTAAAAAAAGGTCAAGCTTCTTGGAGAAGCTAAAAAAGGTTCAAGAGGGTCAAGCTCCCTCAAGAAAAGGTCTCGGTCAGGACAAGTGGCCGATTGATCAAAAACAGTGGCCGGCTGACCAAAAATAATGCCGACCGACCATCAATAGTGCCGACCGGCCATCACCAATGGCCGGTGGCAAGGAAACAAGGCCGGTGGCCTCATGCTACGGCCGGTGAGGTGTAGGGATGGCCTACTAGCTATTTCCTACCCTAAGAAGCAAAACAACAAGTGTTTGGTGCAAAACCAGACACAAAACCAGTCGAGTCGAGAGATCCTGAGGCAGGGCGCGTAGCCGAGACCTCCGGGAACTCAAGACGAAGACGAACAAGGATGATCATCGAGTGTTCAAACGATGACGTCCAAGTCTTGAGGACGGTCAAAAATGGGGTGTCTACACACACTGACTTCACTGAGGCTGGGTTTGGACTTCTCTGGGCTCACTTACAAACACATGAATGAGCGTGAGCGAAAGCCCAGTGAATACTATCAAATAAAGAATATATATTTGAACAATATACATCAAACGGCCTCGGGCCCAATTTGCGTTCCTAACTAATACATGCATACATAGACATATGTAAGTTGAGTAGCTGCGGTTTCAAACACATCATATGGCCTCGGGCCCAATTCATTCGTTTCATTGTCAAATCATTGCTCGTGTCAAACTGGCCTCTAGCCCATTTACACTTTCGTGTCGAAACGGCCTCTGGCCCATTCATTCATGTCTTGTCAAAATGACCTTCGGTCCGTTCATTTATGTCAAAACGGCCTTCGGCCCATCCATTGAAGTCAAAACGGCCTTCGGCCCAATCATTCATGTCCAAACGGCCTTCGGCCCAATCATTTATGTCAAAACGGCCTTCGGCCCAATCATTTATGTCAAAATGGCCTTCGGCCCAATCATTTATGTCAAAACGGCCTTCGGCCCAATCATTTATGTCAAAACGGCCTTCGGCCCAATCATTTATGTCAAAACGGCCTTCGGCCCAATCATTCATGTCAAAACGGCCTTCGGCCCATTCATTTATGTCAAAACGGCCTTCGGCCCAATCATTTATGTCAAAACGGCCTTCGGCCCAATCATTCATGTCAAAATGGCTTTTGGCCCAATCATTCATGTCAAAACGGCCTCTGGCCCATTTACTCTACTATTCAGATCCAACTGTCGTTCATATCAGATTATCATTCGTGTCAGACTATCATTCGTATCGGAACGGCCTTTGGCCCATTAGTTCTTTAGGCATAGTAAGTGTTAGTCCAAAATCCAAATTAACAACTTATAGGGAGCTAAGCAATTGGACAATTAGCATATCTCAAATATCTTTATTAAGATACTACTCACAGTGATCGGTTGGTTGATTTTCCCTTGGAGCTTGACCCTACACATTCCATGAACACAAAAGGGTCACTAACAGTTCAATCCATTCTTTAATTCACATGTTCCTCATTAGGCTTTATTCTTATCTCATTAACTCATTTTACAATGCTTAACATATGCCTAAGAGTGCTTACAAGTGAAAGAGAACGGAAGACAGAACACATAATGCAAAAACAGAATTTTAGAAAATAGGGTCCCCGCTCGAGCGTGGACTTCCCCGCTCGACCGGACGCTTAAGCCTACAAAAGTGCTGGTTACCTCAAATCCTCGCTCGAGCGTGAACTCGGCCGCTCGAGCGGACTGCCTGTCTACATAGCTTCCCGCTCGAGCGTAAACTTCCCCGCTCAAGCGGGAACCATGTCTGTCAAAATGCTGGGAGCTCGAATTCTCCGCTCGAGCGGCACTTTCCACGCTCGAGCGGACGTCAAAATTCTGGAAATTCCAGGTTGTGTTCTTGAGCTCCAATTCGATTTTCCAGCTACACTACTTGCAAACAATGGCTCAAATCTCAAATATAATCATGCTAACATGGTACAAACACCAAAACACATTATTATGGAGCTCAATTTCAAGGATTAAACACTTGCATGTCTCAAATTGACACCAAATTCAATTCTATCATACATATTCATGCATTTCAAGCTCCCATCTTCAATTATTCAAACATGCATGCCCATCTTGACTTCATTTCTATTTCAAAAGATGCAAGTGGTGCCTATTCCCATAAAGCTCAACAAAACCAAGCTTGCATGCATGATCAAACTTCAAATCTTGCTTAATTGACATGATACATGCTAGATTTTGCAACTTATGGCAATTCAAAAGTAATCTTATGTATGCATGATCATATCTCATCAAAACCAATTTAAATCATGCTCTTGATCACAAAAATACTTTGAGCTCACAAGATTACAAGTTCAATTCATGATTTCAAGAGTCAATGGCTTACCTAGAAGTCCAATTCTTCAATCTATGGTCCAATTTGAGTTGGACTTCAAAATTCCAAGCCCTTAAGATCAAACACTGATTTTTCTCTCTTCTCTCTCTCTCTCTCTAATGGCCGGCCCTCTCCTCTCCTCTCCTTAGAGTGTATATCAGCCAAGTGAGAATTAAAGAGAGAGTTTGATTGAGTAGTGCTCATATACAACAAGCCCCACTTGCCACAATTAAAATATTAAACAATTTGAGCACAATGCCATTAAATAAATCAATTTAATCTGACCCGAATCAGTTTTCAATTAAATTTCACCGTAGGCTCTAAAAATTACGCTTATCACAATGGCGTAATCAATTTCGGGTTCTGTCGCCGATAGGGCCCTTAATTTAATTTCCAAAGCAGATAATCGAACAGATATTCCTACGGTGAACAGATAGAAATTCAAAACCACATATTGGCACACAAAATCAGGCTAAACACATAATCATACTCATTTTAAGGACTAATTAACCCATTACGGAACAGGGGTATCACAATAAATTCTCAAGATGTTGCTTTCTGGAAAGAAACAATAAACGATGAGATGGATTCTATCATGGGTAACAATACTTGGATACTTGCTGATTTGCCATCTGGATCCAAACCCATTGGTTGTAAATGGATTTTCAAAAGGAAAATGAAAGTTGATGGCACAATTGACAAGTTCAAAGCAAGATTAGTTACTAAGGGTTTTACTTAAAAGGAGGGTATCGATTATTTTGATATATATTCTCCTGCGGCTAGAATTGCCACCATTTGAGTATTGATTGCCTTAGCCTCAATCTATATGCTTGAAATCCATCAAATGGATGTTAAGACCGCTTTCCTAAATGGAGAGTTAGATGAGGAAATCTACATGCAACAACCGAAAGGGTTTGTTGTACAGGGTCAAGAGCACAAAGTGTGTAAACTCGTGAAGTCACTATATGGACTGAAACAAGCTCCAAAACAGTGGCATGAGAAATTTGACAAAGTAATAGTGTCAAATGGTTTTAGGATACATGAATCTGATAAGTGTGTGTACAGTAAGTTTATTAGAAATAGAGGTGTAATCATATGTCTATATGTACATGACATGCTTATTTTTGGTACTGACAATGATGTCATTGAAAGTACTAAAAGTTTCTTGTCGTCTAGCTTTAGTATGAAAGACATGGGCTTGACTAATGTAATTTTGGGTATTAAGATCAAACGAAAGGACAATAATTTGATTCTAACTCAGTTGCACTATATTGAGAAAATTCTTAAGAAATTTAATCAATATAATTGTACACCCATGTCTATACCTTTTGATTCAAATTTGAAATTGTATCCTAATACTGGAAGAGCTGTTGATCAGCTAAAATACTCAAGGGTAATAGGTAGCCTAATGTATGCCATGACTTGCACTTGACCTAATATTGCTTTTGCAATGGGAAAACTTAGTAGATACACTAGTAATCCCAATAGTGTGCATTGGCATGCTGTTAACTGAGTACTTAGGTACTTGAGGAAAACAATAGACTATGGAATAGTCTATAATGGCTATCCAACAGTGCCGAAAGCATTCACGGATGCTAGCTAGATAACTGACCATAAAGATCACTCGTCCACGAGTGGTTACTCTTGGAGGAGGAGCTATCTCCTGGGGTTCTAAGAAACAAACATGCATAACAGACTTAACCATGGCATCAGAGTTTGTAGCGTTGGCTTCTTGAAGCAAGAGGCAAAGTGGCTAAGGAATCTCTTGTTAGAGATTAAGATATGGCCAAAATCTATGTCATCAATATCTTTGCATTGTGATAGTGAAGCAACTCTATCACGGGCTTATAGCCATGTCTATAATGGAAAGTCTAGGCATATAGGACTGAGACATAGCTGTGTCAGGCAGTTAATCACAGAAGGTGGGATTACCATTAGTTATGTAAAGTCAAATGAAAACTTGGCTGACCCCTTAACAAAGGGACTTGCAAGGGATTTGGTGTGGAAAACATCAAAGGGGATGGGTCTCAAGCCCACTTAACATAATCACTCATAGTGGAAACTCAACTCAACGCTTGAAGAAACATCAAGTCTTGAGTTCAATTAGCCCAAGTACACTATATGTCGTGATTACAAGCACTTAGCTTTATTTCATTTTCATCCCAAGGTTGAAGTGTTTGGCACCTGTAATGTGAAAAGAAGAGGATGAGTTAGCAAACTCTTAATAAGCTTACAACTGGGTTGTTAGGGTACTCTAAATTACAGGGGTACTCTCAGTAAGCTTCCCTATGTGAGTGTAGGAGGTGGTGCCGCTTCCTATGAGTCCAAGGGCTTGACTCTAGAGCACTCATGAAACAAGATATAGACACAAGGCCAATCTACATGTCGGTTTGTTTGAATACTTGAGGTAACATGTACTGTGCGTGAGACATGTTCGGTTAGTCGTATAAGATCGCTAGTTCAAAGACAAGTTTACTATGCCATATTGACTAACTTTGAGATGTCTTCACTAAGTGAATGATTCAAATCTTAAGATATCTTCACCTATGCATAAGGCTGCCAAGTGAACCAAGAGTCATCATCTGGTATTTTGAAAATGGTGGGGGAATGTTGGGGAATTTTCAAAATGGTTTTCAAAATTTATAGTTTAATTTTTGGGTGTTTTAAAAACCTTCCATGTTTTTCTTTGGAAAGCATGAAATAAGCTTGGAGACTTTGTCCCACATTGGAAAGAGAGCAAAACATGGAGCACTTAATAAAGTGCTACATGGAATATTCTTTTGAATATGGAATTATGGGATGAAAGCTAGTGTGCATGCACCCACACCGCAAGGATGGTGCTTCGCACCATTTGCACATGCACACGCGCGTGTGCACGTGGTGTAAGCAGTGGGCTGTGTGGCGTTTGATGGCGCACTTTGCACTTTGCACTTTGCACGGATGCATTGGCGCAAGGCGCCAGGAGGGCGCTTTCCTATTTGCATCGGACAAGTTGGAGCGATGACGTGGATTCGACGTGGCATAAGTGACATGGAATACAGTTAGCTCCACATGGCAGTGACGTGTCGTCCGTTGGCAATAAGTCAACCAACCAATCAAACCGTTATGTTTCCGATATGGAGCGAGTTGATCATAGCAGTTGATTGGAGATGCGCACGATCGTACGGATGAGATGGCACCCGATCGTGATCAGGTGTGATTAGTCAAGGCATCTATTCGGTGTCAGAATGATCTGCACCATAGATCGTCGATCCAAACACGCGCGTGTGCACGTGGTGTAAGCAGTGGGCTGTGTGGCGTTTGATGGCGCACTTTGCACTTTGCACGGATGCATCGGCGCAACGTTGGCAATGAGTCAACCAACCGATCAAACGGTTGTGTGTCTGATCTAGAGCGGGTTGATCATAGTCGTTAATTGGAGATGTGCGCAATCGTACTTATGAGATGGCACCTGATCGTGATCAGGTGTGATTAGTCAAGGCATCTATTCGGTGTTAGAATGATTTGCACCATGGATCGTCGATCCAACGATCAGATCTGATTGGATGTGATCAAGAGACATGACCATTCGATCAGATCCATCAAGGCCTATAAATAGGCTACGAAATCAGCCATTTCATTCAATCCAAAATCCTAAAAAGCGTTCCTGCAATTCTCTCTCTCTCTCTCCCTCTTGATTTTGAATTTTCGATCAAGAGTTTCTTAAGCAAATTTCTGTTTTTCTTATTGATAATCAAGTTCTGCAGATTTGATTATCAGCGTCTTCGTTTCTTGATTATATCAAGAGTATTCTGATCTATTGTCATCAGTGCAGACGCCGATAGACTACATCTTTAGATCAGGCTTCATTGTATTCTGGAGGCAAATTTGTCGTAACCCACTGCACACCTTTTGGTGGGTACAAATATTGTCTTTAGGAAAGCGACTAAGTAACACTACTTGAAGCATCAATTTTCTGTTCTATATAGACAAGATCATCGCCAAGTTTTGAAGACCTGAAGACCACCAATTGAAGAATCCTAGACGAATTGTTCTAACATTAATAATATATATTGATGGATTAAATTTAAGCATAAATATAGGAAATTTTTTTTGATAGAATTTAGATGTTGTGATGATCTATCTGGTTGACAAAGTTACAGCATCTTGAAAAGGCTATTGTGGATTGTGACTTTCAAAATTACACCAAGTGGGCAAAATATATATATATATATATATTCACCTTCCTCATTTTGTCTTGATTGATTTCATTACAAAAATAATTGTACCTTTCAAAATCCGTGGAGAGATCAAATTATTGCAGGCTGCTGGAAAAATAAACTTATGAGAAACATCATAAGCCCTAAATCGATCCACTTGTTGGTTGGATGAATTAATTAATTTATGCATTAAGCTCAAATGTCAATCGAGATTAAGTTAATTGCTTAGTGAAGAAAAAAATAGTGCAATTTGGTTGAATGCATGAATTCTTGACATTGGATTTGTGCAGATTTTTGTGTTTTCTTCAACACCCCCCCCCCCCCCCCCCCGCGGAAAAAAAAAAAGAAGAAGAGAAACAAAGGATATATAAGGGACTCTAAATGAATTTAGACTACATAATTTTTTTTCTGTTCATGATTTGTGTGAATAAGAAAGAGAAAGTAAATAACTTTGAAAAATGCAAACCATTGAAATTTTATGTTGGCAAAAATGGTTTAAAGACAAATGGTAGTAATATGCATACATGGACGCAAACATACAAAAGGATGTATGCACTTAGATACACAAACACGAAAAATGTTTTAAAAGTTCAAGTTTGGCCTGTGTACCGAGTAAAATCAATAATGATAAAAAATCCACAACTAAAATGGTTTTTGATTAACCAGAATGAAAACAATAACAACAATATCACAGATTCAGCTGCTGCTCGTGAAGAACAAAACTATTATAGCGTTTTTACATAAACAGAATTTAACCCTGTTCTGTTTTTTAAGATATTCTCATACAAGAACATTTTGCACAAGGCATTTTGAAATGGAAACATAGAATTGGTTCTTCAGCTATTCAAATTTGGTTTATAAGACTCAACTATATTATCTACTGAAATTGATTAAATAATTTGTTCTGAGTGTACAGTTGCAAGAAAAATGCTCCTGATAGAATGCAACCCAGCTACAACATCACTGATGTTCATCCTTTCCTTCAGCAGCTCTGCAAAACAAGTAACTCCAATTTGCAAAATCGAAATCAAGAACTCCTGGGTTTTTACTCTGATATCCAGAGTTTTTTCTTCTACTTCCCAAAGAAGCATTGGATCTGCAACTTCTACCACTGGATAAGGCAAACCCATTTTAACGAAATTATGAAGGTTCAGACTATCTTTGAACATATCATCAGTGGGTCTCTTCCCTGTGAACATTTCTAACAAGAGAATGCCATAACTATACACATCTCCCTTTGTTGTCACCTCGTTTCCCATACCATACTCTGCAATAAACACATCATGCATTGAATTGTAGCTGTAATTGGAAAAAAGTGTTTCTTCATAAGCACACAACCATTGACATGAGAATCTTGAAATGATATTGATTGAAATGGCAATAAAATGAACAGACCCGCAAGCCTTCTAACAAAGCCCAACCTTAAGGAATAACAATCAATTAAATTATCAAAACACTCAAATCCTTTCTATACATCAGTTGTTTCATTAGAAAAGGCCATCAATGATTTCAATAAGTTAATAACAATCTAAATTCTTATGAAAAGATAAATAAATAAATTTAAAAACAAGTAGATAAAGGAGGGCAGCAAAAAAAACTTCTTACGACTTATTTATGTTAATATGTTTGTCAAGTATCTTGGCATGCCAGTCTTTGAGGCCAATTATAACAAAATTCACTGATACACATATTATTCATGGAACAGTGATTTTCGAGTTTTCAGATGTTTCATATTGAAACATGGTCTAGTGAGAAAATAGTAAAATAAAGTAGGGTGAAACTCCTAACGGAACTAGATATCTTTATTCTAAGGTCCTAAAAAATATATATATAGTTTTGGCATTTGGAAATTGGTCTGGCAATCGTAATTTTGTGTTACAGTATGTCACCCCTAATCATTCTGAGGCCAACTCAGATTGTCTGTGAAAAAGGCAGAATAAAAGAAAATACAAATTTTGCCTCGAAAGGTTTGGTTATTAAGCTATCTGTGTGAACATATGGGTGTGTTTCCTGCGTGAATTCAATTTGCAAATGAAAGAATCCTCCAAAGAATGTAGAAAAAAATATAGAAATATAATTAATGAAGCGGATCAAAAAAATATTTACCTGGAGCAGTGTATCCAATAGTTCCTCTAACTCCTGTTGAGCTTCCTTGCTTTGCACTGAAGTTATGGTTGGCTTCTTGCAAGAATCTTGCTAACCCAAAGTCGCCTACATGACCAATCATGTCCTCATTCAGAAGAATATTGCTTGGCTTCAGATCACAGTGGATTATTGGTGTTTGGCAATCATGGTGAAGATAATCCAATGCACATGCAACTTCAATAGAAATGTTCAATCGCTGATGAAGACCTAGTTTCTTTGGTTCATTGTGCAACAAATCCAGTCCCGTGACTGGATGCAACCAGTCCTCCAGACTTCCATTTACCATGAAATCATAAACCAGAGCCTTAAAATCATTACCTTAATAATCAACACCTAAACATGCGGTCAGTACCTTAACAAGTTTGCGATGTTTAATGTTCCTCAAGGCCTTACACTTGGCTAAGAAACTTTTGGAAGCCCCATGACACTGGAGGTTGAGTACCTTCATGGCAACAATTGTTCCATCATGTTCAAGAATTCCTCTATACACAGACCCAAAACTACTAACACCAATTAAATTTCCTGAAGACAATCCATCAGTAGCTTTGAGAAGAGTTTGACAAGATACTTTCAAGAGTGATTTTTTTAGTGAAACGGAAGAAAGATCTTTTTCTGCCTTTCTATACCAACAAATATATAGAATGCACAACATAAAAGATACCCCTAAAAGCCCACTACATATAGAAATTGCCAATTTTGAAGCGAGAGTCAATCTCCTCTTTTTGGACCGTATGGAGTTGCACAAGGACAGCTGTAATTCAGGTACTCTACAAAGCTTGCTATTCCCATTGACTGAAATTGCACTTGCATTTGCAAATATACCTTTTGTTGGCACTGCACACTCAAAATCATTGTAGGACAAGTTCAAATTCTGCAATAAATTAAATGCTGCAAAATATTCTGGAATCTGTCCAGACAAATTATTGCGTGAGAGATCTAAGAATTGAATGCCTCTCAAAGAAGCCAAAGTAGAAGGAATGGTTCCTTGAAAAAAGTTACCATCCATATATAGTGTTTCTAACATTACACACCTACCAAGAGTGCCGGGAATTTCACCAGATAACATATTGCCGGAAACACTCAAGTAACCAAGGTTCTTCAAGTTTGCAACTTCCACTGGAAGAGAACTTGTCAAATAGTTTTCAGATAGGTCCAAATGTGATAATGAGGAAAGACCAATAACTAGTTGAGGTATTGGCCCACTAAGCTTGTTATGTGCTAGGCTCAATGACAACAAATTTTTGCAGTCACCCAAACTTGGAGGGATGCTGCCATGAAGACTCTTTTCACTACAACATTTTCTTAGTTTAGTGACATTTGAAAGTGCCACAAAACTATTCTTCTAATGACACTTTTTGGTCTTGTGGCATTTTGAACAAGTGCCACTTCGATCGGTGCCACGGTAGATACGAGTGCCACGGTAGATACTTGCAATAGAGAGGATGGGATATTTCCCGAAATTCATTTTCTGACAAGTCCAAATCTTGTAGGTTCTGAAGCTTTCCAATATCAAATGGTAAATTACCTGTAAAGTGATTGCCAACAAGCCATATTCTTTCCAAGTTGATGAGTTTTGGTATCCCAGAAGGAATGCTTGTTGGAAAAAAATAGTTTAATATAGGCATATTTTTTAGCCCAAGTTGAGTGGGCCCCAAACGTCTTTTGGGGTGGGTCTGAAGATGTGACGTGTTCCTTGCCGCGTGACAAGTCACACGGTGAAGACGGAACGTCAAAACCATTTATGAGTGAATGGGAAGTTGACGTCGTTTTCGGATCTAACATTAATTTTTTAGATAAAATTCATTTGAATTTTTTAATAAAAATTATTGTGGGAATTTAATTTAATTCTAAATTCAAATTTTAGGTTTCTAAGAAGTTTCCTAAAGTTTGTACCTCTTTATTTATTTATTTAACTATTTCAATAGTTTAATATATATATATATTCAATTAGTTTAATATATATATATTTGAGATAGTTTAAATATATAATGCTCCAACAGGTTTGACTTGGTCCACCAACGGTAATTAATTTGAAAAAGAAAGTGTGTAAACTATTCAAATAGTTTAACAGTTGCTTTGGCTTTGTCTCCAACGAATTCTTTTTTGAATTGTTTAAATAAATTCGAATCTGTTGAATTCAAATCAGGTGGCACCTGTTGACCACTGTTTATACCTGTTCGGGCTGTCCTAACAAGCATGAAGTTGCCTATATATATTGATCCTTTTCCAGCAGTCCTAAGATCCGAAAAAATTCAGTCTCCAACTTCCTATTTGCTGTCCAAACTATTGTTGTTTGTATTTCTCTACATTCTAGTTTTAGAATTAAAATTAAGAGAGTATAAGAACACAAGGTTCTAGTTTGCCGTACAAATTTGTGTGGAGTGCTACTACAAGTTTGTGAAGATCATTGTATCCTGAGAGATAGACGCCACTCAACCGTAAGCACCGTAGCGGGGCGAATCTGTCTTAAGGATAGAGTGTCACACACTCGACTTGGTCTTAATTTTAATTCGGTTCGATAAATAAATCCGGTATGTTATTTATTTATTTTGTTTGAATTTATTTCTAGTTATTTTATTACACAGAAGATTGTTTCAACAATCTTAAGACAGATTCAAATTATTCTGTTTACAGAATTTTTCGTTTGTTTCCATTTTTCATTCTTCGTGAATAATTTCGAAAAAAATATATTTTCTGTGGATTTACAAAATAATATTCTGGTTGGAAAAAAAATAGTGATTATATGCTATTTGATAAATAGTAGTAATATACTATCTATTTTCTTTGACAACTAGTAGTACGATACTGGTGTCATTAACAATTCAGAATATATTTTTGTGGAATTTAGTCAGAAAATTAATTTTGGTTTTTAGAAATTATTTTATGAGTTTTCATTAATTAAAATTCTATTTTAGTATTTTAATTATTGAAGTGTTACTGAAATTATTTTTCGGTGTGGAATTACTTTGGTTGAATAAAATTTTATTTTATTTCCAAATTAATTGAAAAATAAAAGTTATATTCTTATTTCTTTTATTTTACAGAATTTAAATTTCCTATGTGGAATTAATTTAGTTGAATAAAATTTTATTTTATTTCCAAATTAATTGAAAAATAAAAAGTTATATTCTTATTTGTTTTATTTTACAGAATTTAATTTCCTGTGTGGAATTAATTTGGTTAACTAAAATTTTATTTTATTTCCAAATTAATTGGAAAATAAAAGTTACATTCTTGTTTCTTTTATTTTTTACAGAATTTAATTCTGTGCATTTGGTTTAATTTTCTGTGTAGTGTAAATTCTAATTATAATTTTGTTTTATAAATTAGAATTGATGGCTACTGAAAAAAATGCCCAAACAAGTACTACTGTGGTGGCTGCAATTGCACCAACCCCCTCTCCTGTGGTGACAGTACCAATAAATCATGGAGAGAAGCCAGAGAAGTTCTCTGGAACTGACTTTAAAAGATGGCAACAGAAAATGTTGTTCTATCTTACAACTCTGAACCTAGCTCGTTTCCTCCGTGAAGATGCTCCTATCTGGAAAGAGGATGAAACTGACCGGCAAGTGGTTGCTGCGGTTGATGTTTGGAAACATGCTGATTTCCTTTACCGGAACTACATCTTAAACGGATTTGACAATACATTGTACAATGTCTACAGTCCAATCAAGACAGCAAAGGAACTTTGGGAATCGTTGGAGAAAAAGTACAAAACGGAAGATGCCGGCTCAAAGAAATTTGTGGTTGGTAGATTCCTGAATTTTGTAATGGTTGATTCAAAAACTGTGATCAGCCAAGCTCAAGATTTCCAACTCATTCTGCATGACATTCACGCAGAAGGTATGTCTCTCAGTAAATCCTTCCAAGTTGCAGCCTTAATTGAAAAATTACCAAAAGGCTGGAAGGAATTCAAGAACTACCTCAAACACAAGCGCAAAGAAATTTCTATGGAAGGAGAGATAATTAAAGGCTCATTTTCTAACAAAAATGTTAGAAAATCTGGACCAAAAGATTTTGAGGTTCTAGCCGTTTACTACGCCTAGGTTCTTCTTCCTCATTTTGGTCTAACTCTTGCTCTTGATCATGTTCTTGATCATTACTAGCAATAGCATCAAAAGATCTCTTATTATTACTAGTCTCTTGTCCAGTCTTATTTGAAAATACATGTTCAAAGAATGATGCATTCGAGACTCAATAATAGTATTTACATGCATTTCAGAATATTCTGATTTATGAATCAAAAACCGATATGCACTACTATTCTTGGCATAACCAATGAAAATGCAATCAATGGTCTTAGGACCTATCTTAGTCTTTTTAGGACTAGAATAGCCACTTTAGCCAAACACCCTACACTTTTAAGTATTTATATGATGGTACTCTTCCATGCCACAATTCGTAAGGTGTTTGATTTACTTTCTTTCGGGGTACTTTATTAAGTATATAATTAGCAGAAAGTATTCCTTCCCCTCACAAGTTCTGAGGTAATCCAGAACTAATTAACATGGCATTCATCATTTCTTTTAAAGTCCAATTTTTCCTTTCAGTAATTCCATTTTGCTGAGGTGAGTAAGGAGTGGTGGTTTGATGAATTATTCCATGTTCTTTACAAAACTCACCAAAGGTGATTCATATTCACATCTCTATCACTTCTAAGTTTCTTAATTTTCTTACCAAGTTGATTTTCAACTTCATTCTTATATTGAATGAAAGTTCCAAAGCTTCATCCTTGTTGAATTAAAAAACATAACTATATCTAGTATATGTCATCTATAAAAGTGATAAAATATTTTTTTCCCACCTCTAGTTTGAATTGATTTAAAATCACAAATGTCACTATGAATTAATTCAAGGTTTTCCGTACTTCTTTCAATTGAATGAAAAAGAGTTTTAGATAATTTTGCCTCAACACAAATTCACATTTATGATTTGAATCAATGTCAAATTTAGGTAAACATTCCATATTAATTAATCTACGCAAAGATCCATAATTAACATGCCCTAGTCTACCATGCCATAATATGAAGACTCCAGCAAGTAAGAAGAAGATGTAGTAATTATTAATAACTAAGGGTACAACGGTCATTACATTTAACTTGAAAAGGCCATCAGACATGTAACCTTTTCCTACATACATCCCATTCTTAGAAGTACAAATTTATCACTCTCAAATACTAGCCTAAAACCATTCTTACTCAACAAAGATCCAGAAACAGATTCTTGCGAATATCCGGTACATACAGTACATTGTTGAGAGTGATTCCTTTCCAAATGTCATCTTGAGTACAATCTTCCCTTGTCCTTTAACTTTGGAAGTTGAGGAGTTGCCAAAAAAAGTTGTTCACCATTGTCCACTGAAGAATAAGACGTGAACATCTTTTTTGTCGGCACAAATATGGCAGTAGCACCAGTGTCCACCCACCATTCTTAGGATTTCCGACAGATTTTGCCTCGGAAACAACTGCAGAAAGATTGATGTCTTCGACACCATTTGGAAATATTGTCCACTTCGGTCATAGGGCTTGAGCAGGCTTCTTGCTTGTTCTTCTTTTGCTTTTGCCTTTGCTACGGCAATCTTTGGCCCATGTCCCTCTTTGTCACAGATGTACATTTGCCATTAAACTTGTACTTTTTATTATCTCCTTTAGAGCCTTGTGATGAACTTTTTCTAGAAGACTTCGTTTCTTGGTTTTTGAAGCATGTTCCACCACATTTGCCTTAGACTCCATAGGATGCTTACCAGCCGCTTTTCAGAATTGCAGTTGTCCTCCTCAATTCTCAAACGCAACAATTAATTCG
>NW_021024673.1:1010641-1056211 GCF_004153795.1 Camellia sinensis | reverse complement strand
GACATGGGCATTGCTGATGTAATTCTTGGTATGAAAATTACCAAAACATCAGAAGGATATGGTTTGTCACAATCTCATTATATTAAGAAAATACTTAACAAATTTAGCAAAGATGATGACCATCTTGCTAGAACGCCTGTAGATGTTAATTTGTATCTTTCTAAGAATGTACAAGAAAGTATTTCTCAATTAGAGTATGCCCAAATTATTGGAAGCTTAATGTACTTGATAAACTGCACTCGCCCGGATATAGCTTATGCAGTAAGTAAATTAAGTAGGAATACGAGTAATCCGGGAGTAGAACACTGGAAAGCAATGATAAAGGTTCTAAGATATCTCCGATTTACTCATAACATTGGGCTTAATTATACTAGATATCCAGCAGTACTTGAAGGATACTGTGATGCAAATTGGATATCGGATACTAAAGACTCGAAGTCCACCAGTGGGTATGTCTTTACTCTTGGTAGTGCGGCTGTATCTTGGAAATCTTCCAAACAGACTTGTATTGCTAGGTTTACCATGGAATCTGAATTCATAGCTTTAGACAAAGCTGGGGAAGAGGCTGAATGGTTTCGCAACTTCCTTAAAGATATTCCAATATGGCCAAAACCGGTGCCTGCTATATGCATACATTGCGATAGTCAATCAGCTATAAGTAGAGCACAGAGTCATATGTATAACGGTAAGTCACGACACATTCGTCGTCTACATAACACCGTGAGACAACTACTCTCTAATGGAATTATTTCCATAGAATATGTTAAGTCTAAAGACAACATAGCGGATCCACTAACCAAAGGGTTAGCAAGAGAGTTAGTTGAGAATTCATCGAGGGGAATGGGACTAAAGCCTATTAAATAAGAGTTACCACAACGGCAACCCAACCTAGTTGACTGGAGATCCCAAGATCTAGGTTCAAAGGGACAACCGAGTTGTGATTGACTCAGAAGGATCACTGGGGAGTCTAACTCCTACCCATTTCTTTCATGAAATAGTGATGTCTGCAGCGTTAAAGGTTAAGTAAAATTTTAATGATTCTTATATCTAGGTAAACCTAGTGGAGTATGGCAGGATACTCTTCATAAGAACACCTATGTGAGTGTGAACTGGGCCGGTTCTATGAGATATGTGAAGGGCTACAATTCTCTAGAGCACTCATGAAAGACCAGGTTGTTCAGGGCCAAAATGAACACAATTGTGAGAACTAAACTGTGTTTGGGAATATACTATGTGAGTTCTATTGTCTTGGTTTACACAAACGGCTGAACAGTTCAAGACATCATGTTCACTGGTTAGCTAGTAAATCCA
Source organism: Camellia sinensis (assembly GCF_004153795.1). NCBI lineage: Eukaryota > Viridiplantae > Streptophyta > Magnoliopsida > Ericales > Theaceae > Camellia > Camellia sinensis. Next base: position 1,054,900 of record NW_021024673.1, on the reverse strand, counting down.
ATAGTGTCTCACAAGGGAAGGTTCAAAGCCAAAAGCTATCTATCCTTTGCAGAATATTTTCAATTTCTGTACTCTCTGTAATTAGATCATGTTGTTGCATTTTCTCTCCGTCAAATTCCATTTATGTGGGGGATTACTGGAAAAAAATGTTTTAATATAGGCATATTTTTTAGCCCAAGTTGAGTGGGCCCCAAACATCTTTTGGGGTGGGTCCGAAGATGTGACGTGTTCCTTACCGCGTGGCAAGTCACACGGTGAAGACGAAACGTCAAAACCATTTATGAGTGAATGGGAAGTTGACGTCGTTTTCGGGTCTAACATTAATTTTTTAGATAAAATTCATTTGAATTTTTTAATAAAAATTATTGTGGGAATTTAATTTAATTCTAAATTCAAATTTTGGGTTCCTAAGCAGTTTCCTAAAATTTGTAATTGTGGAAATTTAATTTAATTCTAAATTCCTAAGTGGTTTCCTAAAATTTGTAATTGTGAGAATTTAATTTAATTCTAAATTTAAATTTTAGGTTCCTTATAAGTTTCCTAAAGTTTGTACCTCTTTATTTATTTATTTAACTATTTCAATAGTTTAATATATATATATATATATTTGAGATAGTTTAAATATATAATGCTCCAACAGGTTTGACTTGGTCCACCAACGATAATCAATTTGAAAAAGAAAGTGTTTAAACTATTCAAATAGTTTAACAGTTTCTTTGACTTTGTCTCCAACGGATTCTTTTTTGAATTGTTTAAATAAATTCGAATATGTTGAATTCAAATCAGGTTGCACATGTTGACCACTGTTTATACCTGTTCAGGCTGTCCTAACAAGCATGAAGTTGCCTATATATATTGATCCTTTTCCAGCAGTCCTAAGATCCGAAAAAATTCAGTCTCCAACTTCCTATTTGCTGTCCAAACTATTGTTGTTTGTATTTCTCTACATTCTAGTTTTAGAATTAAAATTAAGAGAGTATAAGAACACAAGGTTCTAGTTCGCCGTACAAATTTGTGTGGAGTGCTACTACAAGTTTGTGAAGATCATTGTATCCTGGTAGATAGACGCCACTCAACCGTAAGCACCGTAGCGGGGCGAATCTGTCTTAAGGACAGAGTGTCACACACTCGACTTGGTCTTAATTTTAATTCAGTTCGATAAATAATCCGGTATGTTATTTATTTATTTTGTTTGAATTTATTTCAAGTTATTTTATTACACAGAAGATTGTTCCAACAATGCTCCCTAATATCTGATTATAACCAAGTTGTATTTTTCTAAGCTTAGTGGACATGTTGCCAATGGTTTCAGTCAACATTCCTCCAAAGTTGTTATCGCCAAGATCAAGTAGCACTAAACCAATGGCTAGGGATGGCAATGGGGGTTAATGGGGTGGATATTAATTTCCCATCCCCATTCCCCTATAATAAATTTTCCCCATTCTCCATTCCCCATGGGTACCACCCTCCCCATTTCCTAATGGGTTTGGATTTTCCCCAACCCACTTTAATCCCCATTTTTATTTTTTATATTTAATGTTAACAACTTTTTTTTTTTTAAGGTTCACAACAAAAGCTAAATATACCTTCAATCTTTTTTCTTTCTTTTTTAATATATTTAATGTTAACAACTTCGTCTTCTTCTTCTTCTTCTTCTTATTTTTTTTAAGGTTTTAACTAAATATACCTTCAATCTTTTTTCTTTCTTTTTTAATATATTTAATATTAACAACTTATTTTTTGTATTTTTTAAGGTTCACAACAAAAGCTAAATATACATTCAAACTTATTTTATTTTATTTGGTTCAACAACAAAATCAAATACACATTAATTAATTAATTAAAAAGTTTGTTTTATAATAATCAAATATATAATTTTGTGACAATCAAATAAGTTTTAGTAATTAAAAAAAAATGTGGAAGAACGTGGAAGATTAAAAAAAAAAATTACAATCATCTCTCTCTCTCACTCTCACCCTCACTCTCTCCCCTACATGTTATAAGAACCTGTTTACAATGTTATAAGAGCCTGTTTGAAGAAATAAAATGGGAAAGAACCTGTTTTAAGAAAGTGTTATAAGACCCATATTAAATTGCATCAGGGCATAAATAAGGAATTGTTTGTTGATCTCTTAGCCACAGATATTTTAGACATTAAACCATATTTCTCTTAGCAAATTTGAACCATTCATTTTAATTTATCCAAAATCTAATTATACCTTTTAACAAATCTGAACCACTCATTTTAAGATATCTATGCCTTACCACACCCAATCCATTCTCCATCTTCTTCCTTTAGTCCCCCACGAATTTTGTTGTTGTTACTTTTAAAAACCAAAAAATGTTTTTTCAATTAAATTTTTACTAATTTCACAACACCATCACCACTATTCTCACCTTCACTATCACACTACCATCACTATAGCCACTACCATCATCATTGCCGCCATCACCCCCCCACTATGTCACAATCTCTACTTTCACCTTCGTTCTATCACCACCACCACCAAATATAAAAATATATATTTTTAATTTTTTTATAAAAAATATTTTTCATTAAAAAATATTTTCTATCTAAATAAATGAAGCATAACATTGGGAAACAAGCTGATTTCAGTTAAATCTGTTCATAACTAAGAAAAATTCTTTTAATTTAAAAAAAATTATTTAGTATGACTTTGTATCCCCTTTCTGTTTTTCCAGCAAATAAATCTTTGTACCCATCATTTCTAACCAATCACAACTCATGCTTGTTTCGATTCTCTACAATTTCCCTATTTTCAAATACATTCATATATATTATATATATATTGTATAAATTGTGTGATAACATAAAACAAATAGATTCATACTCGTTAATTGAAATTTCAGAACAAGCAAACCATTCTGAAAATTACAATACATAACAAAATAAAATAACATAGAAAAGCAAACCGAAACCTGCACTAGACAATGTCCTTAATTTTTTTAAATAAATAAAAGAAAAAAGATTGAATGCATATTTAGCTTTGGTTGTGAATCTTAAAAAAAAAAATTGGTTGTGAACCTGAAAAAATAAATAAATAAATAAAAGAAAAAAGATTGAATGCATATTTAGCTTTGGTTGTGAATCTTAAAAAAAAAATTGGTTGTGAACCTTAAAAAAAATAAAAATAAAAACAAAAGAAAAAAGATTGAATGTATATTTAGCTTTGGTTGTGAATCTTAAAAAGTAAAAAAAAAAATGGTTGTGAACCTTAAAAATAAAAAAAAATAATAAAAAAAAAAGATTGGAGGTATATTTAGCTTTGGTTGTGGATCTTAAAAAAAATAAATAAAAAAAAATTGGTTGTGAACCTGAAAAAATAAATAAATAAATAAAAGAAAAAAGATTGAATGCATATTTAGTTTTGGTTGTAAATCTTAAAATATATATATATATATATATAGTGGGTACCCATCCTCAACTCATCCCCTGTGGATATTTAAAGAATATCATTTACCCTACCCAATGGATAAGAAAAAAAAGGAAAAAACCCATGTATTAAAGAAAAAAAAAAAACCAATATATTTGGGTTGGGTCTCGATAACTCCCAAGATGATTGGATGCGATTGACAATCGGTGAAGTTTATGCAGCTTCTCCATAGTTGGCACTCCTCCAATAAGGTCATTTTCTGATGTATCAAAATAAAATAGGTTCGAGGCATTGGAAATTGAAATGGGAATGGATCCAATAAACTGATTAGTGGAAATGCTAAGAATCTTAAGATTTGGAAGAACATTTCCTATTTTGGAAGGAAGACTCTGATATGGTTCACTGCAACATCAAAAACCCTAATACCAGAGAGATTGAAGATTGATGCCGGAATGGTCCCAGACAAATTATTGACAACAACAGCAATAATCTTAAGATTTGTCAATCTGACAAAAGCATCAGGAATACTTCCTTGGAAATTATTTTCTGTTGCAGAAAATTTCTGAAGATATGATAGATTTCCTTAAGAAGAAGGAATACCTCCACTGAGTTCATTGCGTGCAATATGTATAATTTGTAGTTTTTGCAAAGAGGAGCCAAAGTTGCCCCACCAGGTTGTTATAAGCAACATCGAAGTCGATGAGCTTAGAGCAAACAGATTAATTGGCCGGGATTTCACCGCTTATTGAATTGTTGTTGAGGTACAAAACTTCTAGTCTTCTCAGGTGGCCAAGTTCTGGGGGAATTATGTGAACGAAGCTATTGTTTTGGAGGTGTAGAGCTCTAAGAAAGCTTAGGTTACCTATATATGGTGAAATGTTGCCTGACAATCTCAGGGACCAGAGATCCAACAGGACTACCCTCTGGTGGTGGCGGCGGCCGCATGTGACACCGTTCCACTGGCAGAAATGGACGGAATCATTCCAGGAGGTGAAAAGCTTGAAGGGATCATCAGTTATTTGGGATTTTAATGCAAGCAATGCTAGTTGATCTGTTTCATTGATGCCATTGCCCATAGCATGAAAAAAGAGAACAATGACCAAGACCCAATCAAACTCACTTGGAATTGACAATCTAGGGACGTCATTGAGAGTTTACTAGACCCAATCAATTCAGGATTACAAAAAACTATAACAACGAACTAGAATGAATTTAGTGGAATTTATTTATATTAGAAAAAACTCTGCAAATTTATGTGGTAAAGTAAAATATTTGGGTTTTGATCTTATCCTTCAATTATTTGATTTGATTCTCTTGTTTAAGATTTTAGACGAAGACCCAGTTCAACTCACGAAAGTCTTCAGAGATGAGTCTTCCAGCACTACAGCGCTAATGACCATGTCTTTAAAAAAATTTATTCTCTCTCTAATCCATCAGTGTAAGAAAAATCAATAGAATCAAATTGTCTATTTTACACAAAATCTACATATTTTATTTCGGTTTGAAAAACTTAGATTTGTGCGAAAAATCTCTTTTGAAAAATCTAGGCCCATCCCGTTTAATGTGATTATTGATTTAAGCAATCCAATTAAAAATTAAGCAATCACGATCAATGTAAATAAGAGAGAGTAAGAGAAAATCAATCCATGACACTATTTTTTATGTGGAAAATCATAATTGGAATCCACTAACTTGTGATAAAACAACCACGGACCCTCGGCCAGACAAATAATCCACTATGCAAGAAAGGTAGTACAAGAGATATTTTACAAAGGCCAATCCAGGCTACACGAGTCTACTTACTGACACACATCTTTGTTTACTCTACTGGTGCCTCCACGATCTCCATTGGATATTCACCACGATTGTTGAATTGCCACGATGCCAATAATTTCAGAATCCACCAAAATCTACAATCTTATAATCCACTAAGAAGGCTCACTTTTTGAAGAGGAGTGAAGAACTTGTACAAACTTGATGATGAACTTGAAGTTCCTATGGCTAATGTATCATCAAGCAATTAAGAGTTACAAAGAATCCTCGCTACAAGTTCACTCTCAAAAATAAAACTTGTTGGGACTGTGAGACACCAGAAATCAATCACACACAATAACACAAGAATATTTACGTGGTTCAGCAATTGCCTACGTCCACGGAGAGTTATCCACTGTAGAATTTTTCTGCAGGGAGTTTACACACTCACACCTCACTTACACACTATAGCACTCTCACTTCTCACAATCTCTCAGATTACACACACTGTAATCACTTGTCTATCCAACCCCTCCTCCTCACCTCAATTTATACACAATTGCGAGAGGAGCAAATTGGTTGCCACCAACCCCTTCCATTAGCTAATGGGATGGGCGAAGTGGAAGAGTGGGACAACCACTATCCATAGTGGTTTCTCCATTTGAATGGGCAGTGGAACACTAACAATTCTCCCCCTCCACGCCCATATGGAGCTGACTTCTCATTTGAAGTCCATCCCGGCAATGTCTCTGCAGATTAGGGAGTTTACACACTCACACCTCACTTACACACTATAGCACTCTCACTTCTCACAATCTCTCAGATTACACACACTGTAATCATTTGTCCATCCAACCCCTCCTCTTCACCTCAATTTATACATAATTAAGAGAGGAGCTCATTGGTTGCCACCAACCCCTTCCATTAGCTAATGGGATGGGTGAAGTGGAAAAGTGGGACAACCATTATCTATACTGGTTTCTCCATTTGAATGGGCAGTGGAACACTAACAATTCTCCCCCTCCACGCCCATATGGAGCTGGCTTCTCATTTGAAGTCCATCCCGGCAATGTCTCTGCAGATTCGAGTTTGTTTCTCGAGACCACCTTTGTCAGTATGTCAGCTGGATTCTTATCTGTATGGATCTTGATCAGTTCCAATAATTGCTTTTCCATCACTTCGCGTATCCAATGGTACCGAATATCAATGTGCTTTGTGCGAGAATGGGACATCGAATTCTTGCTCAGGTCTATGGTACTCTGGCTATCAGAATGTACCGTGAACTTTTCTTGCTTTAATCCCAACTCTTGGAGAAACCGCTGCAACCACAACATCTCTTTCCCAGCTTCCGCTGCGGCAATATATTTTGCCTCGGTTGTGGATAAAGCAATACACTTCTGCAACTTGGACTGCCAAGACACAACTCCCCGTGCAAAAGTGAACAGAAATCCTGATGTAGATTTTCTACCATCAAGATCTCCTGCCTTATCGGAATCCGTATATCCTTTCAAGACTGGTTTAGCATTTCTAAAGCACAAACACATTTTTGCCGTACCCTTGAGGTACCTCAGAATCCACTTGACTGCTTCCCCATGCTCTTTTCCTGGATTGGAAAGGAATCTGCTTACTACTCCAACAGCATGAGCAATATCTGGTCGGGTGGACACCATTGCATACATCAAACTCCCTACGGCGGGTGAGTAGGGAATAGCCTCCATCTCTTCTCTTTCTTTAGTAGAGGAGGGACAAGAACTCTTGCTTAGCTTGAAATGATTAGCCAGCGGAGTATTAACTGGCTTGGAATCTTTCATGTTGAACTTTGCTATCACCCATTCAATGTACTTCTCCTGTGACAGCTATATTTTCTTAGCTTTCCTGTCACGCACAATTTGCATGCCCAACATTTGCTGTGCGGGACCTAGGTCCTTCATGTCAAAGGACTGTGATAACTCCTTCTTCAGTGATCTGATTGTTGTGGCATCCTGTCCAACAATCAGCATGTCATCAATATAGAGCAGGAGTATGATGAAGTTTCCATCGGGAAATTTCCTGACATAGACACACTAATCTGCAGCAGTTCTCTTGTACTCATGACCCACCATGAATGAGTCAAACTTCTCGTACCACTGTCTAGGCGCTTGTTTGAGGCCAAAAAGACTCTTCTTCAATCTGCAGACTAAGTTTTCTTTCCCTTTTACTTTAAAACCTTCTGGTTGTTCCATATAAATTTCTTCCTTCAGATCACCATGGAGAAATGTCGTCTTCACGTCCATCTGTTCAAGTTCCAAATTCAAACTGGCCGCTAGTCCCAAAACTACTCGAATGGATGTCATTTTCACAACTGGCGTGAAGATTTCGTCAAAATCAATACCTTTCTTCTGCTTGAAACCTTTGACAACCAATCGAGCTTATACTTGACTAGCTTTCCGCTGCCATCTTTCTTTAACTTGAACACCCATTTGTTCTGCAATGGTTTTCGATCCTGGGGAAGTTTTACCAAATCATAAGTCTGATTCTTCTGCAAGGACTGCATCTCTTCTTGCGTAGCTAGATGCCAGCTACTCTTCTTCTTATGATTCCGAGCTTCTTGAAAACTTTCTGGCTCCCCTCATCAGTAAGCAAAATATAATTAGAAATAGGGTATTTTGACGACGGCTTAGACTCTCTTGTTGATCTTCGCAACTGTGGACTCGCAGTCTCTGGCGGAGGGGGTTGTGGCTTCCCCTACTCAATACCCTCTTCTTCTGGATCTTCTTCTTCTGGCAATCCATCCTGCAACTCTACATCATTAGCTGCATGCTGCGGTAGCTCTTCTTCATGAGTGGCATGCTGCGATGGTGCAAGATTGGGAACAATTTCTAAAACATTATTAACTTTGGGTTTGGCTAGTTGCCCAAAGTCTTCTAAGGTCTGACCTTCTTGAAATACCACATCTCGGCTTCAAATGACCTTTTTGTTTTTCGGATCCCATAATCTGTATCCAAATTCTTCATCTCCATAGCCAATAAAGATGCATAGAGTAGCTTTATCATCCAGCTTATGTCGGTGCTCCTTGGATACATGTGCAAATGCTTTGCACCCAAACACTCTCAAGTGAGAGTAAGAAATCTCCCTTTCAGACCATACTTTCTCTGGAATTTCAAAATTCAGTGGAGCTGATGACAATCTGTTGATCAAATAGCATGCAACACGAACAGTTTCTCCCCAAAATGGCTTTGACAGCCTTGTCATTTTTAGCATACATCTAATCGTCTCCATAATGGTCCGGTTCATTCTTTCGGTTACACAATTGTGTTGTGGGGTTCCAGGAACAGTCTTCTCATGTCGGATGCCGCGAGTAGCACAGTATGCTTCAAACTCCTTTGATGTGTACTCGCCTCCATTGTCTGTTCGGAGACACTTCAACTTCTTTCTAGTCTCCCTTTCCACCATAGCATGAAATGTTTGAAAATGCTGGAACACCTCAGCTTTCTTAGGACATAAACCCATACCTTCCATGATGCGCCATCAATAAATGTCAGGAAGTATTTTCTGCCACCCAAAGATTCCATTTCTATAGGACCGCATACATCAGAGTATACTCTGCTCAACAACTCTGATTGTCTTCTGGATGATGAGTGGAAAGCAACTCTATGTTGCTTCCCAAACAGGTAGTTGCCATAAGGGTTCAATTTCGCATCTTTGGCAAAGGGAATAACTGACTTCTTTGCCAGAATTTGCAACCCTTTCTCACTCATGTGACCAAGCCTTTTATGCCACAAATTTGGTGATGCCTCATCTTCTGTTGCGTTGAGGCTATCTAAATGCACCTCCACATGAGTATTGTACAAAGTGCCACTTGCCTGTCCTCTGGCTACCACCAGAGATCCCTTTTTCAACTTCCACATGCCTTTGCCGAAGTAGTTCTCATAGCTTTATCGATCTAAGGCTATCCCTGAGATAAGATTCAGGCGTAAATCGGGAACATGCCTGACATCTTTCAACACCATCGTGCACCCAACTTTGGTTTGGATGCGAACATTACCGATTCTCACAATCTTTGAAAAACTGGAGTTGCGCATCTTCACTGTACCAAAATCTCCAGCTTGGTACATACTAAAGAACTCCTTCCGAGGTGTGGCGTGGTAGGAAACTGCTGTATCTACCATCCACTCGGTGACGTTGTCTGACATATGAAGGCATTTTTCTTCTTCAACAGAGAATAATGCAATATCCTCTGAGATAGTAACTGTAGTGTTCCCATCTTCAGTCTTTGGTTGTCTATTACCTTGTTTTTGTTCTCCCTTCAAGGCATAACAATATTTCTTTATGTGACCCTCTTGGCCACAATGGTAACACTTGAACTTCAACCAGCTCGTACCTTCTTTGGATTTCCCTCTGTCTTGAAATCTCCCTCAATCTTGAAATCTTCCTCTGCTGTGTCCTCTGCTTTTGCTTATTCTTCTGCCTCTACCTTTATTTTCTGTGACGAGGGTATGGGATTGATCTCCACCCAAGTCTTTCTGCCTTGTCTCTTCATTGTACATGGCGTTAGTGACCATGCTCATGGTCAGTTTTCCTTCTAGTGCAGAGTTGCTGAGAGAAACTACCAATGTCTCCCAGCTATCCGATAAAGAACTGAGCAGTAGAACAGCTTGCATTTCATCGTCTAAGTGCATCTTGACGGTTACAAGCTGATTCACCAGACTTCTGAATTCACTGGTGTGCTCGACAATAGACATACTATTCTTCAATTTCAAATTGACAAGCTTTCTCATCACCAAGGCTTTGTTCCGAGCGGTCTTTGACCGATACATGTCGTCTAACATTGTCCATAGAGCATAGGCATCTGTCTCCTCAGTGACATGATAGTACACACCGTGGTCTATCCATTGTCTAATACAACTGATAGTCTTGCGGTTCATCTTTATCCAGTCATCATCCGTCACTGCTTCTGGTTTAACTCCTTTTATAAAAATAGGGTCAAACAGGTCTTTATAATACAAGGTGTCTTCTATCCGTGACCTCCAAATTGCATAATTGGAAGGAGTCAACTTGAACATAGATCCTGAAGGCGACGGTGATTCCCCCATCAACACTTGTCTACACAGAAAATAATCTCTGTCTGAAAAAAAAAAAAAACAGGCTTTGCTGTTGAGTCCGGACTAGTCAAATTAGCCAGAAAAGCACTTCGGATTGTCTAAATACAAATTGAAACTTTTTGAAATCTAATTTGCAAAATCTGATCATACAGATGTGTCCGGAATACTCCAAATAGTTGGAAAGCACTATTGGATCTTCAAAAACGGACTTAGAATGACTCAGATTGTGCCAAAACAGTTTGGACGATTCTGATCTGTAGGTGTACCTTAGCCGCGAAGTACTGGATCACTTCTTCTGCAGGTTGACTGGTCAACTGAAGGGCTGACGTGACTGACACGTGGCAAAAAGTCTCACACGTGTCACTGACGTGGCAGGTGACGTGGTAAACAGGTGGCGCTGACTGTTTGATGACGTGGCATTGACTGGGCGCTGACGTCGTCGTCTCCCACCTTGAGACACGCGTTCAGGGTGTGTCTGAGCGTGGGATGACGCATCGTCTGCTTGTACGGCACGTGGTGGTGCGTGATGAGACTGGTGTTCACGCGCTTATTTTGGGTGGCGCGTGTGGGCGCGTGAATGGGCTTCTGGGACTCTGCTTTGTAGTTTTGGACTCCTCTATTCGAGACCTTGCTCCTGATATGCTCAAAACCTGATTTCGAGCAACTTGATTTCTGGTAGTTTCGAAAAAACGCACTCTGTTTTTTCGAAACGCGACCGATTTAGCTTTGATACCACTTGTTGGGACTGTGAGACACCAGAAATCAATCACACACGATAACACAAGAATATTTACGTGGTTCGACAGTTGCCTACATCCACGGAGAGTTATCCACTATAGAATTTTCCCGGAGGGAGTTTACATACTCACACCTCACTTACACACTATAGCACTCTCACTTCTCACAATCTCTCAGATTACACACACTGTAATCATTTGTCCATCCAACCCCTCCTCTTCACCTCAATTTATACATAATTAAGAGAGGAGCTCATTGGTTGCCACCAACCCCTTCCATTAGCTAATGGGATGGGTGAAGTGGAAAAGTGGGACAACCATTATCTATACTGGTTTCTCCATTTGAATGGGCAGTGGAACACTAACAAAACTCTCTTACAAAATAAACTCTCTGAAAAGTATATTTCTCTCAAAAGTAAACTCCCTATGGATTTTGCAATGTTGAGCTCTAGAGAGGTTTTAGAGAGATAGAAAATGCTCTAGGGGTGATACAAAATGATCTTGGAAAGGTGCCTTAACAAATGAGCAAAGGGTCCTTTAAATAGACTTGAGGCAGGACAATTTCACGAGCGCGGTCATGCACTTCGCGGGTTGCAGATAAACTTCTAGGAGCTGGACTTTCAGACTCTCCAAATCGTGGTCACGAAGGTAAATGTCACAGCCGCGGTATGCTTAATCGCGGGCACCATTGATATGGTCGTGGGCGCTACCGTGTGAACCGGCAGCATTTGTGGACTTTTGTACTACTTTGTTGTTTCACAAATTCCATGCTCACCTTGCGTTGACAACTTATTTACAAGTTTCCTCCTTTTGATTCTCCATGATGTGAAAACATGACTTCACTAGACAAACAACCACCTTTGGATTTTTACCATCTAGACACTTTTTGAACGAAAACTTCATATTAAATTAGCTCAAGAAAGATAGTTTCAAATTGATTGTTTTTAACATACAACATCAGCTCAAGATGTTTGTTAACTTTTTCAAAAAAAATTTCCAACAAAAATCTCAAGTGATTATTTCAGGAAAGATCAAGATTCATTTTTGAGGCATGCTTTGAAAATTTTGTTCAACAAAATCTCAAATTGATTATGTCAATAATCAATTGACCACAAAGACTTTGAGTCACCGAAATTGTCTTGCATTTCAATCTTGAGTATGAAACTTCCAGCCATTAAAAACAATTTAAAAGACCAAGAATAATGAGACCAAGAAGATAATGCACAAGAATTTGAACCAACAATTAAAATTAAGTTTTGTCGAGAAAGGTATTTCCAAAACACAAAATCTTTTAGGACAAAAATCCTAACAATCTCCCCTTTTGGCAATGCCGGAACAAAACTTCATAAATCATTCCTACACAAAAACTTGAAGATTCAAACAACAAATGTGTAGCAAGTTGAATCAAATTGAATTTATACTTTAATCTCAGTTGGGGATTTGTATTAAATTATTAAACTCCATTCATTTTGGACCCGATTGATTGAATTGTAATCCGTTAGTAACCATGAAATATTGTTGTGGTTTTATTATTATTATTTGATTACCATAAACAAGTTGTGAATATTTATGGTGTGTACCATTAAATGAAATATATTTTGTGGTGATAAAATATTATATTTACTTTTATCATTAAAGATGTTGAAATGTACTTTTAGTTGATATCTATATAGGTGTATATGTATAGGTCGATAGTTGTTTGAAACCAAAAAAAAAAAAAGAAGGAGAAAAACAGCACAGCAGTAGCCACATGAGCTTTTTCCCTCCATATCCATTGCCTTACATTCTTTTTTTTCTTTATTATTGAGCATCTCTCGATTATCTCTCTCTCTCCCTCTGATTTTTTTTTTCTTTGGTTATTTTCATTATATAAAATCCTTGATTTTTCAAAACCTGTTAGGTTTTAGACCTTAGTTCCATAGATCAAATTGTAAAGGGTTCCGAAGGCTTCGATTTAATCTGAACGAATTGAATTTTTGTCGCCGGAAATTTTTATTTTCTTGGAAGCTCTTGGATCGAGGTAGGGATTTTTCCTACACTTCTTTATGTACTTTTATTTGATTATATGGAGTTTAGAGTTGTATATAATTTAATTAGAATTTTTGGAAATTTTGTGACTTATTTGCTTAAAAGGGAAATTTTGAGAAAAATAAAGAGTTGATGCCCAAATTGCGAAAGTGTTAGAATATGTTTATAAGATTATGAAAGAGTTATGTTTTAAATTTGAACAAAAACGGACTTCGAATCGATTGGTTTTGAAATTTTTACCAGTTTGTGACTAAAAGAGCATTTTTAAAGAAAACAAAGGAATTACGTTTAACTTTTGGGGCTTTTGATCAAAATAGGATTTCATAGTTGAATAATGCTTGGAGAATGAGTTTGGAAAGAAAATGATGTTTTCTTGGGCATTAACGGTATTATTTTGCTTAATGTATGTGTTGGAATAAAACTGACATGGTTAAAAATGGACCTTTGAGAGGTTACCAGACGTGATTGTGATATGAAAACTAGTGCAGTTGTTCATATTTGATGAGATGTGAAATAGATTGTATTTATTGGAATTTTTAGAATTTAATTGTTTAAATATTTATTTAGAAATATCTGTTTTGGGCTATCAGTGGAGAATAGCTATGATTGCTGTAGAAATACATAAGACTTAGATAAATTGAACCACATTCCTCATTTGTTGCATTGGACATTGCATTACATTCATTTCATTGGAAATGTATCTGTTTGCGAAAAGATGAATACTTGGTGAATCTAAGTAGGAGGTATAGAACCGCGTGATTAGGTGTCGAGCCTTCTAGTTTACTAGTAACAATGACAGTGGTAGCGTATTAGGGCCTACTTGTAGACACTCACCTAGAGATTCATAGAGCCTGTATTCATGTAACAGATATGGTTTAAAATAGAAATAGCTTTATATCTATTGTTGCATCTTAGAATTGCATGCTTTATAAAAATAGAGATAAATTGTTTTATCATGAGCATGGCATGAGCACACTCCTCTTTAGTCTTGTCATGGTTCATATGTTGTGTAGTATATCTCTACTGGGTTGTGGCTCACTCTATAAGGGAAACCATTTCAGGTACAGGTGATATGCCTCCGCCAAGGCATTGACTTGGGAGGGCTCGGAGTTGAGGCTTCATTTTTGTTTTATGGTTATCTGTTGAATGTAAGCCCAGGGCTGTATTTACGTTGAGTTGAAACTCCATTTTCTGTAACCAAGAATGTTCTTGGATAAATTTGTAAGCCTGTAGGGCACTTATTATCTGTTTGGCTTCCATTTTATACTTGTTGTAAAATGCATGCTTGGGATTGGAACTGGGGCATTAAGATGTGAACAACATGTATTTGGCATTTGGGATTTAATGGAAATGGATGTATGGAATAGTCAACTATATATATGCGTTTGTCTATTAGGTGGGTTTTGTTGCATAAATAGATATACCCTGCCCAATTTTCGGGGCATTACAAAATGAAACAGAAATGATTAAACGGGAAAAACATAATATTTTCTTTGGAACGAGATTGCAAACTAGCATTGTAATGCACACAATTAGGATTGAAAATCCTAACAATCTCCCATTTTGGCAATTCCATGACAAAACACAAAATACGCCCCTGCATAAGAAATATTAGTATGCAAAACAAAACAATCTCTCCCCCTAAGCAAAATACTCCCCCTAAAACACAAAACCAATTTTCACAAAAAAATTTCTTTGTCTCCCTAAATTCAAGGTCAATTTTTTAATAAACAAAAAATACGCACGCAAGACTCAAAATTTTTTTATGTACATACTCAAAATTTTGAAAAATAGAGTTTTATCAAAACTGACAATGTTCAACAAGTGTAGAGAGACACTCACTTCAAAACTACTGTATAAAAGATACCCACAAATCTCATACCACGGCAGTGTGTTGTGTGCATTGAGAACACTATGTTTAGCAAAGCCAAGTGGAGATCAAATTAACATTTTGCAACAAAAATTAAGCCGCTCTTTTGGAAGTCAAACCTCAAGTTTTTCTAAGTATGATTTTTTTTAGAGAGCATTTTTTCAAACTACCATAACCTCATTCCTTCTTTTTTATATGATTTCATCTTTTTCCTTTCCCCCCCCTCCTTTTTTTTTTTTAATTTTTTCCTTTCATTTCAAATATTCGAAGGAGGCTTTCACACTGCTAAGAGCGGTAGCCAAATCCAATAAATTATAAACTGTATCCTCTAAAAAATGGCAGCTATAACACACTCTTACATGTACTATTTCCCTCTTATCAAAAACAACAAAATATTTTCAACCCAACTCTCATCATCATACTTGTAAGTACTTAGTATCGGTTAATCCACGAGAGTTAAGGCACAAAAAATTAACACATTGTTCAGGATTTCTCATGAGCTATCAATGAACATTTTAATCCTCCTAAAAATGTGTACAAAATGAGATCATGTTTCTCAATCCTCAAGTATTCAAAGTGATGTGAGAATTACACAAACCAAACATGTCATGCAATGTAAAACAAAGTTTTTCAATAGTGAGTCTAAATAGAAAAATTCATGAGCTAAGGCACACAAATTAACACATTGTTCAGGATTTTTCATGAGCTATTAATAAACATTTAATCCTCCTAAAAATGTGTACAAAATGAGATCATGTTTCTCAATCCTCAAGTATTCAAAGTGATGCGAGAATTACAAAAACCAAACATGTCATGCTATGTAAAACAAAGTTTTTCAAGAGTGAGTCTAAATAGAAAAATTATTTTGACCAACATTTTTTTTTTTTAATGATTTCCTAAAAACAATTCTAAGACAAGCAATCTAGAAGAAACAAAATTCTGTTTGTGGAAGAAACTCTAGAAAAAATAAAAGACTCACAATACAAGACACAAAAACATTATATATATATATATATAAATATATTTCTTTTTCAAAAAACTCAAAAAATAAAAAATATTAACAACCCAAGAACACGAAACCCTTCATCCCAAATCATTTTTCCTAACCCAAACAACTCTATTTTTAACATGATGCATTTTAACACGGTTGGTTCAAAAAATTATGGAAATCCTTTTGACACTTTGGATTTTTGTTGGGTAACAAGGGTTGTGCAAAAGTCTTAGAGGCGTTGAAAAACTTACCTCCTTTATGTGGTATGTGGCCATTAAGCAAATAACAATATAAATGGAGATGACCTAATTTACCATAAAAATCACAACAAAAAACAGACTTACCATCCTTTGGATATTTTGTGGCCGGCTTACCCCATTGAATGTTCCGCTTAAGCACATGTTGAGGCCTTTCCATCCCTACCATGATTAGCCTTATACAAATTCAAGCATTTAGGCATAATGTGACAAACAACTCCACAATGATGACAAATAGGTATGAATTTCTTCTTTAAAATATTTTTATGGGAAAAACTAGAAGTTGGAATTTGAACCTTTCTCCTTGTCAAGGCCTTTTACCTCTAAGGTGCTTGTAATGTTGGAAGTTGGCACTTCAGCCATGGCATTAGCACCGATTAATTCAAGTTCCCTCTTGGCACACTTGTCCTCAAGCTCTTTAATTTTCTTGGCACAATTTCAACATCTTCTTTAAGAAGATCATTTTTCTTTTTGAGCTCGTCATGTGCACCAAGAAAAAAAATCTCTCTCTCACTTTTACAAGTAGAGAGTTTATCGATCAAAATGTCCTTTTCATTTTGTAGGACATTGATCTTTGCTTGAGCCTCTAAAAATTCATTTTTCAGCTGATTCTTCTCCTTCACACGTTTTTCCAAACTGTTTATGAGTTCTTCCTTTAGTTTCATCAACTTATAGCATTGGAGTGCATCTTATGAATTTCTTGAGAATTCCTGTATTCACTATCAGAAGAGTCTTTATTTTTTGAAACCTGGTCAAGACTTGTAACCAAAGCATTGTGGGTTGCATCTTTCTCAAGTTTAAAAATTTTGAAAGGACATTTAGTTGAAACATGTCCAATCCCATGACATTTAGAGCATTAAACTTCTTGAAAAATCATTTTCTTTTTGTCGAGTTTAGAAAAATTTTGCTCACAATTACCACCCTCCCTTGGATTTGAATATCTGAAATGAGGCTTTTTCTTTCTCATAAAATTATGAAATTGTTTTGTAAAAATGGCCATCATTTTGAATTCTTGATCAAAATTGCTTCCCTGGATTGAATCCATTAATAATCACGAAAAGATCACGCTCCTAGAACAAAGTATGAGCGACCCACTTTGATACCAATTGAAAAATCTAGATTTGTGCAGAAAACTCTTTTGGAAAATCTAGATACGTCCCATTTAATGTGATTATTGATTTAATCAATCCAATTAAAAATTAAGCAACCATGATCAATGTAGATAAGAGAGAGTAAGAGAAAATCAATTCACAACACAAAATATGTTTTACGTGGAAAATCACAATTGAAATCCACTAACTTGTGATAAAAAGCCACGGGCCCTTGGCCAGACAAATAATCCACTATGTAAGAAAGGTAGTACAAGAGATATCTTACAAAGGCCAATCTAGGCTGCACGAGTCCACTCACTGGCAGACGTCTTTGTTCACTCTGTAGGTACCTCCACGATCTCCACTGGATATCCACCACGGTTGTCGAATCGCCATGACGCCAATGATTTCGGAATCCACCTAAATCTACAACCTTGGAATCCACCAAGAAGGTTCACTCGTTGAAGAGGAGTGAAGAACTTATACAAAGCTTGATGATGAACTTGAATTTCCTATGGCTAATGTATCATCAAGCAATCGAGAGTTACAAAGAATTCTCACTACAAGTTCACTCTCAAAAATAAAACTCTCTTACAAAATAAACTCTCTCAAAAGTATATTTCTCTAAAAAATAAACTCTCCATGGATTTTGCAATGTTGAGCTCTAGATGTTAGACAATCTTCACTGTATTCGACAAATAGATTAAGGAAGAAGAAAGTATGTTTGATTACTTAAATCAAAACAGAATATAGAAAATAAAATATGGAAAAACATATTCTTATTTTATTACAAAAACAAAATAGAATCTAAAAACCAAATATAAAAAAAATGAAACCAAAAATGAAAATTATAAACAAACTACTTAGAATATTACTTTCTGGAAATTCAATCAAGTCCAGTGTTCAACACTATCTCTTTAAGATAGATTTGTACTCTTCACAATGCTTTCAGAATGTGGACGTCTATCTCCCAAAATAAAATGATTAACGATAATTAGTAGCAGTACTACAAACTAAATGTCCAGTAAACACATTTTGTATTTGTACTCTTTCTCATAGAAAATAAATGCAGCAAAATGCAAGAAGTAGAAGTAGAAACAGAAGGAATGACGAAAATTAATTGAAAAAAAAGTGGAGGACTTGTATATTTATAGGAGAATTGGTGGCTATTCAGGATAGATTTGAACTGGCAAAGAACCTGTTCGGGTTGGAGGGAAAAAGTTGAAAATGTGCAATGGACCAAACTACCAACATTCAGGAATGTTGGAGTCAATTCAGAATTTATTTTGAATTTCAAGCCAAAATTCAAATTCCAAACGGTAGGAATTTAATTTTAGAAAAAATAAAATTCAAATGTTTTTTGCCCAAAAAGATAAGTATTGGACTACACAAGCCCAACCCAACCTCGCACCATGCACCCAAGCCCAGCTTAACCCGCCCGATTGGACTGATGGCGCCGCGCATTGTAGCTTGACTTTTCATGCTCCTTTCGGAGACGATCAACCCTATAGTTCGGACTCTCGTGGTTCTGAATTTGATTCCACAAATGCAATGTGAAATGGATAAACACGAAAGAGTCCAAATCTGACAAATCTTTTGGAAAATCGATTTTGAATAAAAATGCCAAAAAATGAACTGTTTTGTTAGATTACAGAGTCGCCACCTAAATATTTTTGGGAAATTTAGGAAACCCGAGACTTGTGCCAAAGGCCACTTATCCATCATCACCAAAGTGTCTCGGCTCGGGAACTTAGGTACGAGGGGGGAAGGTCATGAATTGAGCACCCCCGCAACGATCGGCCTCTACTAATCATGATATGATTCTTATTTACATTACATGCTCTTGTTCGGATTTATTAGGCTAACTTACTATGTGATACACACAAGTATATACTACGTTGCAAAAATTGGAACACTTTGATTTATGTTTGTTTGAAAATTATTTTGAATATGTACCACTTGAAAAAGTGACCTCATATGTACACTTAGTCAAAATATCCTAATTCAAGCAACTAGCCTTCATCCACAGGCATTTAGACCGATATATCACTTAAGCATTTAGCCTCATGGTAATCATTCTTGACATGGCAACACTAACACTCGTGTGATATGCTAAAATAATAAGTGCTCACCTAATATTCCAAGGCAAGCCAAAAAAGAGAAATAGTTAGAAAAATGCATGCCCTAACTAATGCGACATGACTAATTACTACAAATTAACTAACTATTACAAATCAAATGAAATGAATGAACTACACTAGCTAATTATTACAACACTGAATTTAACTAACTAGTCCAGCTAATTAAATAATTACAGCGCAAAATTAACTAATCTAACTAATTAATTATAACATGAATTAACTTAAGCAATTTAATTATCACAAGTTTACAATTTTAACGGGCCTCGAGGAATGAGGAGATGGCTCATGCATGCACTTGGATTTTCCACCCGAAGATGCCTGTTTTTTGCTACCACGAGGGTTTTGTTTGCAGCCAGAAACTTGCACTGTTTTACCTCAGCCTCTGCTCTATTCTGTATAAAAAAAGAAAAAAAAAAGAAAAGAAAAGGGTACTGCTTGGAGGACAAAAGTAGCCAGCAGCCCAGAAGTAGTGGCCTGCCGCCCACTACAAGTGATCTGTCGGCCACTAATGTTGGGTTTCTCCCGTTGCCTCAGATAGCAAACAGAGCACAAACAAAGCATTCTCAGGGGATGCCTGTCCACATTTCCTCTCCTTATCATCAAACAGGTCAAAGGAGGGGTAGGCTTGATTCGCAAGCCATCAATCGACGCAGTTTCATTACGTGATGACTTATGAACCAAGGGATACAATTTCAATAAATGCACAATAAAAGACTCTCAAAACCTCCTCCCTATCATGGATTGACCAAAGGAAAGGGTTGACATTGATTCTTGAACCGTTTTCTTCACTAACAAGTATGAAATGACTCAAGACTCAATGGGTTCAATTAACGTCCGATTGAACCCAAACCATTTATTATCTTGTCCCATTTTATTCCAATTTAACACCTCTTTTAAATTACGTTCCATTCATTAATCAATTCAGTCCAATAATGTGCTTTAAGTCCACTAAAGGAGGGAACCAAGGGTTGTCTTAGGCATGAGAGAGAGATCATGTTGTTGGTAATGAATCCCCAAAGGGATTAAACCATTAAGCACAAGGTCACCTCTCAAACCTAAACAACACTCACTTGGAAGCAACTCTCAAAACAAAGAGAAAAAGCTAAGAAAGGAAGGAGATTGCAGATATGCTTAGAGGTGAACACAAGTATGGAAAGTAAGAAATAAATGATATCAACTCAAATAGGTCGGTGGCTAAGGCCTAAACCACCAAGCCTATGAGGACCATTACACTATAAGCATACTATACAAGGCATAAATGAAATTACTAGCCTAAAATAGTCCTAAAGTAAGCAAAAACAATGTTGAAATTCACATGGAAAAGCTTAAAAAAGTTAGCTACAATATTGAGGAATTTAAGCTAGTAAACAAGCACAAGGAGGGGAGGCTAACCCTTCCATTTTTGGGACTTCAAAACTACACTTTTAGCCTCTGAAAACCTCTGAAAATTAGTGGTAAAAAGCTCAAAACAATTTGATGAAGAGATGGGAAACACAGGGGGAAAGGCTTAAGAGACTAGGTACAAAGAAGGGTGGTCAATCCCTCTACCTTAAATAGCCTTTAACCACAAGTTTCAGCCTATAAATACAGTTTAAAAATGTAACGAGTTGAATCAAATTGAATTTATACTTTAATCTCAGTTGGGGATTTATTTTAAATTATTAAACTCCATTCATTTTGAACCCAATTGATTGAATCGTGACCCCGTTAGTAACCATGTAATATTGTTGTGGTTTTATTATTATTATTTGGTTATCATAAAAGAGTTGTGAATATTTATGGTGTGTACCATTAAACGAAATATATTTTGTGGTGAGAAAATATTATATTTACTTTTGTCATTAGAGATGCTGAAATGTACTTTTAATTGATATATATATAGGTGTATATATATATATGGTTAGATATTTGTGTAGTTAAAACCAAAAAAAAAAAAACAAGAAATATTTATAAATAGTAACCAAATAGATATTTTATTCAACTTTTGGGAATTCTTGGAGCTCTTGTTGTGAGGAAACAAGAGAAAAGAGGTTCCAAGTTGGTTTTTCTTGGGTTTGATCTAGTGTAAGTCATTTTTGACCCCTAGTGCTTTGGATCAAAACGCAAAGGGCGGAAAAGGCGTCGTTTGGCTCCAAAAAAATTTAATTTCTGTTGCCAAAAAATTTGAAAGCTTCTTGGCTTGAGGTAGGAATTTTTCTTACACTTCTTTATGTACTTTTACTTGATTCTATGGAGCTTAGAGTTGTATTTAATTTAATTAGAATTTTTGGAAAATTTGTGATTTATTTGCTTAAAAGAGAAATTTTGAAAAAAATAAAGAGTTGATTCCCAAATTGTAAAAGTGTAAACTTGAAATATGTTTGTAAGGTTATGAAAGAGCTATGTTTTAAATTTGAACAAAAACGGATTTCGATTTGATCGGTTTTGAAATTTTTACCGGTTTGCGACTAAAAAGAGCATTTTTAAAGAAAACAAAGGAATTATGTTTAACTTTTGGGGCTTTTGATCAAAATAGGATGTCATAGTTGAATAATCCTTGGAGAATGAGTTTCGAAAGAAAATTATGCTTTCTTGGGCATTAATGGTATTATTTTGCTTTATGTATCGGTTGGAATAAAACTGACACAGTTAGAAATGGACCTTAAGAGGTTACCGGATATGATTGTGATATGAAAACTAGTGTAGTTGTTCATATTTGATGAGATGTAGAATAGATTGTATTTATCATAATTTTTGGAATTTATTTGTTTAAATATCTGTTTAGAAATATCTGTTTTGGGCTATCCTCCATGATTATTGTAGAAATGCATCATAGTTAGGTAAATTGAACCACATTTCTCATTTGTTGCATTGGACATTGCATTACATTCATTTCATTAGAAATATATCTGTTTGTGAGAAATGTTTGGAAATGTATCTATTTGCGAAAAGATGAATACTTGGTGAATCTGGGTAAGGGGTGTTTAACTTTTGATAAAAATAAAGAAAACAAAGGAATCTGGGTATCTATTTGGAAATGTATCTATTTTTTAGAAATGTTTGGAAATGTATCTGTTTGCGAAAAGATGAATACTTGGTGAATGTGGGTAGGGGGTGTTTCACTTTAAAGAAAATAAAGAAATTATGTTTAACTTTTGGGGCTTTTGATCAAAATAGGATGTCATAGTTGAATAATTAATTGTTATCACATGTGATAGTGACGTGATTATTTCATAAATAGATATAGGTTGCCAATTTCTATAAGGTCCTTGTGATACTCACATAACTGGATAGTCCAAAAATGTTTGTGGCCTTGCGACATGTGGCATGATTTTTTTTTGTTTGTTTTTTTTTTTTTTTTTTTGGGTTTTATTTCTTTTATATTTAATTTCAAAAGCCGCCTAGATGAATTTATTTCATTTCATTTCATTTAGTTTTAAACTAATTGTTACATGAATAATTAGAAGGTGAGAAATTCTCTATATGGTGAAACAGAGAAATTTCTCAATTTCCAAACAATGGAATTTTTAGTTTTTGTAAACAAACCAAACCAGAATTTCTGACTCAGATTTTGTAATCACTGTTGTATATTTTGACCTTGTTATTGTGGCGCCACATTATGAGTAAATCCTAGTCTTTGATTACAAATTCTGGGCACTTTTTTGGGTTTTCAAAACTACTGCATATGATATTGAGAACTTCAACAAATATTGAGCTGTGTTGAAATTGAAATAGCTGGATTATATGCTATGATGTTGCAAGACATAGTTCACTTTCATTTTGTTAGTGGTGAAGCCTCATAGAGCTCTTGTTTGATGTAATTTATTAAATAATGGACATCTTCCATTATAACTGTGGAATTGAGATAATCATGATATATATATAAATATATATATATAAGTAGATGTACACATTCACATGAGTGTACTTGAAATAAGCAGCATGGATATATAGCCTATTACAGATCATAGGATGTCATAGTTGAATAATGCTTGGAGAATGATTTTGGAAAGAAAATGATGTTTTCTTGGGCATTAACGGTATTATTTTGCTTAATGTATCTGTTGGAATAAAACTGACACGGTTAGAAATGGACCTTGAAAGGTTACCAGATGTGATTGTGATATGAAAACTAGTGTAGTTGTTCATATTTGATAAGATGTGGAATAGATTGTATTTATTGGAATTTTTGAAATTTAATTGTTTAAATATCTGTTTAGAAATATCTATTTTGGGCTATCGATGGAGGAGAACCATGATTGTTGTAAAAATGCATGAGAGCTAGGTAAATTGAACCACATTCATCATTTGTTGCATTGGACATTGCATTACATTCATTTCATTAGAAATGCATCTGTTTTTTAGAAATATTTGGAAATGTATCTGTTTATGAAAAGATGAATACTTTGTGAATCTGGATAGGGGGTGTAGAACCGCGCAATTAGGTGTCGGGCCTTCTAGTTTACTGGTAAAAATGACAGTGGCAGTGCATTAGGGCCTACTTGCAGACACTCACCTAGATATTCACAAAGCCTGTATTCATGTAGCAGATATGGTTTAAAATAGAAATGGCTTTATATCCGTTGTTGCATCTCAGCATTGCATGCTTTATAAAAAGAGAGATAAACTGTTTTATCATGAGCATGGCATGAGCATACTTCTCTTTAGTCCTGTCATGGTCCATATGTTGTGTAGTATATCTCTACTGGGTTGTGGCTCACCTTGTAAGGGAAACCATTTCAGGTACATGTGATGTGCCTCTGCCAAGGCACTGACTTGGGAGGACTCGGAGCCGAGGCTTCATTTTTGTTTTATGGTTATCTGTTGAATGTAAGCCTAGGGCTGTAT
Organism: Camellia sinensis; assembly: GCF_004153795.1. NCBI lineage: Eukaryota > Viridiplantae > Streptophyta > Magnoliopsida > Ericales > Theaceae > Camellia > Camellia sinensis. The sequence continues at coordinate 1,030,730 of NW_021024673.1, read as the reverse complement.
TTTTTTTGAGTTGAAACTCCATTTTGTGTAACCAAGAATGTTCTTGGATAAATTTGTAAATCTATAAGGCACTCATTATCTGTTTGGCTTCCATTTCATACTTGTTGTAAAATGCATGCTTAGGATTGGAACTGGGGCATTGAGATGTGAATAGCATACATTTGGCATTTGGGATTAAATGAAAATGGATGTATGAAATAGTTAGCTATAAATATGTGTTTGTCTATCAGGCGGGTTCTTGTATAAATAGATATACCCTGCCCAAATTTTCAGGGCGTTACAAAAAATGGTCCAAAAAATAACAAGAAAAGATAAGAGAGAAGTAGTGTAAAAATTGCACAAGTTATACCTCTTGAAGCAAGGTAAATCTTTTATCCACAAACCCGCAAGTTCTCACTCTCAAGGACTGAGATTTGAGTTTAAGAACCTCAGCAAGAAGAGCTAAATTTTTTGTTTAGGAAGTATAGAGAGAGTGTGTGTAGGTTGCAAGATAGAGAGAAAGAGTGCTATGCAAGTATTGGAGTTTTTGGAATTTTTTCTAACCCTAATTTCCTTCTCCAAATTTTTCTAACCTTTAAAAACATGAGGGAAGGTCAAGTATATATAGAAACACAGCCTCTGAGGTTAAAAATAACTATATACATACAGCTGGTACAGTGTGGAGACAGCTGGCAACAAATATCTACAAAAATCTGCTTTTTGACACAAGTGGCCGGCAGGCCACTAGTGGGGGACACATGGCTGGCCAAAACACTCAAAATAGCCAAATTTTGCACAACTGGCCGACAGGCCACTATTAGTGGCCGGCTAGACAAAATCTATTTTAGGCTCGACTTTAAATGGGCATATCTCCCTCATCTGGACTCAGTATTAGGCCATTCTTGAGTCTAAATTGAATCCTCGGAAGTCTACTTTCCAATGGAGGTGGCCTCACATCTAAATTCTAAGTGTGCAAAGAGATATTCCTATTTTAGTGGAGGCTGCTCATTTTTGTCCTAACGAATTGATGCCCCACATTTCCCCTAACTAGTTTTCTTCCTTCCCCTCCTATTTCCTTCAACTCCAAACCTACAAATAAGAGGTTTAAAAGAATTTTCAAAGAGTTCACCTCTCTTCCATTTATTTCCACTTTGTCATTGCTCGATTTACCGAAAAATGCAATATTTTAAACGAAATGCAAGCCTCGGAACATCATAGAAACATTTAAAAAAATATTTTGGAAAAGAGGGTTTTAAGGTCTAAAATAATTTTGGTCAAAAATGGGGTGTAAGGTTGGGATTTAAAAGCTCTTCTTGGTGAAGAAATCGAACGATTGTACAGCATAACTTTCATCATCGAGTGATCAACCTGAGGCGCCAAGTCTTAAGGGTGATAAAAAATGAGGTGTCTACACGCGCATGTGTGCTTGTTTTGGGTCCAATGGGTCTAGCCCACTTTGCCCATAACCACCCCTTTTACAAAACTTGAGTGCCCCTTGGGGCCTACCCCAAGGTCCAATCCTAAGGCTTATAAACCCATACAATGTTAGCCTAGCCAACCAACGTGGGACAAGCTTTCCTTCAATTTGGGAAATCCACCAAAACACCATTTACATAAAGCTTACTTTGGCATCAATTTCTCATTCACCTGATAATGGTTTTGAATAACCAAATATACTACATGAATCACAACGCGGCATAAAACGTGTTACCACCAATACCCGCCATAATCGGTACTTGGGTCCTATTTATATTGTAGCCCAAAGTTGACTAAAAATTCTGGTTTTGAGTAGAATTTTCTTAACCATTTCTAACAATCCCCCACATGAATGGAATTTGATGACAACAGAAATGGAATAATATGTAGAATTTGTCAAAAGAGTATAAATTGAAAATATCTTGTATCAGGACAGGTAGCTTTTGGCCTTTAATCTTCCCTAGTGATAACCTATCGGATTTACTAGCTAATCAATGAACGCAATACCTTGAATTGTTCAGCCGTTAATGTAAGCCAAGACAATAGATTTCACACAAAATATCTTCTGACATATCGTGATTCTCACGGTTGTGTTTGTTTTGGCCCTGAACATTCCTGGTTATTCATGAGTGCTCTAGAGAATTTAGCCTCTTTATTCTCATAAAACCGGCCCATTTTGACACTCATATGGGTAATTCTTATTGAGAGTATCCCTTATACTCAGCTTGACTTTTTATTCCTAAGTCAAGATATGAGTAATCATTAAAAGCAAAGCTTACCCTTAATTCCTTACATACAATACATGTTGCAGATAACACTCTCATCATAGGAATGGATAAGGATCTTAATCCCTTAGTGATTTTTGACGAGCCACACATAACTTAGTTGTCCCTTTGAACTTAGTTCTTGGGATCTCTAGTCAGCTAAGTAGGGTTACCATTATGATGATTCTTATGTAATAGGCCTTAATCCCATTCCATTCGATGAACTATACACTTGCTCTTTTGCTAACCCTTTCGTTAACGGCTCCGTGATATTCTCCTTATACTTCATATAAGCTATTGAGATTATACCATTTGAGAGCAATTGTCTTACAGTATTATGTCGACGACAAATGTGTCATGACTTACCATTATACATATGACTATGTATCCTTTCTATTGCAGATTGACTATCACAATAAACACAAATAGTTGGCATAGGTTTTAGCTATATTGGAATGTTTTCTAAGAAGTGGCAAAGCCACTCTGCTTCTCCTACTTTGTCTAAGACAATGAACTCAAATTCTATTTTGGATAATGCGATGCATGTTTGTTTTGTGGATTTCCAAGAAACAGCTACACCCCCTAGAGTAAAGACATATCCACTAGTGGATTTTGAATCTTTAGTATCTGATATGCAATTTGCATCACAATAGCCTTCAAGTACTACTGGATATCGAGTAAAGTTTAAGCCATGATCATGGGTGAATCTTAGATATCTAAGAACCTGAATGATCTCTTTCCAATGGTCTTCTCTGGAGTTACTAGTGTACTTACTCAATTTACTGACAACATAAGCTATATCAGGACGTGTGCAATTTATTAGGTACATTAGGTTTCTAATGATTTAGGAGTATTTTAACTGAGACACCGCATCACTTTTATTTTTTGATAAATAAGGACTGATGTCTACGGGTGTTCTTGCTATATTCACACCATCCTTGATATATTTACCAAGAATTTTCTCAATATAATGTGAATGAGACAAAGCATATCCGTTAGATGTTTTGGTAATTTTCATTCCTAGAATAACATCTGCTACTCCTATATCTTTTATATCAAATCTTTTATTCAGCATTTGCTTGGTTCATTTGATCATATTATGACTTCTACCAATTATGAGCATGTCATCTACATAAAAACAAACTATGACATGTTGAATGTATAGACAATTGTTGAATGTTTATAATTTAATGATATAGTTTCTTTTTGATGTTTCAAATAATATTTTGGTGGTTGATTGATGTTTTGTGATGTTTGTTTGTAATATTTGTTAGATTGTACAAAATTGGTCAAATAGAACCTGCTAAATTTAAAAATAAAAATAAAAATTGTATATTCTACGACAGGCATAATAAGTCGTTGGGTTACATATTTTACGGCGTACAATCAGTGTCGTTATTTGTCTCACCAATTAATGGCGTGCAAAAGTAGTCGTAGAAAAAATAACAACGACACACAAAATATGTCGTTAAATAGTTTTTAACGGCATATTATAACATGTTGTAGAAAAAGTAACAACGACGCACAAAATCTTCCATTAAATAGTTTTTAATGACGTACAAAGCATGCCATTGAAAGTGAATGATTTTCTATGACTGGTCATAATATGACGCGTGCTGCATGTCGTAGAAGGGTTTTTACGGCGTGCATTGCGCGCCGTAAAAACCCTTTTTTGTTGTAGTGACATACCATTTGTCAGTGTTTTTAACATAGACACATTTGTCACATTCGTTTATCTTGAATCCATTAGTTAGCATAGCATGATCAAATTTCTCATTCCATTGCTTAGGAGCTTGTTTTAATCCGTAGAAAGATTTTACAAGCCGACACACTTTCTTTTCTTTCCCTGGCACTGCAACCACTTTGGGTTGCTTCATATAGATCTCTTCATTTAGATCATCATTTAAGAAAGCTTTCTTAATAACCATTTGATGTATCTCTAAATTATACAATGCTGCTATAGCAATAAGCATGCGGATAGATGTTATTCTTGTCACAAGGGAATATGTGTCAAAATAATCCAGACATTCCTTTTTGTTTATAACCTTTTACCACAAGTCTTGCTTTATACTTGTCTATTGAACCATCTGCTTTCATTTTTCTCTTGAATATCCATTTATACCCAAGAGGTTTAGAACCGGGTGAAGATCCACCAATTCCCAAGTATGATTTTGAATAATGGATTCAATTTCACTATTAACAGCCTCTTTCCACAAAGGTGCTTTAGGACCTAACATTGCTTCCTTAAAGTTCTGAGGCTCATTTTCTAACAAGTATGTTAGAAAATCTGGACCAAAGGATTTTGATGTTCTTGCTTTTTTACTACATCTTGGTTCATCAGCTATTATTTCCTGTTGGTCATGACTAGTACCAGTCTTTTGTTCTTGATTGTCAATAATATCCTGACCTTGTGTAGAATCATAAGTTTTTTTTCTATGAACTTAATTCCTGTCATTTCTTATGAGGAAAAACATGTTCAAAAAATATGGCATTCCTAGACTCTATAATAGTATTTACATGTATATCAGGTATTTCTAACTTATGAATCAAAAATCGATATGCGTTACTATTATGTACATAACCAATAAACACACAATCAACTATTTTTGGTCCTATTTTAGTCTTTTTAGGAACAGGAACTTCTACCTTTGCTAGACACCCCCACACTTTTAAGTATTTGTAGGAAGGTGGTCGAACTTTCCATAATTCATACGGAGTGATGTTAGTTTTTTTGTGAGGTATCCTATTGAGGACATAATTAGCAGACAAAATTGCTTCCCCCCCTTCCCCACACACACAAGTTCTGTGGTAAGCCTAAACTTAGTAACATGGCATTCATCATTTCTTTAAGGGTTCTATTCTTTTTTTCAACAATTCCATTTTGCTGTAGGGAATAAGGCGTTGTAGTTTGGTGAATAATGTCATGTTGCGCACAAAATTCATTTAAAGGTGCATCATATTCTCCACCCCTATCATTTCTAACCATTTTAATGGTTTTACCAAGTTGATTTTCAACTTCAGATTTATAGAGTTTAAACATTTCCAAGGCTTCATCTTTACTTCTAAGTAAATAAACATAACAATATTTTGTGCAATCATCGATAAATGTTATGAAATACTTTTTTCCTCCGTAGTTTGAACAAATTTAAGATCACACACATCAGTACAAATTAATTCTAAAGGTTCGGTTTTTTTTTTTTCAACTTAATGGTTTTACCAAGTTGATTTTCAACTTCAGTTTTATAGAGTTTAAACATTTCCAAGGCTTCATCTTTACTTCTAAGTAAATAAACATAACAATATTTTGTGCAATCATCGATAAATGTTATGAAATACTTTTTTCCTCCGTAGTTTGAACAAATTTAAGATGACACACATCAGTACAAATTAATTCTAAAGGTTCGGTTTTTTTTTTTTTCAACCGATTTAAATGGAGCCTTAATTAGTTTTGCTTCTATACATATCTCACATTTGTTATTAGGATCAATTTGAAACTTTGGTATACAATCCAAACCAATTAATCTACGCAAAGCATCAAAATTCACATGTCCTAATCTATAGTTCCATAAATTTGATTCAAGAATATAAGCAAAAGATGTGTTATTCTCATTAATAACATATTTCGGTACAATAGTCATTACATTCAATTTGAAGAGACCCTCGCTCATGTATCCCTTACCCACATACATACTACTCTTTGTTAAAACAAACTTATCAGACTCAAATACAAGCCTAAAATCATTTTTACTTAACAAAGAACCAGAAACTAAATTCTTTTAGATGTCTGGTACATGCATATCACGCCCCACTTTTTATTACTCGAAGTCGTTACCAAATCCATTAACTTAATTCAATTTCAAGGATAACATGCAGAAATAAACTCATACATTCAATCTGTAGAAGTGATTAACATTCTCTCATTCGTATGCAAAGTAAATATTACATGAACATACTTAATAAATTGCCCTTGGGCTTACATCACTTAAGGTACAAGAAGAAGGGTGTAACCCTTTCACAACAATGGCATTCCGCCAACATAACTGAGGCCCCGTGGCCAGTAATTAAGTAGATCCAAATCTTGCAGCCCAACCTGCTTAATACCTGAAAAGAGTTCAACAACGTGGGATGAACATATAGTCCAGTAGGGAACTCAACATGACCCTCAACAATAACAACTTACAGATAGCTATGATCATGAACACCCATTCTCATACTAGAATAGTAATGTGACAATTTATACAAAAATAACATAAGTAAGAACATTTCTTGAAAACAACCATATCAATCAACGCCATAGGCGATTCATCTTTCCTTTTCTTTTCATTAATCCCCGTTCCCACTCTTTCATAACATTAACAATACCTTAGGAAATAATTTCACTAAGCCCACCACACTCTTCCATTTTCCAAATATACACAGATATGTTTTTCAAAGTATATGTTTCTTTAAAAAGTTCGTTCTCCTTCACACTTTCCAAAAGACAAGTATGACATTTTGGCTTTTTCCCGATACAATCAACTCTATACAAGTACTATTAAAAAGAAGGAATAACAACTCACCAACGTGCATAAGATAAACCAATGAGGCAACTCGGCCCTCCAGAACCATAATCAACACAATCCATGATATTCCCTAAACACACTGAAATATCAACAACAAAACTTTGCTCTACTAGCCATGTGCATAGTAAGCCAAAGATACACCTCTTCACAACAACATACCAGTTTACCAGGCGCTAGCTGGAAGGGTGTGGTACCTTAGATTCTCAGCGCAGTCAGTTTACCAGGCGCTAGCTGGAAGGTAACGGTACCTCTGATTATCAGCGCAAGGTGTAATACCACCAATCGAAATGCAACAGGGCATAACCAACATGTACAACTTATATACATAAACCATCCAGGTACAAACAATGTGTTAAAGTATATGAACACATAGGTGTGTGGAGTTCATCCCCTATCTTCTCACACACACTGGAGTACAACCCCTCTCTCCTCCCTAACAAGCATACATATTTAATGCATCTCAATATTTCATCACATAAGATGTTCAATCAACAATGGTGTAATGCATACACAACAATTCAACACAACCACGTCATCCTCCACCGATGACCAAGGACAAAACCTCTAGATGCAAATATTTAGTACATCTATTAAAGACGACAACACATCAACATGGTAGTTCAAGGTACAATTTCACACATTTGTGTGTTCAACACTCACGAAACAACAATCCAATTTTCATACGTATTTCAAAATATCTTTCCCAATTCACAAAACAAGTTCCATATCCCTTTTGTTTTCACAAAATCAACTGTGTCACTTTTGTTGTTACAAACCAAATTTATTCCTTTGTTTTACAAAGCCACTTCCATTGATATTAAAGTCATAATTCACATTAGTCCACTACATTCATTTCAAACCATTCCAAAGCCAAGTTAATCCCTTAGGCATTAACACCTTCACCCAACCCACCTCAACAATAGAGATTTACAATATAGATTCACTATTCTCCATTTTAATTTATCAATCAAAATATGATTTAGGGCTTTTTCTTCTATCAACTACAACATGCTAATTTACACTCCAATTAGCCCAAAACAACCATTAATGACAACATAACCATTTTTCAACACGCAACCCTAGGTTCCTTCACATGATTTCAACAAATCCAACATGGATATGATTTTTATGCAATACAAAATTACCACATGTCTATCTATAGACGAAGTATTGAAAAAGAACAAGGAGAATCCCTACCTCAAATGGAGAACTCAAAATAGAGAAGACGACCCGAAATCAAAGTGCTCCAAATCCCAAATTTCTTGGATCACAACAAAGCCCTCGACGATCAACACACTTCTTACAAAGGCCCAAGGTGAGGAAAACACTCTAGCTAGATCAATCCTAAGAGAGAAGTTCGGTTTTAGAGTGAGGTGCTCTCCAATGGAGGTTTTGAAAAAGTAAGAGAGAGAAAGAAAATCAAAAAGTAATCAAAAAGGTGATTTCACGGACTGATATAAAAACAGGTCCGCTCGAGCGTACAACACCCCGCTCGAGCGTCAGACACAGGTTCACGCTCGAGCGTCCAAAGATCCGCTCGAGTGCCGGATGCACTCTCCCAGAATTTTCTGCAGACGACCAAAATGCTGAGAGAAGGAAATTCACGCTCGAGCGTCCAAATCGCCGCTCGAGCGGAGAGACCAAAACTTGGGCAAAATTTCAAAACTTTAAAACACAACCAACTAATTCCCAACTTGCCCAACACAACCCAAAACTCTAAAACAAAGAGTAAGAGATAGAAATGAGGATAAGACAACAACGAATCTACGGAACCAAGTCCGGATTACAGTTCAATAACAACAGGGAATACCGGGATCGCTATAATGCAGCACATTGTTGAGGGTAAGTTCCTTCCCCGATGTCATCTTCAAGATAACTCTCCCTTGTCCAGCCACAACAAAAGTAGACGAATTTCCCATGAATAAGTTGTTCACCATTTGCAGCCTCATTATAAGTAGTGAACGTCTTTCTGTCCGTGCAAATATGTCGAGTTGCTCCAGTGTCAACCCACTATTCTTTGGGATTTCCAACCAAATTAGCCTCGAACTTCACAGCAGAAAGATTGATGTCATTTATCCCATCAGAGATATAATCTAGTTCTGTTACATTGGCTTGATTGGTAGTCTTTTTGCTTGTGCTTCCGTGATCCTTTTTAGGGCGTCGGCAATCAGAGGCACGATGCCCAGTCTTGCCACAGTTATAGCATTTTCCTTTGAACTTTTTATTGCCATTGTTGTTACATTGTTTAGGACCATCTCTAGCAAATTTCCTTTTCTTGTTACGTGGTTTAGGCACTTGTTCCACTACATTAGCCTTGAATTCAATGGGATTTTTACTATTCCTCTTTTTAGCATTCCGGTTATCTTCTTCAATCCTTAATCGGACAATAAGTTCTTCCAATGTCATCTCTTTGCGTTTATGCTTAAGGTAGTTCTTGAAATCTTTCCAAGCAGCAGTAATTTTTCCACAATTGCAGCAACTTGGAAAGATTCACTGAGAGAGATACCTTCAAAATGAATATCATGTAAGATAAGTTGGAGACTTTGCACGTGGCTAATAACCGTTTTAGAATCAATCATAACAAAGTCCAAAAATTTTCCAACAACGAATTTCTTCGTGCCGGCATCCTCTGTCTTGTATTTTTTCTTTAAAGAATCCTACTGTTCTTTTACTGTTTTAAGACGGCTGTAAACATTATACAACATTTTGTCTAGGCCATTGAGGATGTAATTCTTGCAAAGAAAATCAAAATGATTCCAAACATCCATCGCAGCAACAACTTATCGATCACTTTCATCCTCTTTAAGTACTGGAGCATCTTCATGAAGAAACCATGCAAGATTTAGAGTTGTCAGATAGAATAACATTTTCTGCTGCCATCTCTTAAACTTTGTACCATTAAATTTTTCGATTTCTTTTCATGATTCACAGGAATTTGAACAGGGTTCTAGGTAACAGCTGGTATTAGTGTAACAACCGGATTAGAGGAACCAATTTCAGTAGCCATCAAATCTAATTACAAAAATCAAAAAATAACTTAGAAGCAATACAATTTTCTAGTTACAAAAACCAAAAAAGAAAATCAGAATTTTGAATACAATGGAGAAACAAATACGTCTTAAGATTGTTAGAACTTCAATGTATTCGACGAATAGATTAAGGAAGAAGAAAGTTTGTTTGATTACTTAAATCAAAACAAAATGTAGAAATAAAATATGGAAAAATAGATTCTTATTTTGTTACAAAAACAAAACAGAATCTAAAAACCAAACATAAAAAAAATGAAACCAGAAATGAAAATTATAAACAAACTACTTAGAGTATTACCTTCTGGAAATTCAATCAAGTCCAGTGTTCAACACTGTTTCCTTAAGACAGATTCGTACTCTCCACGGTGCTTTCAGAATGTGGATATCTATCTCCCAAGATAAAATAATTAACGACAATTAGTAGCAGCACTACAAACGAAATGTCTAGCGAACACACTTTGCGTTTATACTCTTTCTCACAAAAAATAAATGCAGCAAAATGCAGGAAGCAGAAGCAGAAGGAATGATGAAAATTAATTAAAAAACCAAAATGGAGGACTTATGTATTTATTGGAGAATTAGTGGCTATTCAGGATAGATTTGAACAGGCAAAGAACTTGTTCAGAACAGACTTGAACAGGCAAAGAACCCGTTCGAGTTGGAGGGAAAAAGTTGAAAAGATGCAATGGACCAAATTGCTAATGCTCAGAAACGTTGGAGTCAATTCGGAATTTATTTAGAATTTCAAACCGAAATTCAAATTCCAAACAGTAAGAACTTAATTTTAAAAAAAATAAAATTCAAATATTTTTGGCCTAAAAAGATAAGTATTGGACTACACAAGCCCAGCCCAACCTCGCCCAAGCCCAGCCCACTCAAACAGCTACGCGTGCGTTGTGTTTATTTTAGGTCCAATGAGTCTAGCCCACTTTGCCTATAACCTCCCCTTCTTCAAAACTTGAGTGCCCCTTGAGGCTTACCCCAAGGTTCAATCTCAAGGCTTATAAACCTATACAATGTGAACCTAGCCAACCAATGTGGGACAAGCTTTCCTTCAATTTGAAAAATCCACCAAAACACCATTTTTATGGATCTTACTTTGGCATCAATTTCTCATTCACATGATAATAGTTTTGAATAACCAAATATATACTACATGAACCACAACGCGACATAGAATAACATGTTACCACCAATACCTGTCATAATCGGTACTTGGGTCCTATATATATTGTAGACCAAAATTGACTAAAAATTTTGATTTTGAGCAGAATTTTCTTAACCACTGCTAACACTAGAGAGGTTTTAGAGAGATAGAAAAAACTCTAAGAGAGATACAAAATGATTTTGGAGAGGTACCTTAACAAATGACCAAAGGATCCTTTAAATAGACTTGAGGCAGGACAAGTTTGCGGGGACGGACATGTGCTTCGTGGGTTGCAAACAAATTTCTGAGAGCTGGACTTTCGGACTCTCCAAATTGCGGGCGCAATGACAAATGTCACAGCCGCGGTATGCTTAATCGCGGGCGCCATTGGTATGGTCTCGGGCACTACTGTGTGAACCGGCAGCTTTTGTGGACTTTTGCACTGCTTTGTTGTTCCACAAATTCCATGCTCACCAAGCGTTGACAACTTATTTACAAATCTAATCCTTTGGGGCTGAAAAGATGACACAAGTTGTTCAACAAAAAAACACACTTTGATTTTTTTAATGAAGATAATGCAAAAGTGATCGAAGTAATGGTTTCAAATTTCAATGTGAACGTCAACTCCGAATATTTTTTAACTTTTTCAAAGACTTCTTCCAACCAAAATCTCAAGTGATTATTTCAATAAGGATCAAGATTCATTTTTATGTTTGAAAATTTTGTTCAACAAAATCTCAAATTGATTAAGTCAATAATCAATTGACCACAAAGTCTTTGCGCCACCAAAATTGTCTTGAATTTTAATCTTGAGCATGAAACTTCCAGCCATTAAAAATAATTTAAAAGAACAAGAATAATGAGACCAGGAAGATAATGAACAAGAATTTAAACCAATAATTAAAAATAAGTTTTATCAAGAAAGATATTGTCAAAACACAAAATCTTTTAGGATAAAATCCGAACACGGTCTTAAAATTTTATAGTCATACAAATTAAATTAACTGAAATATTATGTTTAAATGTTTTTATATTTCAATTCTGTGATTATCACTAATAACACATGTTTTTGTGATAATAAAATAAGGGAAAATGGCAATGGGCCTGTCATAACTATAGAAGAAAATGACATAATTTCATATTTCACTGCCGAGGACGCGGCCGTCGCTATAGCTTTATGGCGTTTTAAAAACGTCGTGATATAAGTATAGGAGGGGTTTTAAAAACGTCGCCAAATGTCTTACCTAACAGTCTCTGACATCACACTATGATAATTAGCGACATTTTGAAACGTCGTCATAGACATTTATACATTTTAAAAATTTAGTCGTTAGGGTTGAGATATAGTGACGTTTAAAAAACGCCGCCATAGCTTCTTTTTTTTAAAAAAAAATTTGTGCTAATTTTATGTGGTTGAACAAAAAAAAATACCTATGATAAACAGTTATTAAGAACTAATAATTGATGTTTATTAAAATAATAAATAAGCAATTTCCTCAAATATCATAATCAAATATTACAAAATTTGTAACTGGAGGTGTATAAATGAGTGTGTATCATAGAATTTTCCTAATTTCATATTTGGTTCAATAATGAATGTTTGACAACTTCACTGCAAAAAAACAACATTTGAAAATTGTAGATGCTGCCTATTATCCATTAATAATGCACAAATCCAGAGTTCAGGAAGCTACAAATCCTCCTCACAAACAATTCTCACCCATTCCATCATGTAAACTACGGGAATACCCAACAGAAAAAAATAATAAATGAATAAATAATTCCCTGCAGATATAAACAATAATTTTATGGATACAAAACTAACCACAGAAATACAAATGCAATTGATGTATGTTGTTGGTTCTGACTCGATAAAATTATTGAGCTATTAATATACAAAAACAAATGTTGAGCATGAGACCTGCCAGCCAGCATCATTGATCAATTTTAGCTTTATCCTTGGTAGTCACAGAAACTCAGTTCTTCTTCTACTGTTGCTCCCAATACATCAATTTTATAAACTGAAAGAAGGGTATAAATAATTATCAGTTATCATTCCTCCTCAAGTATGCTAACATGCTTAATCCGACAATTAGTGCAGCCCCTGCAGCTAAAGCACTGTATGCTGAAGCCCACACATCTGATTGAGCATACTCTACACCTCCAGATTGTGATCCTCTCCTATGACCTTGTGTTCCTAAATGATCTAAATGCAACTTTAATACCTGTTAAAAAAATTTTAAAGGAAGGTTAAGGAGAAAAAATATTTGCTTTGGGTAAGTTAGCTTCCTTCAGTTTACTTGTGAAATAAGCACTGAAAGGACCATTCTTACCTTCCAACCGGCTAACCTTGCATGGTCCACAGCTGCAGCAAGATCACTATCTGACGCAAGTACAACGTTGTCATGATCTTCATCTTCATACTGAAAATGTGGTTGTCCATGAGCTCATAAGTAAAAACTGAGAATCCAAATAAGAAATGAGATATTGATTATATACCAAAATATGAGGCAAGTTATTACGGTCAATTTCATCCCCCACCCTCTGAAGGATTGTAGTCACAAGATCAGTCAAACTCCGTGTATCTGAACTCCAAAACCAGTTTAGAGAAATTCAGTTAAGAGATGTTAATTCTTAAGATGTGGATAATGGAAGTCTAAATGAAAGATAAATGACAAATCTGTAGTTTCTGAGCCAAAATGATAAATCTAACTAGTTCTATCAGTAGTTTCCTATAATAGAGATCCAAAGGTTCAAATTCTATGCTGCATTTATAGAATGCATGCCAACGTGACAAGCTGAAGAAGAGGCATACCACAATTGAATCTATGCATTCGACCCTTCTTATCTTGAATTTTGAAAGCAAAGGTATTAGGCACGATTGACGAAGGGTAGGGAAGTGATCTTGTTGTCTCAATGCTTTCAGAAGCCAATTTGAAAGAATTATCACTGAAACATGACAAATAATATGTATGTAAAATAAACACACAATTAAAAATGTAATATCATCTTAAGAGCAAAAGGTGTTTAACCTTTCTGCATCTTCTTCCTCATCAGGAGATAATGCCACAGCAGAATCCCAAAACTTTTGCATCATATTGGGTGACGAATCGTTACTAACCCGGCATTGCTTCCCACCTAAAGACAGCAGGGAATGGTGACACCATATTGTTCTCTGCTAATTAAAAAGAAATACAGGATTTTGAAAAAGGAATCTTCAATATTGAAGTTCAGATACTATATATGATTAATTACCTAGCAGAATTAGCTATTAATACTTATCAAAATCTGTAAAAAAATAGCAATTATGTTTTATACCTCAAACTCATGCAAGACAATTGATGGTCCCAAAAAGATAGAGGACTTACTGTGGCTATAGCAGCATGAGTGATATGAAGTACATCAACAACAGCAACTGCTACTCCATTTGTGTTCAACCATTCATACTAGTCATAAACTATAATTGAAAATCATAAGAACATCTATACAACCTTTTTGTGTGATTGTGAATATAAAATACCTTTATCAACAACAGGAAGGTGTAGAAATTTTCCATCATGTATGATATGCAGAGCATCAACAATGGGTGTATCCACTGTTGCACATTCGGGATTTGGGGTCATCACTTATGATTTAATTGGAAAGCATAAGATTATTTTATTATAGATCATAGGAAAAGCAGAAACTTGTAAAATTTTTGATAGCGGGAAAAATCCCAATGAGAAAATCACCTTCTCCACTGGAGTGGACTCTAGAGGAAGATTTTGTGTTATTACCCACATCAAGATATCCTTTCACCTGATAGAAAATTGGCAGGGACCTATCAGAATTCATGCTTTACATTACCATATAAAAATTGTAAAAGTTTGCATAATTTCTTTTTAGGACCCAAAAGAAATTTGCAATGTCAATTCAATAAACAACATGCTCACGTTAAAATTCCTCGTGTTTTGTTTTCAACTGCTACAACAGCAGAGCTCATACCATACTCAACCATCTTCTTTGTTGCCATTAACACTGTGTCAGTTGGCAAGACAGTTACAATCCTGACAATGCCACAATTGGTAATCCAACTTCTATTATGTTGGGAAATTTATTTTATCAAAAATAGCCACATAATATACAAAATAAAATCAATGTAAGGAACTAAAAAACAGAGAAGATATTACCTACTTTGAATTCTCAGGAATGATTGTAGACAAAAAAGGCCTAAACATTCGATCTCGAAGTGTTTCAATGAATGTGTTAGGACCTGTTTATCAAGTGCAAAATAAATAAACCAGCAATAGACAAGATGGTATGCTAGAGAATTTTTTTTAATATACACTCTCTACAAACCAACAATAGATGCCCCGCATTGTTTTTCAACACCTTCAACAGCAGCTGCAATGGCCTTTCCTTTTTCAGCTGCTCTTTCCATACGGGCAATAGCATCGTATAAACACTTTGCTATATCAAGCAAAGCAATGACCTCTCCACTCTCCACAATAGGCAAATGTCTGAATTTTCCTGTGGTAATATCACGACCATATTTGAAAAATCTAGAAATCCCCTATATGTTGATTTGTGGTTATGTACCAATTTTAAGCAGTAAACAACAATCCCAATCAAACAATCAAGACAAATCGACACAACGATTTTACGTGGAAAAACCACAATTGGAGCACCTCCAATTGTGATAAAAAAAAACCACGGGCAACAGCCACAAAACAATCCACTAAGAAGATATAAAGGAATTACACAGGTATACTCTCAATTACCTAGCGAATCCACGCCCGGATTGAACCAACCCCTATGTGCCTCTTCCAACCCCATCTTCACCTCGAAATTGTCTTGACGATGAGCCACTCCAGAATCCACCAACGCTTCAGGCTCGAATTCTTCAGAATCCACCGAAGAACAACTCTCACTTTTGTGTAAAACAAACAAATAATCCTTTGATGTATACTCTTTAAACCATGAGTTGAATACTCAATCAAAACATCAAAGAAAACTAGCAAAATATCCCCAGATATAAACCTTAATATCCGAAAAGAAGATCTGGAGAAGTAATCCTAGTTTTGAACCAAAACAAATACTTATAGAAATCTGGGACTGCGAAGCTCGCTCGAGCGAGGAACCAAAAACGCGTGTTTTCCATAAGTGGCTTCGCCCAAGCCACGTATCCTTCGCTCGAGCAAACAAACACCGCTTTCAGGTCTTTATGCAGACGCAGTCCTTCGCTCGAGCGAGCATTTCTTCTCTCGAGCAAGCAAGGGCGGACAGGCAACTTTGAATGCAATTTTGCATTTTGCTTCGGGGGCGCTGTCCCTCGACTGGCACTGCCCCCTGGACCCCCGTGAGCCAACCGGGCAGCTCGATCCCCGTCATAATTAGTGAAGTGGTAATCTTGAAAGCATTAACATCACAAACTTCTCTGCAAGGCACAATTCGGGTTGGATTCGCATCTAAAATCTCATAGCCTCATTGAAATAAAAAGTGCAAAAATAAGTACAACTGAAAGGAGTTTTGTCAACCGGGATTGCCAACAATAAAAACCTAACAATCTCCCCCTTTGGCAATGCCGTGACAAAACACCCTTAACAAATAAAACCCTAATCACCCCAACCCATTACAGCCAACAAACACAAACTTCTTTCTCAAGGTTAAGATCTGCAAAACAACTATTAGTCCCACAAGAGTATATGAAAAAGCAATAAACATATGGCTAGATTATCTTGAAGCATTTGAAGCATGAGATGGAAAACATGAATAGATGCGACTCGGAGATTTTAAGAACATGTAGCATGAAAACCTGAAAACTAAGACACATGCACCCGACACATGGCATGAATACATGAAATCCTAAGACACATGCGCCGGACAGCATTACTTCCCCTTTTTGTCACGAATTGACAAAGAAAGCTCAATCAACTAAAGCAAGATCAGAAACCACACAAGCAATGATAAAATTATGTAAATATCAGGAGCATGCAAGAAGGAAATAATAAAGAAGGAGTGCATAGAATCATGCAAACCAACTAAAGTAAATCTCTCTTTCACTCAAAGCAACCACAAACACTGTATAGAAAACAATGAACAAGAAGAAACCAACAAAAATAATATGGTGGAGCAAGCAAGAAATCTCAGATTTGTACCTTAGAACACACAAGATTATCCAAGAAGCACAATTACTTGATAACACAATGTGCACAACCTGTAGAAGATTCCTCATAAAAGAAAGTGATGCAATATGTAACAAGCATAGATCTCATGATAGAAGTGTGTGTGTGACTCTTGGAGTTCGACAAACACTAGATTCAAATCCTAGTAGTGATATGAAAGCTGGACCTCTGACAAGAGAATCTAAGCACAACTAAGGAAAGTCAAACCACTAGGAATCAAGGGGTATTTGTTGAGTAATAGCGGAGGCTCCCCCTCAATCAATGAATCCCCTTTTTTTTCTTTTCTTTCTTTTGCACATTTTTTTTCTTTCTTGTGCACATTTTTTTCTTTCTTTTGCACACTCATTGGTGGCTGACACGCTCAAGAGTATGGAAACCGAACCAGAGAAGCATGGATAAAATAAGGATGGCCTGGTTGGTGATAGCCTTTTCCTCATGGCTAGGGTCCAAAGAACAGAGGGGAAAGCCATGGAGATGCAAAAAGATGAAGGTGGTTAAGAGACTAAACAACACCCATGATATGCTAGTATAGGCCAATTCCTCTAGAAAAACAAAAGATACCATGCCAGAAGTCCATAGAGAAAAAAAAATCACTAAGGCGGAAGACTCCAATATTTGCTAATCCAAGAGTGTGTACATAATGAGACATACTAATCAAAGAACACACACTCCGAAATGAGTAATAACCACAGAAAGCAGACACATATTAACATGTAATGGATATTCTCATCAATTCCAATATGCACCAACGACCACTCAAAAATTTCAAGCTTGCAAAACCATACTAAGAAAAAAAAATTGGATTTTTTTTTTCTTTAACCAAAGCAAGACAAAAAAATGAACATGCCCACATTTTTTTTTCTCATTAAAAAGACAAACAGAAACCCAAAAACTAAAACAAATAAACAAATTAACACAAGTCAAGTTTTCTCACCCAAATCGCTTTAGTATAAACAAAGTTGTGAGCATTGCGGTTCTTGGGTGGTTTCTTGACATTGTGGTTCCCTTCCCTTTCAATGAGAACCTGTCTCGACATGGTTTCCAACTTCCTATTTCTAGGTCTAGGCAAATACAAACTCGTTCCATGTTTGGTCTCAAGCTGATCAAAATAACGAGGTCTAATATGACCTTTAACCTCATTGCTACCAATGAAGTGTCTCCTACCCCACGAGATGTTGGAATTTCTTCCATCTCTATGAGACACTCTCCCATGCAACTTATAACAATAAAGGCGAATATGACCATGTATACCACAATGATGACAAATAAAAACAGGGTGTACAGGATGTACCTTATTTTCTTTGACCTTACCAACTCTAGGAAGATTGAGAAGTCCATCCTCATGTTGAATTTTTTGTTCTCCCTTTCCTTGAGTTCTTGTATCATGAGATGTGGAAGCACTCTGTTTTTGCTCTTTCTTATCACCAAAGCCAATGTCACTCTTGTCAGAACAAATTTGTTGAGACCCAATGATATTGTCCAAAGTCTTTGATCCTCTGTTCCAAAGACCAATGGTAGCTATAACACACTTGAGTTCTTTCTCTTTCTTGATCATTAGTTCTTCCAAAGCAACTTGAGACATCTCGAGAGTTTTAATTTTTTCTTCATATATTGCATAAATTTGTTATAGTTCATTCCTCTCTGTCTCACAAGTCAAGAGTTCTGCACAAAGAGCTTGTCGATCATTAGATATCTTGATGGCATCAATCTTAGCCTTGGAAATCTCCTCCTTAAATTTGACATTCTCACTTTCACATGCTTTGAGTTTCATTGTGAGTTTGTCATTCAATTTGGATAAGTTAAGAGACTCCTTATACAACTTTTCAAAAGGTTGCTCAAGCTCTTCATCATCACTCTCGGAGGATTTATCATCAGTGGCATTCTCAACTGACCTCTTCGGATACTCTGTTCGTCCTTCAGTTTCGGAAGCCGCCATGAAAGTAAGGAATTGTTTATGTCCCTCTTCGCCTTGATCTTCGTTGTCATTTTCATCTTCATCAGATCCTGATTCATCATCCCAAGTGATGGCGAGGGCTTTCTTCTTCTTCAAATGGGTGGGGCATTCTGAAGCAAAGTGGCCAAATCCTTAGCATTCATAGCATTGGACTCTTTCAGAGTTCCCTTGTGTCTTTCCTTTCTCCTTCTTGGCTATATAATTAATTTTGAGTTTATCTTTGCCTTTAGATTTATGAGTATGAGTAGATTCCAAAAGATTAGGATTCTTTTTCAAAAAAGATTTTTTAAATTGTTTAACAAAAGCAGTCGTAATCTTGGAATCTATCTCACAATCCTCATCAGAATCCTCTCCAACTCTATGAGCACTACTAAAAGCAATAGCATCTTTTTGAAATTCCTATGTGCCTCATAAGTTTGGAGATTTCCAACCAAGTGATCCAGCTTGAGGTTGTCAACATCTTGAGCCTCCTCAATAGCCGTAACTTTTGGTTGGAACCGATCGGGCAAGGATCTCAAAATTTTTCCCACAACTTTGGATTCCAGTATTTTTTCACCTAAATTGAAGCTGGAATTTACAATGTCACTCAACTTTGCATAAAATTCGTCAAAGGTCTCACTATCTTTCATTGAAAGGTTTTCGAAACTAGACGTGAGCCTTTGAAGTTTTGAGCGTTTAACAGAATAAGTGCCTCCATGAATAGTTTGTAAAATATCCCAAACCTCTTTTGCGACTTCACAATTGCAAATTCGCCTAAACTCTTCAGGTGTGACAGTGCAAAAGAGAGAATTGATAGCTTTACTATTCCATTATGAAAAAACAATACATATATCTATAGCCGACCTTTATATCAATCAATATTATAAAATATATGAGTTGATGACATTCACTTTCAATTTGTGTGCATAAGCTCTCTATAAATGTGTGTAATTTATCTGTATTCAAATTGTGGACCGCATCATATAATTGTTGATTTTTGTCCATATCCATGCATCGGGTGTCATTTCGCCTTGT
>NW_021024673.1:986916-1003080 GCF_004153795.1 Camellia sinensis | reverse complement strand
ATATTGTGTCTCATGCTCGAGCGGGTGTCGAGCGCCCAATCGAGCGTGATTTTCGCCTATCCAGCACTTTTGACTGTTTTGCAGAACGCTCGAGCGGGAACCTTTGTCTGCATGTCCGCTCGAGCGAAGTAATCTACGCTCGAGCGTGACCCCTGTTTTCTGAAAATTCTGAAAATGCTTTTAAAGTGCATCTTTGCATCATCATCTCATCCTAGGTTGAACCCTTTTCGGTATTCGGTTTTGGAATAAGGGTGGATGTGCAGGTGGCACACAGGAAGGTTGCTTACCCCTGGCAGACCGTTTCCTTGGGGCAGACCACGGATGCCACTACTTGGGTATATAACTCCGGACGTGGGCATCCCTGGTAGTTACGGTTGGTAACTTCGATAAAGGAATTCAGCGGAGGGTTTCAAATTAACCGTTGCCATGCTTAGTGTTTGGTGAGTTAAATCTCTTTGGTGAGATTTCGAGTGTCACCTAAATTATTAAAATTACTGAAACTATTCTAATGGTTGTAATTTCTGTGTATAATTATATTGTTGTCTCATGTTTAGAATATTATTATTTGTCTCTTAAAAAGAATGGTAGGTTGGTTACGTTTTCTTACTGTGTTGCAAAACTCATGGCATATATTTTGTTGCCCTGGCGTTTCATGCCAGATTATGTTGAAGAAGGGACTGAGGCTGAAATTGGAGCTGCTGTCAATATCGAACCTTGGCTGACTTAGAGTCAAGATTTTGTCAGAATAAAATCCTGTTATCCCCTGTATTAGGATTAAACTATGTTATGACGTTGTGTGTGAACTTGTAGTTTTATTTTGTTGTTGGACTTGGGCTTTGTAAGAACTTAAAAGTTCCTAACTAGTAGTTAAAATTTTATCTAGCAAGTTACTGTTATTTAAATCTTATGACGAAAAAAAAAAAAAAAAATTTGGGGCGTCACACCGCCAAAGGACGCTGCCCCCTGGACCCCCGCGAGCTGACCGGGCAGCTCGATCCCCGTCATAATCAGCGAAGTGGCAATCTCGAAAGCATTAGCATCATAAACTTCTCTGCAAGGCACAATTCGGATTGGATTCGCATCTAAAAACTCATAGCCTCACTGAAATAAAATGTACGAAAATAAGTACAACTGATAGGAGTTTTGTCAACCGGGATTGCCAAGAATAAAAACCTAACAATGTTCAATGTGAAAAATTTAGGAAAGAACACTGGAAAAATAATATGTTGTGGCCTTTCTGATCAATACTAACCTAGCACCATCTTTTGCAGGACAATACAAAAACTGGATTTCTAGTCATAACCTTGGAAACAGGTGTCTCCGCAAGATTCACCTCACTAGCAACCGATATGAAGAATATATTTGAGTCAAAGGTTAGTAGTATTAACCAAATTGATGAATTATGTGAAAGTTAATAAGCATGCAACAGGATTGATCTCTTGTTCTAATTGTTGCAACCTCTAAAATCATTGTACTTTTAATTGTGATTTTGGAGTGACATTGTCTATCAAGTTAACACAATAATTTCCATTGCCAAAACCATGAAATCATTAAGGTATTAATGATGAAAGGAAAGCAAATGCAGTCCAAATTAGCCCGAAAACATGCTTCACAAGATGAATACAAGGTTCAGGAAAGCAGCTATCATCATACCTACCTTCATTTTGGAAACATAGTTTCACATTCAACACAACTACCATACATTTCCAAATTCCATATCTATATATGCATAACATTATGTGAACATAGGAGTATATATTCATGTATATACCTAAGAGTATGGGTAGGGATTTACCTCCTAATCTTTATTTGTCCAAAATGCACTTTTTGAACCTGAAACCCGATTCTTGTTACATGGTCTATGCACTTCACTTCTTGTATCTGAAGCTGCCTCTGACCTTGAAAAATAGTTTTTCTCAACAGCTAAATCCTCACTAATGGATGAAGAGTTAGAATTCCAATCAACATCATTCAGTACATCCCCTTCAAGAATAGTTTTCTTGGCAGCTTTTAAAGCCCTCGAAACTTCATTATTTTTTACTTCAGCAGCTGTCTTCATTTCTTGGATCCTTGCCTGATAATGGTCACACGTTAGAATATCCTGAATCAAATTAACCATGGTTGATTCACTTATTCGATCGTGATGAATTTACCTTCAGTTTCTTTATCTTCTCTTTTGTCTTCCCGAGTTTGCGAAAAGCACGGGCTTCTCCTCTTCCTAGAACATTGCATTTGGCTGTCAATTCTTTGCAACTCCTGTGGAAAGAAGCTATGAATTATGTGCCAACTGACAACTAAACCAAAAGAAATGAAACTTGTAAAATGGCAAAACAGAAGTTAATAGCTGTTCCAACATGCCACATAAATCACAATTATGCCAAAAGTGTTCTTTTTTCCTTTTCTATGAGAGAGAGAGAGAGAGGGGGGGAGAAGAATCCTGTTGCAAACAAATTTGTTTGTAGTCAGCTAACTGTGTTGCCTGTATGTTTGAACTCTATATAGCTGGCTAATAATGACTTTTAGAATTGCATTTTCAGTAAGTATTTCTCAGTGTTATACCAATTAACCTTATTTCTATGCTCCTGTTAAGGGCAAATGATTCATTTATCCGTTATTTTGAAGTATTGGAAATGTATACTAAGTTGCCTGAATTGAATAGTAAATGTTCCTGTTCATAATTTCTTTCTAATATGGCATAACAGTACCAAACTGCAATGTGATTAAAGGGATAACACAGACGGATATTTGCTAAACATGTGCAAAACATGTGCACAGATTTGACATGGTGTTGAAACAAATTCAACATTTATATTGTTTCAACTTTGTCCTTGAACCAATCAAGCCTAAACAGAAACCCAAACTAGATTGTTCGTTGCCTCCGTCCAGAGTTTGAAATTAATATATTTATAATTCATTAGAAAAAAGAAAATACCCCCCTCCCAAAAAAAAGGGGGGGAAATGATAGAGAAACTTACTTGTTGCGAATGATCAATTTCCTTATGCAACTCCCCTGGATTATCTTCACAATTGATCAATTTCTGATAGAGATTGCCTACTGATTGGAAATAAAGCCGACTAACATTGGCCTCCGAAAAGGCCTGCTTGCATATAGGACATCGTTTCTTCTTCGCATTTGAACAGTACTTGATACATTGTTGAAGGCTAGGTTTGTCAAAAAAACACATCAAATTGAAGATCGTTCTCGAATAATAATCGATTAAAGTGAACAATTGTGAAGATATAACTATAATATGTGAGTATAGAAGTGACTGACCAGAGCTCGTGGAAGACATGGCCGCAAATGGAGATTGATTGAAGGTCTTCGATGATTAGATTGAGATCTTCGTAGCAGATTGAACATATAGGCTTGGCAATTGTGCTACCGCCATTAGAGCTTGAAATGTGAGTAATCGA
The DNA here is from genome assembly GCF_004153795.1 of Camellia sinensis. NCBI lineage: Eukaryota > Viridiplantae > Streptophyta > Magnoliopsida > Ericales > Theaceae > Camellia > Camellia sinensis. The sequence continues at coordinate 999,666 of NW_021024673.1, read as the reverse complement.
GGGGTCAGAGTTCAGATCTGAGCTTCTGGAAGATGAGAAAAGAGAGTTTTAGAGATAGAAAGTGTAGGTAGAGAGAGAGAGAGTGAGAGAAAGAGACGGTGGAGCTCACCTTAGTGAAATCGAAATCGCAGGTGCAGATGGTGGTGGCGATGGAGCTTCGAAATAGAAATCGCTCTGAAATCACTGAACCTCTGAATCTCTGCAAACAAGGATCAAGTCAGAATAAAACGGTGGACCTCTGAATCTCTGAATCTTTAAATCTCTCACTAAAGAGAGAGAGAGAGAGAGGGAGAGAGAGAGAGAGAGAGAGAGACAGTGGAGCTCGCTACCTCGCCGGTGTAGATCGTGCTGGCGATGGAGCTTCGAAATCGCCGGTGCAGATGGAGCTTCGATGGAGCTTAGAGAGGGTTGAGAGAGAGAGAGATAGAGATGTGTGCGTATAAGGGTTGAGAGAGAGAAAGGGCTGAGATTCAAAATAAGAAACGATGGAGGACGCGCGTGTGACTACCGCATTTGGAGGCGTTTTCAATTATAAAACGGTGCCGTTTTGGTTAACAAATATGTGGCGGTTATAAAACGCCGTTGAAAATTAAGAAAAGTGGTGTTTAAAAAACGCCATTAAAACCTATTTTTCCTATAGTGTTTTCTGAGTCATAACTAAAATAAAAAAAATAAAAAATAAAAAGCCATAACCAAACAAGAAGAAAATGATGTAACTAAAAGTGTATATGGTACATGGTGTGTATGATAGAATTCTCCTAAAATAGGAGATAGGCATTTATAGAATACAATAACAACAAATAGAAAAAAAATACTAAGGCTGTGTTTGAATTATGAATTTCAATATGAATTTGTGAAGGAAAAGGAAAAACAAATAGATAAGTTTTTTATTTTTTTATTTTCTTTCTCTCATTATTGGCATATGAAAGTGTTGTTTCGTAAGTTTACACAACTTAACCATGTAAAGAGTGGACCCATATTCAACAGTGTTATCTGAGACATACCATTCAAAATAGTGTTTGATTAGTCACTACAACAAATCATACCTTTGGCGATCATTTTTGGCGACTAAACAAATTTTAGTCGTCGAAAGTATATTTTTTGGCGACTAAAATTTATATTTGTCGGCGTTGGTTCAAGATATCGCTCTAAAATATTTTAGTCAATAAATTTTAATTATTGGCAACTAAATTTAAATTTAGTCAGTAAAAACTCAAGTTTCAGCTACTAAAATTTTGATTGGCCACTGTTAGTCCAAATTTTAGGCCAAAAAAAAATAAATTAATTAGTAATATTGGTTTTTCCCGACTAAAATTGAAATTAGTCGCCAAGTAGTACTTTTGGCAACTAATATTTTTGTCGTTGTTCAGTAACCTTTTGGCTACAAAAAAATGTAGTCGGCAGACCTATCCCTTTGCCGACAAATACAGAAATTAGTCGCTAAAGGTTCAATTTTCAACCAGCCAAACCTCATTTCCGTGCGCGCCCCTCTCTCTGTTATAAAGAGTTATAACATATGCATCAAGTCTTAAAGAGTTATTTAAGCCCGTGTGTACCATATGCATTAAGACAAGTCTTAAAGAGTTATTTAATTATGTCTTAAAATAATTTTAATTATGAAACATAGTGATGAAAGGGGTGCAAATGGTATGCCCGTGTGTAGCAGACCCTATGCATCAAGGTCAAATGTTATTAAGCCCCAAATGTTTCGCTTAGTGAAAGGAAAGAAACTTAAAAAAGAAAAAAAAAAGTAATAAAGAAAAAGAAAGTAAAGTGGAATTTGTTTCAGCAAAGTATTGATGATCTTGTGTGCTCCTTTTTCAAAATCTTATGGTAGTGTTTGATTTATTAAAATGAAAACATATAGAAATTGCTTGGTTATTCCTTATCTTTTTTATGAAATGATCATTCTCTTACAATAATGAATGATAATTTCATTTATAATCCATTTTTCACAATTTTTTTTAATAAATCAAAATCATGATAGAATAAGCATTATTCTAATTCATTCACATGAATCAAATATAGCATAATTGTTTGATTGCAAAGAGGCATTTAACTATAACAAACATGTCTATTTATTATACAAGAAACACTGTGATTCATTTCAAGTTGCATGCAACCCCCTAATCAACGCAATCAATTTTCAATAACATATGCATCAAGTCTTAAAGAGTTATTTAAGCCCGTGTGTACCATATGCATCAAGACTAGTCTTAAAGAGTTATTTAATTATGTCTTAAAATAATTTTAATTATGAAACATAGTGATGAAAGGGTGCAAATGGTATGCCCGTGTGTTGCAGACCCTATGCATCAAGGTCAAATGTTATTAAGCCCCAAATGTTTCGCTTAGTGAAAGGAAAGAAACTTAAAAAAGAAAAAAACAAAGTAATAAAGAAAAAGAAAGTAAAGTGGAATTTGTTTCAGCAAAGTATTGATGATCTTGTGTGCTCCTTTTTCAAAATCTTATGGTAGTGTTTGATTTATTAAAATGAAAACATATAGAAATTGCTTGGTTATTCCTTATCTTTTTTATGAAATGATCATTCTCTTACAATAATGAATGATAATTTCATTTATAATCCATTTTTCACAATTTTTTTTAATAAATCAAAATCATGATAGAATAAGCATTATTCTAATTCATTCACATGAATCAAATATAGCATAATTGTTTGATTGCAAAGAGGCATTTAACTAAAACAAACATGTCTATTTATTATACAAGAAACACTGTGATTCATTTCAAGTTGCATGCAACCCCCTAATCAACGCAATCAATTTTCATTCCACACATAAATGAAACATACAGGGCTTGTTTGTACTCAAAATCAATTTTATTGGAACACATAAATAGACTATAAGGCAACCTTATTTAAGATCATTGCAATACATATTTAAACAGGCCTTGCAACAGTCCCTCTATTTCTTCAATGTCTTTTACTAGTTCCAACAAGAGCATCCTTGATCACAAGCAACTCAGCTACCACATCACTCATGTTGGGTCGTTCTCTCGGCAATTCTGCAGAACAAGCAATTCCAATTCGAAAAATCGAAACCAAAGTCTCCAAAATTTTAACATTACTCCAATTCTTACCAGTGCCCGTGGCAGTTTTGCTTGTTTCCCCCTCTCCTTGTTTAAGAAGAATTGGATCTGCAATCCTCTCTACTCCGTCAGACAAAGCAATTTTGACAAAGTTGTGAAGGGTCAAATTGTCATTAAACAACTCATCAGTGGGTCTTTTTCCTGTGAACATCTCGAACAAGAGGATGCCATAGCTGTACACATCGCCATACGTTGATACCTCACTTCCCATTCCATACTCTACAATTCACACAACAAAATCCAACTTTTCATAAATGAAATAGGAATAGATGTAATGTTGTTATTAAATGTTTGCTATTTCAAATGATATATGTAAATAAACCTTTTGGGGAAAAAAATATGAAAGCATGCTTACCCGGTGCAGCATAACCGACAGATCCTCGTATTCCAATAGAACTTGATTGGTTTGCAGAATTGGAATGGTTGACTTCAAGAAGGAATTTTGCTAACCCGAAGTCACTTACATGTGCAGTCATTTCACTATTTAGAAGAACATTGCTAGGCTTCAAATCACAATGAACTATTGGTGTTTGGCAATGATGGTGAAGATAATCCAAAGCAGAACCAACATCAATGGCAATATTTAACCTTTGAAGAAGATTCAAACTCAAGGGCATATCATCAACCATATGTTCTCCAATATTTGGATGCAGCCACCCATCTAAGCTCCCATTGACCATGAACTCATAAACCAGTGCTTTGAAATCGTTGCCCTGATAATCAATACCTGAACATGCAGTTAGTACATCGACAAGATTTCGATGCCTAATATTCCTCAAGGTCTCACACTCAGCAATGAAGCTCTTGGAAGCTCCTCGATGTAAAAGGTTAAGTACCTTTGCCGCAACAACCGTTCCATCATCAAGAATTCCTTTATACACTGACCCAAAACTACCAATACCAACCAAATTGGCTGAAGAGAACCCATCAGTAGCTTTAAGGAGACCTTGGTAAGACACATTCATGAGTAAATGTTCCAGTGAAACTGAACAAGGCTCCTTAATCTTCTTCTTGAACCAAAAAATATACACCAAACATGTCATCAAAATTGCTCCCAAAAGCCCGCATAATAAAGAGAGAACATATTTTAAACTAAAAATGGACCTTTTTTTGGAACCTTTGAAGTTACATATGGGTAATTGTAATTCAGGTACACCCCCACAAAGTTTATTGTTTCCTATGATTGAAACAGCACTTGCATTCTTGAAGATGCCTTTAACTGGCACCTCACCATCAAAATCATTAAAAGACAGGTTTAGTTCCTGCAAGAATTCAAAACCTTCTAAATAATCTGAGATTTTCCCTGACAAATTGTTGTGAGAAAGATCTAAAACTTGAATCCCTCTCAAAAATCTCAAAGACGAAGGAGTGGTCCCCTGAAACAAGTTGGCTTGCAAGTATAGGATTTCCAATTTTACACAACTACCGAGAGTGACTGGAATTTCACCTAATAACTTGTTTTCAGAAAGGTCCAAGGAACCGAGATTAATCAGATTTCCAATATTTAAGGGAAGTGAACCAGTTAGATGGTTTTGAGATAGGTTCAGAAGTATTGACAGTGATGAAATATCAAACACTTCTTTTGGTATTGTACCACTAAGGTTGTTGGCACTAAGATCCAATAACACCAAATTTTTACAGTTCCCCAAACTTGCAGGGATGCTTCCATGAAGTTTGTTTTCCGCTAAACTGAATTTGGATAACAAAGTTAAATTTCCAAATGAGTTGGGAATATTCCCTGAGAATTGGTTTTCAAGTAACGCAAACTCTTGTAGCTTTTGAAGCTGACCAATATTAGGTGGAATATTACCTGTGAACTGGTTGCCTGCCAAAAAGAGGTTTTCCAAGTTGATAAGATTGCAAATCCCTGCCGGTACATCTCCAGACAATTGATTGTAAGTTAGAGATAAGTCTGTAAGCTTAGTAGAGAGATTACTAATGGATTCCGGCAACACCCCTCCAAAATTGTTCTGATTCAGCTCCAGCAGATCCAAATTTGTGGCATTAGTCAAAGAGGATAGAAAGCCCAAGTCATCAGCTTTCCCACTTCCAAGACCATTAAAAGCAACAGCGAATCGCTGAAGTTTTTGCAACTTCTCCAGGGAAGGAACTTTTCCAACGAGTTCATTTTCACCCGCACCGAAGAATGCCAGATTCGTGGCATTTGAAAGCAGATCCAAATTTGTGGCATTAGTCAAAGAGGATAGAAAGCCCAAGTCATCAGCTTTCCCACTTCCAAGACCATTAAAAGCAACAGCGAATCGCTGAAGTTTTTGCAACTTCTCCAGGGAAGGAACTTTTCCAACGAGTTCATTTCTACCCACACCGAAGAACGCCAGATTCGTGGCATTTGAAATGGATACAGGAATGGAACCAGTAAATTGGTTTCCACGAATGCTGAGGTATTCGAGATTTGGGAGAGAAATGCCAAAGTGTAAGGGAAGACTCCCTTCAATTTGGTTAGTTCCCACGTCGATAGCCACAATAGATGAATGATTGAAAAGCGAAGGAGGAATTGTACCTGATAAGCTATTTTCATTCACTACAACATAAATTAGGCTTGTCAACCGACATAGAGCATCAGGGATGCTCCCTGCCAAATTGTTTTTGCTTGCCAGAAGTTGTTGAAGAGAAGACAAATTTCCAAAAACAGGAGGGATAAGTCCTATGAAATTGTTGGAACCGATGCTAATGATTTCGAGCTTTGACAACGCGCCAAGCTCTGAAGGAATTCTTCCCACTAGCTTGTTGTTCTGGATGTTGAAAATAATGAGCTCAGAACAACGAGATAAGTTGGCAGGAATGTTGCCGGTGATGGAATTGTTGTGTAGGCGTAATACTTGCAATCTTCTCAAACGGCTGAGTTCAGGAGGAATTGCACCACTGAAGCTATTGTTTTGTAGTTGTAGCGCTCTGAGAAAGCTTAGATTTCCGATATGAGGTGATACAGTTCCTGCCAATTTTTGGGAACTTAAGTCCAATTTCGTGACCCTCTGGTGACGACGACCACATGTTACGCCATGCCAATGGCAGAAGTGAGTTGTTGCATTCCAGAAGCTCAAAACCTGCAGAGGATCTTCGATTACTCTGGCTTTGAATGCAAGTAATGCAAGTTGATCTGTCTCGTTCCCTCCTGACCTAGAGGTCAATTTGGTGGCAAGAATGCTTGATTGCAGCAAGCTCAAGCAACATAGAAATGAACAAAACTTACTAAAGCTCAAACCTGAACTCCTCATTTGTGTTGAGGTTGTTTATAAATACATTCTTTTCCATGTAAGTAGTTATATATATTACTTTCACAAATGTTACTGTCTTAGAAAAATATGTAAGTAATATACTTGTGTAAAAGAGATTGAATTTATATTATATAGAGTTTAAATATAAAATAAAATTGAATCATAAATTATAAATAAGTTGCTTATTTAAGTGGTTGTCAAATCATTTCTTAATAAAATTCAGATTAAAATTTTTGAAATTGTGATATAATTGCATTATTTGTGGTTTGTGAGTCAAAAAAATTATTTCTTAGTCCAAGGACACTATCTGACGGTGCCTCGGATTAATCACAAATTATTATATCTCCTTTTATTTTTTAATTACTGAATATAAAATTATAAGAAAAACTCTTTTTACCAATCATAACATATCTGACACCACATAAATGTGTTCCTAAACCTCCAAATAATGTAAGTCCTATTTAAGGTTGTTGAAATGGGTCCATCACGTCAACTGATAGAGGCTAGATTCGCCTAAACACAATAGCATATAGTAGGTTGGTTAGACTTTTCCAAAACCATCAAATAACGTATATCTCCTATTTAAGGATGTTGAAATGAAGGTTTTGAAAATCGAACCCAATAGGCTAGTTTGGCCGGTTGAAATTTTTGTTTGAATGTATCTTTTAAACCATTTTAACTCAAAAATTGGCCTATTTAGAGATAATAAAAAATCCATATGGGATTCAATCAAATTTATTGGAGGAATACTTGAAATTTTGACATCCCTCTAAAATTTTTGCTCTTCTTTCAATTAAATTATTTAAATTAAAATCATATAGAAGGAATATTGAATATTTAGTTTCCTATTCCAAAATTGAAATTAATAATATTTTTAAATATATTATTATATTTTTTAGTAAAAAAATATTAGAGAAATATTTAAGATAATTTAATATTTTTAATTTTTTAAAATTTATAATTTTATTACTTATATTTTTATTTAAATATAATTTTAATTTATTTATGACATTAAGGTTCAATTCCTGATGTCACGGTTCAATTCTGATTTAACTCGACGGCTGAATCAATGACCCATCCACTCAATCCATTTTCTGATTTGCTCACCGATCCACTTTTTAAAACACTGGTTGGAATGAGTCCAGCACGTGAACTGATTGGGGCTAGATTCTCCTAAACATAATAGCATATAGGTTGGGTAGACTTTGTAAAAACAATTTTAGGATAAATTATCAACACACCTATAAAATTTACTTAAAATATGAATTATTTTTTGTAATTTTAAAAATTATTTAAGATTTTTATATTCATAATAAATAGTCCATTTTATTAATAAATTATCAAGTTAATAAACAGTTTTTAATAATATTAAAATTTTATTTCAATTAATAATTCAAATAATTTTATTATTGTATAAGAGAACAGTTAGAAATTTTATATTTTTAATTAATTTTGTTAAATAAAAAATTTCTGACAATGGGATATTATAATTTTTCAAATCACGGTGGGCAATCTGTATGTTAAACAAACCTCAAGAGGTGCATCTATAATTTGTCCTAAATTTTATTTTTGAGCACCTTTTGAAAACTTAGCTATTTCAATTGGTCTTTTATTTTTTTTAAACTATTTTATGAGATGAAAAAAAGTTATGTTTGGAATGATTAGTGAATTTTTTGACATTTTGTCTTAGAGCAATACTACATCTTTCTAACTTTATCCCTCCAATTCCACCCTACTGACACGACTAAAACTCATATGAAGCGGTCTCACACTCCTCTCCTCTCATCTTTAGCCCCCTCTAATTTCACATCATTGAGGATGAAATCAGGGGGTCACAATTAGGGAGATGAATAATTTTTCTTTGTCTTATTGACTATTGTAACATTTTTTGTATTTGTTGGCTATTTTAGCCAAAAGCCAAGTCGCAAAACATGGCAATTTATTGTCAAAAAGTTTAATTCCTAGTAATGATATGTTTTAAGGGAATTTGTTAGGAAATCCTCATACTTGTATCTTAATTAGTTCATAATATATTTTTGTATTACAATTAATCTAATTATTTAGACATTTAATCCACTAAATTCTAATTCTCATGTTAAAGGTATTTTATAGACAATTTTACCCTTATAAATATTTTTTGAATCCTTAACAACTTGGTGTGCATATTTTGGACTAATTTGTGCTTTTTATATATTAAACTTTCAATTCATAATTTTGTTGTACATATTTTTTTTTTAATGAAATTTATATTTTTGAAAACTAGTTAACGAGATCTATTAAATTTCACTTGAATTCATATTGCCAATATGAACATTAATGCGCGTTTTACCCTATTATTATTAGAGGTATTTTGGTAACTATGTCACCTGTATGACTTAGCGAAATAGAAGAAAATAATTTGAAGTGAAAAATAAGTAGTTGAAGAGGGATTTATGAAAAAATATTTTTTGGACCCTTAGCGTGCACTATTTTAGACTATTTTGTCCTTTTATGTACTAGTGGTTGGGCATGTGATTTTTTATCAACTGTTAATATTGTAATTATGCATGTCTTTTAAATTGGTATATGATATGTATACAAAGTATGGAGACTCATATGAATAAATTGATCTGTATCCAAAATACTATTAAGTAAGAAATGAATACGTACTTGGCTGAAGAATTTAAATGAGAAATGAGAAATTTTATAAACATAAACATTAATTTATAGCTAATTGTTGAGATCACAATCTTATCTTATACAATAAACAATAAGCAGGTCATTTAAATATATAGTATTACACAAATTTTTTTCTATCAACTTCTCATTTCAATTTTTCATAATCTGTACCTGTAATACAATTGAAGATATGAAATAAATTGCACAATTACACAATTTTGTTTAATAGTTCATCTCATAATACAAATTTATTGAACTCACTATTACATATTTTTTGTACACTATTGGTGTAAGAATGCATTAGTATTAATATGTAATATATTTTTATAATAAAAAATTATTTAGTCTCATTTTTGTGCCAAGAATATCTTGCATAATGAAAATATAACATTAGTCATTATTATATTTTCATTTATATTGAAAACTTGGAATAATTTTTTTAAGAAAATGGAATGATATTGTAACTTAATATTTTGATTGATATAAGAATTTATAATTATTTCACGATATTTATAGATCTATACTTATAAATGTTTGCAGGATCACTTTAATGAAACTATCAAGTTACATAATTTATTATGACATCTGTAAGTAATTGATTTTTTTATCAACTGTTAATATTGTAATTATGCATGTCTTTTAAATTGGTATATGATATGTATACAAAGTATGGAGACTCATATGAATAAATTGATCTGTATCCAAAATACTATTAAGTAAGAAATGAATACGTACTTGGCTGAATATACCTCATGCACACATTTTTATTTGGTTTGTTTTTTCAAGCTTTTGTTTTGAATTTTTTGATTTTCATTTTTTTGTTTTTGTCTTTGACACAGTTTTTTTTAATAACTTTTTTAAAAAATTCACTTAATTTAATAATTTTTTATTTTTTAATTTTACTTTTAGATTTAGATTCACTTAATCTAAATGCAATTAGAAAATAATTTCATTTGTATTCTTTTAAAAAAATATTAATATTAAATAATAATAATAATAATAATAATAATAATAAATAATAATAATAATAAATATATATATATATAATAACAAAAAATTACAAATTTTTTTAGAAATATTTTACTTTTTAATTTTATTTACATTATTAGATATTAGAGTTTTATGTAAAAGTATAATTTAAATATAAAATATGAAAAAATTTCAGTATCTTTAATCACCAAAACTGTGAAAATATGAAAAATCAAAAATTAAAAAACAGATTTAAAAAATAAAACCAACAAAAGTTGTTCTTGTTTAGAATATTGATATCATAAATTGGTTATTAAAGTACCATGTAAAATATTATAGCTCATACAATATAATTTAAACAAAAGAAAGTGTCTGAAGGTAACCTGCAAAATTTTGAGATGTAGAAAGCACAAATCTTTATTTTAAAAACGTATGTGTTTTCCTCTCTCTAGATTTAAATAAATACATACAAATTTAATATTAAAACAAAATTATTCACAATGATTTGATCCATGATGGACAATTGTAAATATTATGTATATCATAATAAAAACAGACACAGAAATAAAAAAGAGTAATTATTTTTTGTTCTTCAATCATCATCAATGTAAAAAATAGGTAGACGACTTCTTTTTTTTTTTATAAGAAGAGAGACAGTTTGTTTAAATTTATATAGGACTCTTGGAAGCAAATATACCGTTTTGGAGTATTCAACTCCAAAAATAAAGAAATAGTCGATTTATATAGGACTCTTTATGACTTTTAGAACATATAGTAGATTTGAGAGGATAAAATTGAGATTTAAAAAAAAAAGTAAAAAATGTGACAGATTTTTCATACTTTTATAATAGTAGTAAATTAAACTTTAAATTTTATAATTTTTATTGTACATATATTTTTTTGTGGAGGAGGTTAAGGGTGTAATTTTGGCCCGTGGCTCGCAGGTGGCCCGAAGCCCACCCACAGCCCGAGGTGGGCCTGGCTCGTTTAGGCCCGAACCCAAGCCCAGTCCGTGGTCTTGGGACAGGGGCTGGGCCATCGTTTTGAAGCCGGGCCCAGTCATTGGCCCGTTCAAGGCCCACCCAAAAGGCTAGCCCAAGGCCCAGTGTTATTTTTAATGGAAAATAATAAAATTTTGGTGGAAAAAATAAAAAAAATTGCTTAGGCCTGCCCAAAGCCCGAGCCTAGGCCCAAGCCTAGGGACCCGCCCCGAGGCCCGGCCCACTCGCCCTCCCAAAGCCCGAATACCCCTGGGCCTGGGCTTGGGCCTAGTTTTCTAGCCTGTGGCCCGGCCAGGCCTGATTTTTTGACGGGAACCCGCAAGTCTTGACATAGGGTGGGCCAAAATTACACCCCTACGGGATATGAATAGGAGTGTAATTTTGGTCCGGCCCGACCCATGTCGGGCCTTGCGGGCTCCCGCCAAAAAATCGAGCCGGGCCACGGGCCAGAAAACTAGGCCCACACCTAGGTATTCGGGTTTTGGGCGGGCCAATGGTCCAGGTCTCGGGCCGGACCCATGGACTTGGGCCTGGGCTCGGGCTTTGGGCAGGCTTGGGTGGGCCTAAACAATTTTTTTACTTTTTTTTAATTTTTCCCAGTGTTATCAGAGGCGAGCCTAAGCGCTAAGCAAGGCGAGGCGAGGCTTTAGCGCTTCACGTACACTGAGGCGAGGCGAAATGGTGAGGCGATGGAGAAGCGACTGAAGCAAGGCTTAGGCAATGAAGCGGGAGGCAAAACGAAGCAACGCTTCATATTTTTGCTTGATTTTAGTTCGAACCATCTGGGCCCTTCATCGACTTCATTCGAATCATCTGGGCCGTTCATCGACAAAGTTAATTACTAAATAAGAAGTCCAAACCCTAAATCGACTTCGTTCGTCGACATCTGGGTCTTCTGGGTCTTTTTCTTCCGAAGTCAAATCATCTGGGTCTTCTTCTTCCTTCTTCGGACGTCGTTCCGAGGTGAGTTCCTTCTTCTTCGTTTCTTCTTCTTCTTCCTTTCTCCTTTGTTCACTGTCGGAACCCCCCCGGCCTTTCTTCCCCTTGTTCTTCCCTTCGACTTCACTTGTTCTTCTTTGTTCATTTTTTTCTTCGACTTGAAGAACACAGTCGAACCCTGTGCTAAAATTAATTCAATTATTTTTTAAAATTAATTTTTAATTCGCAAAAATTAATTTTTAAAATTAATTCAATTATTTTATCTTTAATTTTTTTTCAATTAATTCGATTATTTTTTTTCTTCTGTGTTAAAATTTCAATTAATTCAATTAATTTCCTGGTTATTCAATTAATTATTTTAATTCAATTAATTTGTTTAATTCAATTAATTCAATTAATTTGTTTATTTTAATTCAATTAATTTATTCAATTAATTTGTTTAATTCAATTAATTTGTTTAATTCAATTAATTTGTTTAATTCAATTAATTTGTTTAATTCAATTAATTTGTTTAATTCAATTAATTTGTTTAATTCAATTAATTTGTTTAATTCAATTAATTTGTTTAATTCAATTAATTTGTTTAATTCAATTAATTTGTTTAATTCAATTAATTTGTTTAATTCAATTAATTTGTTTAATTCAATTAATTTGTTTAATTCAATTAATTTGTTTAATTCAATTAATTTGTTTAATTCAATTAATTTGTTTAATTCAATTAATTTGTTTAATTCAATTAATTTGTTTAATTCAATTAATTTGTTTAATTCAATTAATTTGTTTAATTCAATTAATTTGTTTAATTCAATTAATTTGTTTAATTCAATTAATTTGTTTAA
>NW_021024673.1:968238-986891 GCF_004153795.1 Camellia sinensis | reverse complement strand
TGAGATGAAAAAAAGTTATGTTTGGAATGATTAGTGAATTTTTTGACATTTTGTCTTAGAGCAATACTACATCTTTTCTAACTTTATTCCTCCAATTTCACCCTACTGGACACGACTAAAACTCATATGAAGCGGTCTCACACTCCTCTCCTCTCATCTTTAGCCCCTCTAATTTCACATCATTGAGGATGAAATCAGGGGGTCACAATTAGGGAGATGAATAATTTTTCTTTGTCTTATTGACTATTGTAACATTTTTTGTATTTGTTGGCTATTTTAGCCAAAAGCCAATCGCAAAAACATGGCAATTTATTGTCAAAAAGTTTAATTCTAGTAATGATATGTTTTAAGGAATTTGTTAGGAAATCCTCATATTGTATTTAATGTAGTTCATAATTATTTTTGTATTACAATTAATCTATTATTTAGACATTTAATCCACTAAATTCTAATTCTTCATGTTAAAAGGTATTTATAGACAATTTACCCTATAAATATTTTTTGAATCCTTAACAACTTGGTGTGCATATTTTGGACTAATTTGTGCTTTTTATATATTAAACTTTCAATTCATAATTTTGTTGTACATATTTTTTTTTAATGAAATTTATATTTTTGAAAACTAGTTAACAGATCTATTAATTTCACTTGAATTCATATTGCCAATATGAACATTAATGCGCGTTTACCCTATTATTATTAGAGGTATTTTGGTAACTATGTCACCTGTAATGACTTAGCGAAATGAGAAAATAATTTGAAGTGGAAAAATAAGTAGTTGAAGAGGGATTTATGAAAAAATATTTTTTGGACCCTTAGCGTCACTATTTTAGACTATTTTGTCCTTTTATTACTAGTGGTTGGGCATTGATTTTTTTTATCAACTGTTAATATTGTAATTACATGTCTTTTAAATTGGTATATATGTATACAAAAGTATGGAGACTCATATGAATAAATTGATCTGTATCCAAAATACTATTAAGTAAGAAATGAATACGTACTTGGCTGAATATACCTCATGCACACATTTTTATTTGGTTCTGTTTTTCAAGCTTTTGTTTTGAATTTTTGATTTCATTTTTTTGTTTTGTCTTTGACACAGTTTTTTATTAATAACTTTTTAAAAAATTCCTTTAAATTTAATAATTTTATTTTTTAATTTTACTTTTTAGATTTAGATTCACTTAATCTAAATGCAATAGAAAATAATTTCATTTGTATTCTTTTAAAAAAATATTAATATTAAATAAAATAATAATAATAATAATAATAATAATAATAATAATAATAATAAATATATATATAATAACAAAAAATTACAAAGTTTTTAGAAAATTTACTTTTTAATTTTATTTACATTATTAGATATTAGAATTTTATGTAAAAGTATAATTTAAATAATAAAATATGAAAAATTTCAGAGTATCTTTAATCACCAAAACTGTGAAAATATGAAAAATCAAAAATTAAAAAACAGATTTAAAAAATAAAACCAACAAAAAGTTCTTCTTTTAGAATATTGATATCATAAATTGTTATTAAAGTACCATGTAAATATTATAGCTCATACAATATAATTTAAACAAAGAAAGTGTCTGAAGTAACCTGCGAAATTTTGAGATTAGAAAGCACAAATCTTTATTTTAAAAACGTTAGTTGTTTTCCTCTCTCTAGATTTAAATAAATACATACAAATTTAATATTAAAACAAAATTATTCACATGATTTGATCCATGATGGACAATTGTATAATATTATGTATATCATAATAAAACAGACACAGAAATAAAAAAGAGTAATATTTTTGTTTCTTCAATCATCATCAAGTAAAAAATAGAGTAGACGACTTCCTTTTTTTTTATAAGAAGAGACAGTTTGTTTAAATTTATATAGGACCTTGAAGCAATATACCGTTTTGGAGTATTCAACTCCAAAAATAAAGAAATAGTCGATTTATATAGACTCTTTATGACTTTTAGAACATATATAGATTGAGAGGATAAAATGAGATTTAAAAAAAAAAGTAAAAAATGTGACAGAATTTTCATACTTTTTATAATAGTAGTAAAAACTTTTAAATTTATAATTTTATTGACATATATTTTGTGGAGGAAGTTAAGGTTAATTTTGGCCGTGCTCCAGGTGGCCCAAAGCCCACCCACAGCCGAGGTGGGCCTGGCTCGTTTAGGCCCGAACCCAAGCCAGTCCGTGGTCTTGGCCAGGGGCTGGGCCATCGTTTAAAGTCGGGCCCAGCATTGCCCGTTCAGGCCCACCCAAAAGGGCCAGCCCGAGCCCAGTTTACTTTTAATGGAAATAATAAAAAATTTGGTGGAAAAAATAAAAAAAATTGCTTAGGCCTGCCCAAGCCGACCTAGGCCAAAGCCTAGGGACCCGCCCGAGGCCCGGCCCACTCGCCCTCCCAAAGCCCGAATACCCTGGGCCTGGCTTGGGCCTAGTTTTCTAGCCTGTGGCCCGGCCAGGCCTTGATTTTTGACGGGAACCCGCAAGTCTTGACATAGGGTGGCCAAATTACACCCCTACGGATATGAATAGGAGTTAATTTTGGTCCGGCCCGACCATGTCGGGCCTTGCGGCTCCCGCCAAAAATCGAGCCGGGCTGAGCTAGCCCACGGCCAAAAAACTAGGCCCAGGCCCAGGGGTATTCGGGCTTGGGTGGGCTAGTGGCTAGGCCTCAGGCGGGCCCCTGGGCTTGGGCTTTGGGCGGGCTTGGGGGGCCTAAACAATTTTTTTTTAATTTTTTCCACCAAAATTTTATTATTTTCCATTAAAAATAACACTGGCATCGGTGGGCCGCTGCAGGCCAGCTTTTGAGCGAGCTTGAGCAGCCACTGGGCCCGGCCAAAGCGGGCCAGGCCCACCTTGGCCGCGGGTAGGTTTCGGCTACCCGCGGCCACGGTAGGTTTCGGGCTACCCGCAGGCCACGCGGCCAAAATTACACCCCTAGTATGAAATTATAATTTTTGAAACCTAATTAACAAAATCTATCGAATAAGATCTCACTGGAATATATAATTTATAAAATAAAAATAAAAAATAAATAAAAGGTCAATATGAATATTCACATTGATATTTTGAATGTTCACATCATTCACACTGTCAATGAACATTAATTTATGCTTCACCCTATTATTATTAGAAGTATTTTGATAACTATGTCATTCTGTTAGTTTATTTCTGGCAATCCCGTTTGACAAAACTCCTTTGAGTTGTAATTTTATTTTTATTTTTTATTTCAGTGAAGCTATGAGTTGTTAGATGTGAATCCAACCCGAATCAAGCTTTCAGAGAAGTTTGTGATGCTAATGCTTTCAAGATTGTCACTTCGCTGATTATGACGGGATCGAGCTGCCCAGTCAGCTCGCGGGTCCAGGGGCAGCGCCCCCAAAGCAAAATGCAAAATGCATTCCAAGTTGCCTGTCCACTCGAGCGGACATTTCCCCGCTCGGCGAGAATCCCTGTTCCAGAAGTTTTGTCGCTTGTAAAAGTACTGAGCTGTGTTATTCGCGCTCGAGCGGGTTCTCTAGCGCCGAGCGGACCTCTTTATATCACGCGCATATTTTTGCTGAAGCCGCTCGAGCGGTGTTGGGCGCTCGAGCGAGATCGCGACAGATTCTATAAATTCGCATATGGTCAGATTAGGATGCACTCCAGACTTCTTTTGGTCTAAGTATAGCTAGGATACTTTGTGAGTTTTAATTTTTTATTGAGTATTCAATTTCATAGTTTAAAGAGAGTACATCAAGAGTTTGTTTGCTATACAAAGAGAGAGTTGTTCTTCGGTGATTCTAAAGAATTCGAGCCTGAAGCTTTGGTGGATTCCGGGGTGGCTCATTGTAAGACAATTCGAGGTGAAGACGGTTGAAGAGGCACCATAGAGTTGTTCAATTAGCGTGAATTCGCAGGAATGAGAGTATACCTGTGTAATTCCTTTAAATCTCTATTGGATTGTTTTGTGGTTGTTGCCCGTGGTTTTTTTTATCACAGTTGGAGGTGTCCAATTGTGGTTTTTTTCCACGTAAAATCGTTGTGTCTCTTTGTCTTGATTGTTTGATTGGGATTGTTATATTCTGCTTAAAATTGATACATAATCACAAATCAACATCTAGGGGATTTCTAGATTTTTCAATTCATCCATAGAACTTATTAAAATATAAAAAATTAATTTGGACTAAGTAGAATATAAATATGTGAAAAGGGATTTATAAATAAATGTTCATTTTGCTTTTTCTTTCCAAATCCTTCTTCAAATTCAGGAACCAAATACAATCTAAAGTTCTTTTGCACTGGCCTTTTGATTATTTGGATTGGCACTCCGCTTACAGAAATTCTGGTTCCTTTTAATAGTGTTTCAAAATTACTATTGAATTTTATTGAATTTTAATATGAACAATTAAATTTTTATGTTAATAATTTATTTACAAAAAGTTAAATTCTCCATATATTTTAACAGTCATTGTTAAAATATGAATAACAATTTATAATAATTTTAATTTATTTAACTTTTAAAAAACATTTAAAATAAAGAAAATTTTTATTAAACAAAAGCATAGCATAAGATTTACCATTTTATATTATTTCACATTTTGAAAAATATATGGATTTGACACCATATTATTTTTCACAATTCTTTTAATGGAATATTAATAAAATTAGACCTTTTGAATTATTTACCAAATATATTTTTTGTAGTGCAAGACAACATAAAATGATGAATCTTATTACATAATTCTTTTGATTAAATTGATGTTTTTATAATTTTATTTGATGTAATTTTCTTTAAAAAAAATTTTATTCTTCAATTTATAATGATATCAGTGTATTTATTTAAGAAATATAATATTTGATTGAATTTAATTATAAAATATTTTAGTTATATACATATATATGAACTTGAGATTATAACTAATTTTTAGACAAAATTTAGACAAATATAAAAATTGGATATTAAAACCAGACCAGACTTAAATAAACATAAATATTTTATTATATAATGACGAACCGATTCAAACCTGACTCCACTCAACTCGATGAATGTTGACCCCGACCTTTCTTTTGTTTTTTTAGGAAGACGTAGACTTTTTGTATAAGCAAATTTTAATTTTAGTAATTTATTCTCAAAGAGTTTTAATTCTTCATAATGACAAGTTTTATTCTAATTTTACTTTCTTTTTTTTTTTTTTTGATTAAAATATGAATAACAATTGTATAAGGATTGTAGGAGTAATTATTGACAATTCCTGTTACACTTATTTATGTTATAGTCTAATTTTTTTTTTTTTTTTTTTTTGTCTAAATTTTTTTTTTTTTTTTTTTATGTTTCAAGATGTTTTTATGAGTAATATAGTTATCAAAATACTCTTAGTAATATTATGATAAAGCGTTTATTAATATTTACATTGATAATGTGAATGTTTCATGATGTGAACATTCATGCTGTCAATATAAATATTTACATTGTCAATTATAAATGTTCACATCACCAAATTGTTAAAGGTTTAAAAAATATTTATAAAGATAAAATTATGCATAGAAAACCTTAAATATAATAATTAGGATTAGGTAGATCAAATGTTCAAAATAATAAAAATTATTAAAATATAATAATATCTTATGAACTAATTAGAATACAAGTATTTAAAAGAGAACTTGTGAATAGTTATCCCCAAAATATATATATATATATATAAAATAATACGTATATTTTATACATTTTTTTTAATTTTTTCTCTAAATTTCTCTCTCAATTCATCAATCAAACACGGCTTATTGACCGTCATGATTTGTAATGGCACATTACCCAAAAACTGTCTCAAGAAAATAGAAAACTTCATATACATTATTTGCAAAACACACCATACGAGTCTTTTGGAAGTAGCCAAAAAAGTCAATTTTTTAATTTTTTAATTTTTTTAATTAAAAAAGTCATTAAAAAAATTAAAAAGTCAAAAAATTAATTTTTTGCTAACTTCTCAAAAGACTCCATACCAAAAAAGTCAATTTTTTGATTTTTTAATTTTTTTAATTAAAAAAGTTATTAAAAAATTAAAAATTTAATTTTTTGTTAACTTTTCAAAAGACTCCATAATATCTTATACAAATCATGGCCTTTTGCAATGGCAAAATTGTTGTTGCAAAAAAAATAATAATAATAAATAAGACGTACGAAATCTTTTTTAATAGTACTAAAATAAAATTTATTGATAATTTTTTTATAATAAAATTTTTTAAAAATGTTGAGAATTTAAATATATTGTGTAAAAGTCAACTCAATAAAGTAAATATTATTGATAATCCATTACTTATCAAGAATTTTCCAAGGCCCTATTATTTTCAATGGGTTTGGCTTCCCTCCAATTCATGATTAGATTAGAGGGTGCTGTTGGGCCCGTAAGGATGTATCACGGATCCCGTTTCGATAATTTGAACTATTCAATGGGGAAAACTCGTTGAGTACTATATGTTTATAAAAAATCACGTTGATCGGATATCGATAGCTATTTCATCAAATTAGATTTCTGTTAATCGTTTATTTTTTCACTGTCTATTTTTTTTTTATACAAAACCATTTGATCATATAGCTATTGATATCTAATCAACCTGATTTTTTACAAATATATAGTACTCGACGAGTTTTACACATTAACAGTTCAGATTATTGAAACGGGACTAGTGATGGACCTCACAAGCCCAACAGCATCCTTCAGTCCGATCACAAACTGGAGGGAAGCCAGACCCATTTAGAATATTGAAAAAGAAAACCACAATATCTAATATAAATCACTTTACAATGAATGTTGGTGACACATGTCAAAGGTACATCACCCTTACGAAATAAAAAATTAAAAGAAAAATCTACGTGGTTAGTGAAAATATTTAAAAATTTGTTTATAATTTAAATTGTGTTAGGATTAGTCCACTAATGTGATAAAAGTGGTATTATGCAGTTATTAGTTTGATTTATAATAGAGTCCAAAATCGATTAGGAAACCTAATATGTGTAGGATTTAGTTATCTAATTGTATGGAACTAGAATTTCTATAGGTAGACTATTAGAATTAGTCTTGTGGTCTATAGAGTTTCTCTGAGAGAGATTAACAAAGTGGTGAAGGAAAAAATTAGAGATGTAATGGGTGAGAGAAAAAAATATCTTTAGCACCAAGTGAGTAAAGGCTCAACTATACTTGAGCATGAGGTTCGAGTAGTGATGTAAGTTTTGAGTGTTTTGGCCATCTCATGTGTATTCTTTATTTTATTATCATATTGAAAACTCTATTTCCCTTGGATGTAGGTAATTTGGATTGAATCACGTATATCTGTATGTGATTGTTTTCATCTTTGGTATGTGCGTGGACATGCTTCCATTTGCAATGGTGGGATGTGGTATAAATCCCAACAAATGATATCGGTGCTTATGGTTGTCGATCCTAGGTACGGTTGACAAAGGGTGTAGTTACTGCACACAAAGGACTTACACAAAAGAAAAAGAAATCCCAAGAGTATAGAAAGAAAGAAAAAAAAGTTTCAAATTTGATGAAGGCTTCCGCAAGAAACATGGTAGAAAAATTCACAACGAAAGTGGATCTCAATGTTTTCAAGGTTTGCGAATTCATTAGAATTTTTAAATTCTAAACAAGTTTAAATGGATTGGATAGATTCAAGAGTGATCAAAGGTGATTGCATGTGATCTAGATGATCTAGGATGAGTAATTTGATTCAATCAACAGCGAAGTCCAGTCTTTGCAGGGTCAATCAGATGGTATTTTTTCTTATTGGGCATCATAATTGGCAACTTATACGACCTCGTGGAGTATGTTGTGACAAGAGGGGAGCTACTATCAAGCATCAAACGAGTTTTGGAGCCTTATATATATACGCAAAATCACTTTTTTTGAATTAGAGAGATTGTAGACGCCTGTATAAGTTATGGGTGAACAGTGGTGCGTAACAGTTGCAAGGATATTTGGTGGCCACCAAGAGAAAGACAATGACTTGCTAGATATTCACAGAATGAAGCTTCAGGCATAGAAGTTGAGACGGTTTCGCAACAAGGTGTACATTCAGGGAGGCTGTGGGTTTCTTTCCATGAAGGTTTTGGTTCGTGGTAGCGAAGACACATCATGGAGGTGTGACAGATCTCATTGGCTCAAGCATGAGGACAAAGGAAGAAACAAAGGACATGTTTAAGCACTATTACAAGTGGTGCAAATAACGTGGGTACTTGGTTCAAGGGGTGCAACGTCTTCTAGGTGAAGGTGAATTGTATCATGCAAATCAGGATATCCAGATTGGATAATGCATATGATATTTACCCTACATGGGTGGAGAGGGCGATTGTTAGGATTAGTCCACCCATGTGATAAAGGTGTGTCTCATACAGTTATTAACCCAAATATACATATATTTGGGTTAGAATAATAGAGTTCAAAATTTACTAAGAACCTAATATGTGTAGAATTTGGTTATCTAATTACATGGAATTAGGATTCTTATGAATAGACTATTATAAATAGTCGTGGACTATAGGATTTTTCTAAGAAAAATTGAGAGAGTAATGAATAAAAATAAATAAAGATATAATGCGTGCGAAAAAAAAATATTGTGGGCACTGAGTGAGCAATGACTCAACTATTCTTGAGCATGGGGTTCGAGTAGTGATATAGGTTTTAAGTGTTTTGGCCATCTCATATGTATTTTTTATTTTATTATTGTAGTAAAAGCTCCCTCCTGTGGATGTAGACAATTTAAGCCAAACCACATAAATCTGTATGTGATTGTTTTTTCTCTTTGGTGTGTGCGTGGATGTGCTTCCATTTAAGTTGGTAGGGTGTGGTATAAATCCCAACATTGTGTGGACTAAATTTATTATAGATATGGCACACAACATAATAAATTAAACAAATTATGAAAGTAGTCTATGTACTTTGGTCCTTTTGTCATTTTAGTTCTTGCAACTTCAATTGGCTTAATTTTGATGCTAATTTTATGGCTTTGTCTCAATTTGATCAAATTAGTTATAATGCTTAGCATTTTTTTTTTATAAAAAATATGCACATAAGTATCATACGCCATATCTTTAAAGGCAAAATTATAAACTTAGCCAACTTAGTGAGTTAATCACAACTAATTTAGTGGTATTTTTTTCTTAAAAAACACTATCGTTATTATCAATTAAACTAAATTGGCGCAAAATCTAAAATTAATAGTCGAAATCGAGTTAATTGAAAGTGTAAGGATTAAAATGACATAAGGAGTAAAATATGAAGACCACCGGTATAGTTTGCCCCAATAAATTTACATCAACATCATACATTCACCGAATAAATTTCTAAATAAATTTTTTTGAGTTCAGATATTTTTTGATAAGAAAAATGTATTTTTTCACAATAAAAACTTGGATAAAAACGAGGTCACAACATCGTGTTGTGAGGTTGATGAAGTCGTGTCCCAATTTTTTTTTGATAATTTAAATTATTTATATTATAAGATTTGTTAAGTAAATTATTTATGAAAAAGATTAAGTTAATTGGACATATGTAACTCTATAACAAGATTATATTTATGTTTTAAAAATAATAATAAATAATTAATATGATTTTAATAATTTTTAAAAAAATAGTTAAGACATGATCAAGAAATTACGCATATTCAATTAATTTCATTTTTTATATAAATAATATATTTAACAATTTTATAATATAAACAATTCAAATTATCAAAATAATTTTATAATAAGGGGTTGTTTAAGATGATCTAAATAAATATACTTTTTAATTTTTTACAAAAAAACGTAAAATATGAGTTGAATTTGAAGTGATGTGGTAGAGAGATGATGTAATTTAAATAAGTTGATATGATTTAAATAGAATAATAATTTTTTGATTTTTTTAGATTATGTCAAACTAGATCTTATTCTAGATATTCAATTTTAAAAAATATATATTAAAAGAAGAAAGAGGTTTGGGATATTAATTCCCTATATCTTTATTCCACAGTTCCCAGGCTATTTATAAGCCAAAAGAGAACACTAGCTACAGGAAATTAACAACTTGAAATAATAATGCAGAGGGTTGTGGCACAGAACGTGGAAGAGGTTACAACCATTTATTGAAAACAACTACAACTAAATCCTATTCTTGAGGCAGAGAGGTTGCTATTCTCATGCATGACCTATTCCTATGGCAAAATAATGGACATATCACTCCTTCCCCCTTACACTATCCTTGTCCGCAAGGATAAAATCAGGGTAAGTCTTCGAAAAACGCCAACGATTCTCCCAAGTGGCATCTTCAATGGGCGCACCCACCTATTTAACCAAAATCTCGGTCTTTGGTCGGTAAAGCCCCTTTTTGGATGACACGAGTGTCCAACACTGCTTCAGGTTGAGGAAGAATCTCGAATGCATCGGATACGGGTGGCAGACGGGTGGAAGCAGTGGTGACTGGTCCAATGTGCTGCTTTAAGAGACTCACATGAAAAACATCATGGATTTGGGAACCAACTGGTAATTCGAGCTTGTAAGCCACAGGTCCGACTTGGGCAAGGATCTTATAATGCCCAAAGAATCGAGGTGAGAGCTTCATAGAGCCACGGAAGGCAACTGTCTTTTGCCTGTACGGCTGAAGTTTGAGGTACACGTAAGCACCAACCTCGAAAACAACTTTCCGACGATGTTGGTCAGCTTGTGACTTTATACAGTCACGAGCGACAACCAGATTTCGACGTAAGAGACTGAGAATGTCATCACAGCTGCGTAAAAGGTCATCCACGGCTTGAACTTTTGTTGTGCCAGGAAAGTAGGAAAGTAGAGTTGGTGGAGGCTGACCATACACAACTTCAAAAGGGGTTATTTTGATGAATGAATGGATAGAAGTATTGTAACTATATTTAGCCCAGGCAACCCATTCAGTCAATTTTTTTGGCTGGTCATGCGTGAATCACTGGAGGTATTTCTCGAGTGTGCGATTAACCACTTCCGTCTGGCTATCGGTTTGGGGATGATAACTAGAGCTCATACTCAGAGCTGTACCCTGCAGGTGAAATAAAGTTTTCCAAAATGAGTTGATAAAAACTTTATCATGATCACTTACAATGGATGCGGGTATGCCGTGAAGTCAGACAATTTGGTCAAGAAAGACTTTGGCCACGGTGAGAGCGATAAATCGGTGCTTGAGTGGAATAAAGTGCGCATATTTGGTCAAGAGATCAACCACCACCATGATGACAGTTTTGCCGTGTGACAGTGGCAAACCTTCCACAAAATCCATGGAAATATCAGTCCAAACTTTGTCGGGACTGGGCAGCGGTTGTAGTAAACTGGTGGAAAGTGAACAATCAGATTTGCATCGTTGACAAATGTCACAATTTTTTATGAAGTTCTTAACCGTGGAGCGCATGTGAGGCCAACTGAAGCTGGCATGGATGCGGCTTAATATTTTATGATAGCCAAAGTGTTCGCTTATCGGTAAGGAGTGATGTGTGGATAATATGGTAAGAAATAGTGGCTAGGAGGGACTCAAATAGATACATCCATTTTTGAAAAGCACTCCATCACGTAAGGAATATTGTGGCTGAAGATGTGATGGTAATGAGCCCAACAACTGACTATAGAATGGGTCGGTGGCAACCTCTTTCTGGAGTGTGGTCTACCACTCCTCAATAAACAAGGATATGGCATGGAATTCAAGCTCGCCAACCCGTGAAAGTGCATCAGCCCCACAATTGTCTTTCCCTCTCTTGTACTCAATGATGTAATCATAACCGAGAATTTTTGGTAACCACCGAGTTTGGGCCGGCGTCGTGATTCGCTGCTCTAACAAATATTTTAAACTTTTTTGATCAGTGCGAACAATGAAAGGTTTTTCGATGAGATATGGCCGCCATTTGCGGATGCCTTTGATTATTGCTAGCATTTCCTTCTCATATGTTGATAAAGCTAAGGCCATAGGCTTAAGAGCTTCGCTAAAGAATGCGACTGGCTAGCCCTGTTGTGATAAAATGGCTCTAATGCCCACTCCACAAGCATCACATTCGATCACAAAAGGTTTGAGAAAAATCTGGTAATTAGAGGGCTGGAGGAGTTATGAGTGCTTTCTTTAGTTGGGAAAAGGCAGCAGCGGCCTCGGAAGTCCATTGGAACCCATCGTTTGACAATAATCGAGTGAGAGGTGCTACAATTCCTCCGAACCCGCTGATAAATTTTTGATAATATCCGGCTAAACCAAGGAAGCCATGAACTCCTCTTGCCGAAGTGGGGGTAGGCCACTCAAGAACTGAGTTGATCTTTGCTTGATCGACAGCCACTCCTGCAAAAGAGATAAGATGTCCCAAGTATGCTACCTGTAAAACACCGAAACAACATTTAGATTTTTTGACAAATAATTGATTGCTAGATAAAACTTGGAGGACTGCACGGAGGTGGCTGAGATGGTCGATCCAATTTTTGCTATACACCAAAATGTCGTAAAAAAAAACTAGAACAAACTTCCTTAGGTAGGGTCGTAGTAAGTCATTCATCAAACTCTGGAATGTGGAGGGGCGTTTGTAAGTCCGAAGGGCATCACAATAAACTCATAATGTCCATCATGTGTCCGAAAAGCAGTTTTATGAACATCCGCTTCTTGAACCCATATTTGGTGGTATCTGGCACGAAGATCGAGCTTTGAAAAATACCGAGAGCCATGTAATTCGTCAAGGAGTTCATCTATGACAGGGACTAGATATTTGTCTTTGATGGTAATATTGTTGAGAGCTCGGTAATCAACACAAAATCGCGAACCTCCATCCGCTTTTTTGACGAGCAATACCGGCGAAGAGAATGGGTTGGTACTAGGGCGAACCAAACCTAAGTGAAGAAATTCCTTCACCATCCTTTCAATTTTTGTCTTTTGATAATAAGGGTATCAATAGGGCCGGACACTCACGGGTACTTGATTTGGTTGTAACGGAATATGGTGGTCATGGGTTCGTATCGGGGGCAAGGTATTGGGAATGTCAAAGACATGCTCAAATTCAGTGAGGATTTGGGCGAGGTCAGCGGGAGGGTCATTAACTGAAGTTGGTTGATGGCTTGGAATGATTTGAAAAAACAAGGCTGTTCCATTGAGGTTGAGAAGTTCATTGTTGCTCAAGGCGGTGGTTCTAGGTTGCTTAAGGCCTTGAAAAATACAAGATTTACCTTATTGTTGGAAGGACATGGTAAGACAGTTGTAATCCGTTTCAATTGGTCCAAGGGTGGCCAACCATTGAACTCCCAAAACCACTTGACAGGCTGCTACTGGTAAAACATAAAAATCGGCTTGAATCGAGAAGTTTTGAATGAGGAGTGTGAGCCCAAGGCATTGTCCTTCACAGTCGATTTTGTCCCGATTGGCCACCATTACTTGCAACTTCTGATCGCATGCCACGGGCAACCCAAATTTCGTGACTATGGCTTGATCGATGAAATTGTGGGTGCTTCCCCAATCAATGAGGACAGTCACTGCTTTATTTTGTAATTTACCCACCACTCGAAATGTTTGAGGATGTGTCGTCCCTGCTATTGCATGGAATGAGATTTTAGGAAGGAGTTCGGTTATATCAGGTTCTTCCGGAGGGTCCATGGCCACTGTAGGTTCGATTATGGGTGACTCTTCGATCATAAACAACTGGGATCTTTGACAGCGGTGACCCGTAGTGAGCTTCTCGTCGTAATAATAGCACAACCCTTTCTTGCGACGTTCTCATGCCTCTTGACTGGTAATACCCATCGGAATGGAATTGGAGTGTTAGTCACAGTTTGACCCACCTTTGGTGCGAGTGGAGGTCCTAGAACTCCGACTGTGTTGTTTGGAGTAAACCGCGGTGTGAAGGTTGCCACTTGGGGACGAAAGGAACTGCTCCCTCTTTTTTGTAAAGAGTTGGGCTCTTCAATTAGCTGTGCTGCTCCAATGGTATCAGCTAAGGTGCGTGGCTGTTTGAGTTTGACATCCAAGCGTATGTCATCACGGAGCCCCGCAATGAAACACCTAATCAAGTAATTTTCAAGCAACCCATTAACTCGATGTGAGAGCATCTCGAAGGCTTCTTGATAGGTAGCCACTGTCGAAGTTTGTTTGACGTGGGTCAAAGCTTCCGAGGGATCCTCATAGTTAGTGGGATCGAAACGAAGCAGCAGGGCCTTGGTTAGTTCGTTCCAAGTTAAAGGTCCCCGAAACTTGGTCAACCATCGAAGCCATTGTAGAGCTATGCCCTCAAGGTGGAAGGACCCAAGCTGAACTTGTTGATTAAGAGCAACATTTTTTAAATCAAAATATTCTTCAGCCTTGAAGATCCAACCCATTGGATCGTCTCCGTTGAATTTTGGAAATGAGAGTTTCAGGTGTGTATGGTTTTGGTCATGTGGGTTGTTGGTACCTTGGGTTGGTGATTGATTGTTGGGAGTGGGTCGAGGTCGGCTATGGGTGGTTTCGGCTTGGGCAAAAGGGTTATCGATGAGAATGGTGCTTGTGAGACTCGTATGGTTTGAAGTTCTGTCAAAACAGTTTGTAGGGTACCATGGATTTGATCAAAGCTGGACTCGTGGCGAGCAAGGATTTCGCTGACTTCATTGTGAAATTTAGCATTGCTTTTAGCTCGTGTGTCCATGTAACTTGGCTCTGATACCAAATGATGAGTAATTTGTATATGAACAGCAAGTGAATGGCCAAGAAGAAGAAGAACAGAGACTAAGAAGAAGAAAGAGGTTTGGGATATTAATTCTCTATATCTTTATTCCACAGTTCCCAGGCTATTTATAAGCCAAAAGAGAACACTAGCTACAGGAAATTAACAACTTGAAATAATAATGCAGAGGATTGTGGCACAGAACATGGAAGAGGTTACAACCATTTATTGAAAACAACTACAACTAAATCCTATTCTTGAGGCAGAGATGTTGCTATTCTCATGCATGACCTATTCCTATGGCAAAATAATGAACATATCATAAAACTTTTTATACTTTTTGCTTTGTGGGTTGATGCATTGCATGTGACACACAGACCACTCCCGTCACGTTAGATTGTTATATTTGAGAAAAGTACATTAAATAGTTTTTAATTTTTTTAAAGTGTTACATCATACCTGTCACATGTCACATTTGAGAAAAGTACACTAAGAAATTTTTAATTTTTTTTAAAGTGTTACATCATACCTGTCACATTGTCACATTTGAGAAAAGTACACTAAAGAGTTCTTATTTTTATTTTTTGAAGTATCACATTATACCCGTCGCGTTGTCATATTAGGGAAAAGTACACTAAAGAGTTTTTTTTTTAAAGTGTCACATCATACCCGTCACGTTCTTACATTAGGAAAAAGTACACTAAAGAGTTTTTATTTTTTTTGAAGTAAAAGTTTTGGAATGTCATATCATACCCACCACGTTGTCACATTTAGAAAAAGTACATTGAGAAGTTTTTAATTTAAGCAATGATTGAGACCCCAACCCCCACAAATCTGAGCCACTCATGATGTGGACCCTACACATATATGAGTAAGGCCCATACATACATAGAGGGTCAGGATCACTTTGGAGATATAAGAGTCATCCCCAAAAGGGGTCCCAAACATTTTCCTTTTAATTTTTTTGGAGTGTCACATTGTTAGAGTGTCATATTAATATCTGTCACATTGGAGTATATTTTTTTTAGAGTATCACATCAGACTCGCCTCGTTGTCACGTTTGAGAAAAGTACATTAAGGGATTTTTTTTTTGGGGGGGGGGGAAAGTTCCACATCATCCCCGCCACGTTGTCATATTAGCGAAAATGACACTAATTTTTTTTATTTTTTTAAAGTGTCGCATCATACCCACTACATTGTTACATTAGGGAAAGTATACTAAACAAATTTTATCTTTTTTGGAATAAAAATTTTAGAGTGTCACATCATACCTGTCACATTATCATATTTAAGAAAAGTACACTAAAGAGTTTTTAATTTTTTTTAGAATGTCATATTAATACCTACCACATTGAAATATCATATCATACCAGTCACATTAATAAAAGGGTATAACTGTCTGCCAAAACACTACCAAAATAAAAAATAAGATCACGCGGAAAGAAATTCTCCACTAATAGGACTTAACAGATCAATAGAAAAAAATTAGGACTAATTAGAGTATTTGTTTATGAGATGGGATTTATAGATAAATATCCCTTATAAAGTCATATGTATATGTGTTGAAATTTACAAATATATATATATCTATATATATATATGTACGGGGAGCAAATATTCAGGCAAGCCCGTATTCCTTTCTTCTAAGCTCCGTTTCTGTCCGATCACCTGTGTGCACAACAACAGTGAGTTACCCGGCGGTGTGTGGCCGAAAAACCCCTCCGACGACCAAGTTAGCACACACCTGAGGACAGAGAGAGTGAGGAGAGAGTTGAGTGTAAGTGTTTCTCTTACCAAATATTCATCTGTCCCAGCATGGGGGACGCAGACTTGCTTATATACCTTCTGCGTCCCAAATCTACTCACATTTGTCTCTCGACACGTGGTGCTGCTATCCCATCTGTTAGCACAAATCTTACTGAACGTCACCTAACCCGACTGCCAGCCCACTGTATTGGGAGCTCGGCAGCCGGGCTTTCATATCTCGACTGTCAACGGCCATGCTGCGATTCATGCCCAGATGCCCCCAACAACCGAGCTCCTTTCCAGCCATGCTCGACTGCATTCCGGCGAAACCAAGCTTGAGATTAGTCATACCGGTCAACCAAAGTCCTTCCTGCCGAGCTTCAGGCATGAGCTTTCACGCCGAGCTATGGATGCGTGTTTTCCAACCGCGCAACGCATAAACCGTGGAACCCTTACTTGACCGGCCTCCGTGCCGACAAGGTGAAGTAGCTCGGTTCCACATGCCCTTTCCATTGCCAAGCAAAATCACTTCTGGGTGGACCCGGGATACCACGGCCCAAATGTGTTCGGCCCACAATTTGCCTGGTATTACCATGGCCCAATCTAGATCATATTTTTCTCTCTCAATTGCCTCTTAATTCCGTCCGCGCCAGCGTGACCGGGATTACCTGTTCCGACCGGGATGAACTCTTCCTCGGTTCATAATTTGCAAGAGGCAAACCGGGCTAATTTTCGAGCTCGGTTCCTTGTCTTGCTCGGTCGACGCTTCGTCTGACCTTCTTGTCTCTTCAACTCTGACGCTGCCATTAATAGGGTCACGTGTCAATCTCCCATTGGTCCTCGAGTAGCCAACCTAGCCGTTCCTTGAAATTCGAATTTGGGTGATTTTTCTTCCTCAATAAACATGCCCCTCCCTCTTTGATTCATTCTCACCGACATTCCTCCGTTTTGAGCGTCTCTGAGCTCTTGCCCTTTCTCTCTCACCATCCCTAAACTCGCATTCGAAGAAGGAGCCACTTCCTTTCATTGGTAAGTCCCCCAGCCCTTGTTATTACTATTTTCATTTCATATTTTTTTCTTTATGGCACCAAATCCGTAGGTTTTAGGGCCTCCCCCACCCAAAACCTTTAACGCCCTTTAGTTTCTTCGCTGTTCTTTAATTTCCCTGATGAACAATGAAGATCTGGGGCGGACTAGGCTACAGATCTTCATCCGATCCCAAAAATGATTCAGACCGAGCAAATCTTTAGTTTGTCCCAACCTTAGTAGAAAGCGGGGTAGCAAAAAGGACTTGGCAGCTCGACCGGGCTAATCTCTAGTTCGCTTGAGCGACCGAGCTCCTTGGCTAGCCTTTACGACCGAGGTGGTTTGGCACAATCCATGACCGAGCTCAAGTCTAGCTCGTTTTGCGCGACCGCACTCCCACTTACAATTACCCTCTGTTTTCCTGCAGAGTCCAAGGGGACCAAAGACCAATTCTGAGGCTCTCAAGGACCGAGCAGCCATTAATTCCCAGCCTGTGCCAAACCACCTCAGCCGAGCTAAATTAGTTGGCCACACATGGGGAAATTCCGCCTCCTTGTGGACACATCTGCTGCCTTGGCTACCTTCAGGAAAGAATACGGTATCCCAGCAGATGTCCATTTAGAGCTCGCTGAGATGGAAACAACCCCTTGGGGCAGGCTTGACCAATGCCCTTTCACCGTGCTGTCAGTAATTGAAGGAGGCCTCCGCTTCCCGATCAACCCTTTGATGACCGAATTTCTGCGCCGCACCGGGCTAGCACCCACCCAAGTTTTGACCAATACTTACTGAATAATCAATGGCGTGCACGAGCTAAACAACCGGCTAGGAACAAACTTAGGTTTAGCCGAGATACTACGACAATACACCATTGGGCACACCGGCGACGGCTTGGCCTATTATTTAAAAATAAGACTGGGCAAAGAGAAAATAGTGACCGGCACCCCAGACAAGGACTTACATAATGACGACTTCTTTTAGGTGTCTGGCAATTATAAAACAGCCGACGTACCGGGTTGGTTCATCAGCAAGAACTTTGGTTCCACATGTAAGCTGCGCTAATTTGCTAGGTTAATTTTCTGCCTTCAACATTCTGTACTTAACCATTTTTCCTATTTCTTTTGCAGCAATTCAAGCCTTGCAATCCAACTACCAATATCCCAACGTAGAAGCCATTCGGACCGTGCTCCGTTACAGCCACCGAGATTGTAACGAGTTGC
>NW_021024673.1:906258-956958 GCF_004153795.1 Camellia sinensis | reverse complement strand
TTTTGCATGTGTTGCATTAGGCATCTTGTATAGTTAGGAATCATGCATATTTCACTAACTCATGTTTTCCTAGCTTGGAGTACTAGGTGAGTTTTTATGCTTTAGCATACTTACATAAGTATGAATGTTGCCATGATTAGCATGCTTGCCATGAGGCTATGTTCTTAAATGCTAAACTGCTTGAAATGCGTGTGGATGAATGCTTGTTGTTTGAATTTGAATGATTCAACGAATGTACATTTTAAGCTCACAAACTTTAAGTCCATTTTGTAAATTGGCAAATTCAAACCCTTTTCGAAAAACAAAGGTGAAATTGAATTGTTCCAATTTAACCAAACTAGTCTATACTTGTACGCTTCACATAGTAAATTTTAGGATTTATAATGAG
This sequence comes from Camellia sinensis, assembly GCF_004153795.1. Lineage (NCBI taxonomy): Eukaryota > Viridiplantae > Streptophyta > Magnoliopsida > Ericales > Theaceae > Camellia > Camellia sinensis. The sequence continues at coordinate 956,570 of NW_021024673.1, read as the reverse complement.
AACATGAACATATAAAAAAAATAAAATTCACATCATGGTTTAGTAAAGGCCGATCTTTTGATTGGGTGAGCGGGGGTGCTCAATTAATGACTTTCTCCTCTCATACCTAAGGTTTCAAACCGACACAACTTTGGTTACGACGGACAAGTGGCCTTTGGCACGAGTCATGGTTTTCTCAATTCTCCCACAAATATTAGGTGGCGATTCTGAAATCTTGTAATGCAGTCCATTTTTGGCATCTCTTGCAATTAGTGAATTTTTCTAGGATTTGCCAGATTTGGACTCTCATTTTCTTTTGTTTCACATTGCACTCGTGAAACCAGATTTTGAACCACAGAAGTCCAAACTATAGGAAATCACATCCGAGGAGACTGAACCCCTCTGAGGAGTGCAGAAAACCAGCTATAGTTTCTGGAGACTCTGCTAGGGACTAATAAGAGAACTTGACTTACACTTCATGATGTGAGATTATATTTGCATTTATATATATATATATATATATTTCAATAAACAATCACTATGTATTTTAATAATCTATTCAATTAAATATCTAATACAAATCAATATAAAATTAAACTATTTATTTTCATAAAACGACATAAGCAAAATACATGTCTCATAATATCAAAAAATTAACATATAACATCCAAACTATAACATTTATTATAGTAAAATAAAAAACTACAACAACACAATCAAAATAACTTGTGCATTTTAATAATCTGTTCAATATAATATCCATTACAAATCATTACAAAAACCTATTCATTTGCATAAAGCAACAACATAGTCAAAATAAATGTTTGATAATATCAACAAAAAGATAAGATTCATCACAATATAATCATAACCCATGACAACATAGTCAAAATACGTATTTGGTAATATCAAGAAAAAGTAAAACTACACTGTGCTGGATACGTGTCTGGTAATATCAACAAAAAGCTCTTGCTATACAGGTTACCAAATTCGTTCATCTCCAATCTGCCAAAAAAAAAAAATCAACAACAACAACAACAAAAGGTTAAGGTAACCATTCACTAAGTATGCAAACATGCAACCTAGAAGAGAGAAAAAAAATGAAAATTTCGAAGTAAATTTCAAACCAAAATTTACCATGCTTGTTTCGTAAATTTTTACAACTTACATTAGTTCCTTCCAAGGTGTGCATGATGTTTCCGGACCTTTTAACAACTATTCGAAGATTTCACTCCCTAATGCCCTATTTGGAAGCCTAAATGTTTTCCAATTAAGAGTCCTATGATTGTTCTGTAAGTTTTTACAACTTATGTTGATCCCTCCCAAAGTGTTCATGATAATTTGTAGACCTTTTCATGCCTATTTAACGATTTTTCCCCTCAATGGCTTATTTTTATGCTTAAGTGTTGGAAATTTACAAATTTCAAAGTAGTTTTTAAATTGGGAGTCTCGTGCTTGTTCTATAAGTTTGCACAATTTACATTGGTTCCTTTTGAGGTGTTCATGATGTTTCCTAGGCCATGTTGTTCATATTTCACTATTTTGTCCTTCAATGGCCAATTTTCAAGCTTAAGTGTTGGAAAACTACATAATTGAAAGTAGTTTTCAAAGTAGGAGTCACATGCTTGTTCCAATGTGTTACCCAAAAGACAACCTAAGAGGGGAGTGGATTAGGTTTTTATAATTAAAATTAATAATACCCTAATCAAAATTATGACTAGCACAATAGATAAATATAATTAATGAAATAAAAATAATTAAAACAAGTGTCTTAACAACTATGTTAGTTAATGATTTTAGCACAACAAAAATGTGAAATATAGCTATGGCAATTTAAAATAAAATAAAGAGATAAGAGAGAGAGAGAGGCAAACAAATTTATAGTGGTTCGGCTTCAACTCTGCCTACGTCCACTCCTCAAGCTTCACTTGAGATTTTTCACTATCTTCTAGCTTCACAGGGGTGCTAGCAACCTCTTTACAAATGGAGCAATCCTCCACGGATTTTACACAGACTTCACAAGTTCAAACCCTTGCAAATCGTAGGTGATTCGCAATCACTCTCAAGATTTCAAGAACACAATGTTTGCAACATTTTTACAAGATGAAATGGTATTTTTTCTTTCAGAGAAAGCTTACAATAAATATATCTCAAAGATAGATATATAAAATGAAGCTTTGATTTTTTCTGTAAATCTCACACAAGAAAGATGGGCTTAAAACTATAAGGCTTAGTGTATAATTCCTGAGAATAGGTGTGAGTGATTATAGATCAAAGAATATTTTCAGGTTTTTATTTTCTTGTTTACATTAGAGGCTTTGGTATATATAATGAAAATTATAGCTGTTTATAGCTGTTGTACTTCCATTATTACCAGTTTGAATATCTTCCACTCAATCATTACAAATTTGAATATCTTTCATTTGAACCTTTTGGCCTTTTGAACCTTTATAGTCGTTTATAGCCGTTGTACTTCCATCATTACTAATTTGAATATCTTCCACTTGAACCTTTTGAACATTTTGGCCTGCTGCTATGCTAGGCTGTTTGAACCTTTGTTTTGGGTTGTTTGAACTCTTGATTTAATCAAATATTAAATACATTCTAACAACATTTAGGATAAAGGTTTATGTGAGAAATAATGGGATAAAATAAATTTTGATTCTATTTTTCTCTTTCAAATAAATCATCAAAATAAATTTTGATTAAAATATAATTAAATAAATCATCAAAATAAATTTTGGATTCTATTTTTCTCTTTCAAATAAATTAAAACATAATTAAATAAATCATCAAAATAAATAAGTCTAACAATCTCTCTCTTTTTGATGATGGCACACAATGATGTTTTGATTTGATTTGTGAATAAGAAAGGCTCCCCCTCAAGTCATGCTCCCTGAATTCATTTCTAAATACATAGGTTAGCACATGTGTAATAAATAAGCTTTAATTAGAGACATGATATGAGACTAAGATATCAAACTATAAATACATAATCATCAGATTAGTTTTCAAAAAATATCATAACTTGAAAATAACACCATAATACATAACATCATATAATTTCTTCCCCTATGACATTATCAAAAGGACATCAGGGGTCAGAATCTAGAAGAGAATGAGGAAAATGATAGTGATAAATGGCATCAAAAAATAGATAATCAAAACAGATATATACATGTATATAGATATATGATTCGCCCGCGTCTCTTTTTGTTCCTCGAAAATCGCGTCGGACACATGTCTTCGCTTTTGCATCAACCGACCGACAAAAGCAAGACGGATCAATCAGTCAATCAGCTGCCTCGGCTCTCTCTCCCTCTTATCGTCTTCTCCCCCGTCTTCTTTTTAATCACTCTATGCTCCTTCTTCTTCCTCATTCGCTTCATGAGAGAGATAGAACAGAGAGACTGAGCAGAGCAGAAAGGTTGCCAAAAACTACTCTCCTTTCGATTATATCTCTCTCTCTCTCTCTCCTACTACATGGCCTTGTCCCGTCTCCTTATTCTCTTTTTGGATTTGAATCATCCCGGAAGCACTGCTGGGCCGAGTGCCCCAACTCCCACTCTTCTCAACCTTCCTATGTCGATTGAGCAAATAATGGTAGCTCAATCAGACATTGAAGCCAATCATTTCACACTGACGTCCTGTATGGAGACGGTGACTGTAGTCACAAAATTGGCTCACCGACTGCAGAACAGGACGAGTGAGCTCCATCAGGTCAACACCCAACTCGCTTTGCTCCAGCGCATGTACAAGGATACGCGATCAGAAATAGGCGCATTGAAGGCCGAAAATAAAGAGCTCAAATGGAAGACCATCTCCATGGTCCGATTTAGAGCAACGTCGTTCTTGGCTTTTGATAGTCAGGGAGGAGTCGTCGCTCTCGATAAAAGCATGGGGGCAAGGGCGTCAAGGGTCGCCCAAGGTGATAAAAAGAATATGAAAACGATGGAAGGGACGAGTAAGTAAGATCAGCGTATGGCCAGAAAAAAATGAAGGTTTTTTTTTTTTTTTGTATGTTTATTTTGATCGGCGTGTGGCCGTAAAAAAATGAAGGGTGTTTCTTTTTATGTAAATAATTGTATTTTGATTTGTTTTTGTTTTTATGTATAAGTACTGAAAAATAAAATTAAAAAGAAGAAAAAAAATAGGAAAATTAAGTCCAAACAAAAAATAATAATGAGAAAAAAAAATTAAGCCTAATAGTAAAATAAAAAAATAAAATAAATTAAAATAAAATAATACCAACAGAAATTAAACTTAATGGGATGTTGGTGTTGCTGGAATGGTAATTCAAAAAAAAAAATACCATGAGGGTTTAAAAAAAATCAATGTATGGAAAGTTAACTTTACCTCAAGATGCAAAACCAAAAAAAAAAAAAATTACACAGTTAAAAATAACAAACTATTAAGGAGAATAAATGTATGAAGGACTTGAGAATATTCAACAGATATAAATGTTTCCATATCAATGTAGCAATAAACATATATCATTTTAACAAAAATTCAAGTTTTATAGTCATAACAAAACTTTTTAAGTAAAAATCGACATTCCAAGTTCGTCACGAATAAAATTGAAGCGATCCTCGCTTAGGGGTTTTGTGAAAATATCCGTCAACTACTTGTCAGTGTTTACAAATTCAAGTACAATATCCCTTTTTTGAACATGATCTCTTAAAAAATGATGTCGAATTTCAATATGTTTTGTTTATGAGTGTTAAACCGGATTTTTGCTTAAATTGATGGCACTAGTATTATCACATTTATAGGGATATGATCATAATGCAAATCAAAGTCCTCCAATTATTGTTTCATCCAAAGTATTTGCGCATAACAACTTCCGGAAGCTATATATTCAGCTTCGGCCGTTGATAAAGCAACAGAATTTTACTTTTTGCTAAATCAAGATACTAATGAGTTACCAAGAAAGTGACAAGTGCCACTGGTGCTTTTTCTATCAAGTTTGCATCCAGCAAAGTCGGCATCCGAGTAATTAATTAAATAAAATGCAACATCTCTAGGATAAAACAGCCCAAAATTTTGAGTGCCAATAAGATATCTAAAAATTCTTTTAACAGCATTGAGATGTGATTCCTTAGGATTTGATTGATATCTAGCACACATACAAACACTAAACACAATATCGGGTCTACTTGCAGTTAAATAAAGAAGTGAGTTGATCATACCTCGATATTTTGTTTGATCAATGGACTTACCTTTTTCATCATTGTCTAGCTTAATGGATGTGCTCAAAGGTGTTTCAGTTATTTTTGAGTCATACATACCAAACTTTTTGAGTAGTTCTTTTATGTACTTAGCTTGGTTGATAAAATTCCTTCCTTACATTGTTTAATTTGAAGCCCAAGAAAATAATTTAGCTCCCCCATCATGCTCATCTCAAACTCACTTTGCATACACTTAGCAAATTCCTTACAAAAAGTTTCATTAGTAGCACCAAATATAATGTCATCAACATATATTTGCACAATAAGTAAATCATCATTTTTAGTTTTAACAAAAAGTGTTGTGCCAATCGTTCCTCTAGAAAAATTATTTTCAATCAAAAATTTACTTAATTGTTCATACCATGGACGAGGTGCTTGTTTCAAACCATATAAAGCTTTTGATAGTTTAAAAACATGATTTGGAAAAGCATGATCTTCAAAACCTGGGGGTTGTTTAACATAAACTTCCTCATTTATAAAACCATTAAGAAAGACACTTTTTACATCCATTTGATAAAGTTTGAAATCTCTAAAACATGCAAATGCAAGTAACATGCGAATGGCTTCTAATCTAGCAACCGGAGCAAAGGTTTCATCGAAATCAATACCTTTTTCTTGATTGTATCCTTGTGAAACAAGTCTAGCCTTATTTTTTATAATTGTGCCAGATTTATCAAGCTTGTTTCGAAAGATCCATTTGGTATCGATAATTGTATGATCTTTAGGTTTTGGCACAAGTTCCCATACTCTGTTTCTCTCAAATTGGTTAAGCTCTTCATGCATAGCTATCATCCAATGTTCATCGAATTCGGCTTCTTGAAAGTTTTTAGGCTCAATCTATGAGAGAAAAGCCAAGTTACTATAAATATTTCTAATTGAAGAGCGAGTTTCAATACCTTTTGTAGAGTCACGTAGGATTATATCCTTAAGGTGAGTATGAACAAACTTCCATTCTCTTGGCAAATCGTCATTGTTTCCTCCTTCTTTTTGAAGTGGGAGAATAGGTTGTTCAATCTCTTTGTTCAACTTATATGGTTGGTTCTCTTGTTTGTAGATACTTGAATCTTCCACATTTAGTTCCAAATCTATATTATTACTAACAATTTGCTTTTAAGCAGAGATGTTAGTTTCATCAAATGCCACATGTATAGATTCTTCCACAACAAGAGTTCTTTTATTAAAAACACGATAAGCTTTGCTAGTTAAGGAATAGGAAAGAAAAATTGCTTCATCAGATTTTGAATCAAATTTACCTAAGTTATCCTTACCATTATTATGCACAAAACATTTACAACTAAAAATATGCAAGTGACTAATGTTAGGCTTTCTATCATGCCAAAGTTCATAAGAAGTCTTTTTGAGAATAGGTCTAATTAATGCATGATTTAAAATATAGCATGTGGTGTGAACGGCTTCGGCCCAAAAATATGTAGGAAGATTATTTTCGCAAAGCATTGTTCTACTCATCTCTTCTAAAGTTCTATTCTTCTTCTCTACTATACCATTTTGTTGAGGGGTTCTAGGTGCTGAAAAATTATGTCTAATACCATGCTCATCACAAAACAATTCAAATTTCCCATTTTCAAGTTTTCTACCATGGTCGGTTCGAATATTAGTAATAAGAAAGCCTTTTTCATTTTGAATTCTACGACAGAGTTTTGTGAAAGAAGAAAAGGTTTCATCTTTGTGTGCTAAGAACATAACCCATGTAAATCTTGAATAATCATCAGCAATAACAAGACAATAACGTTTACCACCTAGACTAGATGCCCTTGAGGGACCAAATAAATCCATATGCAATAGTTGTGAAGGTCTAGTTGTGGAAATATGAGATTTTTATTTAAATGATGTTTTAGTTTGTTTTCCTTGTTAACAAGTACTACAAAGATGATCTTTTTCAAATTTAATTTTTGGAAATCCAATGATCAAATCCTTTCTCAAAAGTTTAGCAATTAAATCCATACGAGCATGACCAAGTCTTCTATGCCATAACCAACTATTTTCATTATTGATGTATAAACATTTAACATCACTACCATAGAGATCATTAAGATGAAAAACATAAACATTATCATGGCGATTACCAACGAATAAAACTTCATGATCATTTGTGCTTTCAATTGTGCAATGTGATTTACAAAAAATAACTCGATTACCTTTATCACATAATTGACTAATACTAAGTAGGTTATGCTTAAGTCCATCAATAAGTAAAACATTTTCAATAGAAGGGTTATGAGAAATACCGATACTACCAATACCGATGATTTTTCCTTTCTTGTTGTCTCCAAAAGTAACAAATCCTCCATCTTTCGATGATAGTTTAGTAAATAACGATTTATCTCCGGTCATGTGTCTGGAACATCCACTGTCAAGGTACCACTTCCATTCTTTAGCTTTAGACTTAAAACAAACCTACAATTGGTTTTTGGTACCCATAGTTTCTTGGGTCCTTCTTGATTAGTTTTGTTAGATCCTTTAACAATCCAAATCTTTTTAATTCCTATGTTTATATTATTTTTGAATGGACAAGAAGATATATAATGACATTTCTTTCTACAATAATGACAAGTAATATGAGGGTGAGTCATGAGAGGTGCCTTTTCAAAAATTGTATTGAGATTCTTTTGTTTTTTAATAGGGTCATATCCAATGCCCGCCTTATCGAAAACACATCTTTGATTTCCAAGAAGCATGTTAAGATTATCTCTATATTTTACAAAATTTTCAAGTGTTTTTGTTAAATCATTAACATTGTTTTGTAAAGCAGTTTTCTCATTAGAGATGGTGTCAAAATCATTTTTCAAAATAATTTTTTCTTTCTTTAATTCTTCTACATTAATAGATAAAGATGCAATAGATTTTTTCAACACATTATTTTTGGCACAAACTTTTCTAAATTCATTTGATAGTTCATGAAATGCACTTTCATGTTCTTCATAAAGAGTAGTTACCTCATCTTGAGTAGAGTCTTCATCTTCAAGAGCCATGAGACATAAGTTGGCTAATTCATTTTCAATTTCATCACGTGAGCTTTCATCTTCACTTTCTCCCCAAGCTGCAACCATGGCCTTTTTGTTTCTTTTGTAGTCTTTGCCATGATTCTTCAATTTTGGACAATCCATCTTCATATGTCTAGGATTTTTGCACTCATAGCAAATTATAGGCTCTTTCTTGTTATCTTTGTTATACTCTTTCTTGAAAGGTCTTCTTCCTCCATAATTGTTTTTCTTGAAGTGCTTTTTGAGATTTCTACTAAACATGGCATATGTAACGTCCTCAAAATAATACATGAAACCCATCACTATAGACAAGCATTGATATAAAGAAACCAACCACTTATATTCATCAGAGTAATTCTTACAACTGCATTACATGTTCACAACAAAAGAAAATACCCTATGGGCTTACAGCTTTCCAAGTCAACACCTGGTTACACAAAAGAAGAGCACTAACTCTATACAAAATAAGCCCTAGGCTTGATATGCATGTAATACAAACAAAATAAGCAAAATCAAGAGTCTTGAACTCTCATCATCATCTAAGCTATGTCCTTGGAGGTGGCATACTACCTGTACCTGAAAATAATGTCCCATAAAGGGTGAGCCAACGCCCAGTAGAGATATGCTAAACACAGTATGAGCAATAACTAAGACATTAGTAATTGATAAATGTTCAATTTCCATAAACCAATTCATAACCCATTTCCATTTCATGACCACCATGTTCATGTTTCATTTCAGTTTCCATTTCTTATCAATTTCACAATTTACATCAACGGCTCAGAACCTGGCCAACCATTTATATGAGACAGTGACTCATATGAAACGTTTCCCATTTTACAATAGATAAACCTACTAGTTGTATCAACATTTCAATAGATAAGCATACAAGCTGTATCCACATTTCAACAGATATGCATATTAGCTATATCAACACTTCTAAAGATAAGCATATGAGCTGTATCAACACTTCCATAGATAAGCATATGAGCTGTATCCACACATTAATTGACAAGCATATGAGCTGTATCAGTGGAGTCCATCCCATATCTCCTCCTAAACAACATCCGGTTTAGAGGTCCATCCCCTATCTTTCCCTAAACCGTGGAGTACATCCCCTATCTCCTCCCATACACACAACGTATATACACATAGGTCATATACACAATCAATCAATACATAACGTTAATGTATTCTATCAACCGTCATACTCTATGACATATCCAATTGATTAGTTTTAGTTTGTCTAATCATCATGCATTGTCTACAATAATCAAAACTACCCTTCACCGGTAGTCCAAGCAATTATTTCTAAACAGATAATAAAAGCTCCAACAGATAAAATATCAATGTTTTCAAAAGTGAGCGGTTAACAAATCCAACGCCACTATTCTACTATATAATGAGTCAATTTCATTATTTCCAACTTAATTCCATATAACCACAATTTTCCCAAATTAATCATACCAATTAATTTATACAACCAATTAGGGTTTTCTACCCCATTTCCCAATATTGACCCAATGGTCTATATATCAACAACCAACGACAATATCATTATTTTGAAACTCATAATACACATTCTTAGAATCAAAATAACAAAACCCTTTTTTAGCATTTTGAAACCCTAAGTCCCAAAATTTACCCAACTTCAACACTTTATCAAAACAACTAAAAATCTATGTCAAAGACCATAAGAGTGAGTAGGAATCCTTACCTCAAAAATCGGAGCTCAAGGGAAGAAGACGAAGAAACTCAACGTGCTCCAAAACTCAATATTCTCGGATCAAAGTGTAGCCCCCGACGATCCACCCAACTTTTACAAAGGCCGAAGGAAAATGAAACACTCTAACTAGATCAAACCCTAGAGAGAAGGGAGTTTCTAGAGAGAGGAACTCTCAAAATGTCTTTTTAGAAAGTAAGAGAGAGAGAGAGAGAGAGAGAGAATGTAAAAAGGGATTTTAAAATGCCCAGCTGCCAATTGATATACGACATTCCCGCTCGAGCAAAGAACACAACGCTCGAACGTCGAGAACAAAAAACTAGGTACGCTCGAGCGCAAGAAGACCCGCTCGAGCGCCAGGACACAGGAATAAATTTCATCCGCTCGAGCGCAAAAACAAGTCTACTTGAGCGTAGATTTCCCCCTCCCAGAACTTACACAAAAAAGTACTACCCGCTCGAGCACCATAGTACCCACTCGAGCGCCACCGCTCAAGCGTAAAAATCACACCTGCAGAAGTTTTGCAGGGACACGAAAAACTGGGAGTGTGCAATATCCGCTCGAGCGCAAGAAGACCCGCTCGAGCGGACCTCCTAAAAACTGGGCAACAAAGAATTGAAACCAAAGCCCAACCAACCTGTAACAACTCTGCCCAATACATCCTAAAACTCAATCAAGTGGAATTAAAGGATGGCAACAAGGTATACCACCACCAACATCATGGAACCGAGTCCGGAATACAACAGAACAGTAAAGGGACAACCGGGATCGCTATAGCATAGCTTTCATCCTCACTGGAGTTTTCATGTTCTTTTTTATTCGATGAGGCTTTGAATGCAATTCCACTTTTCTTTTTGTTTTCAACATTCTCATGTCCTTTCATGGTGATCTCCTGAGTCATAAGGGAACCCATAAGCTCATCCAATCCAAGTGTAGAGAGATTTTGGCTTCTATAATGGCCGTGACCTTTACTTCCCAATTCTTTGGTAAACACCTAAGAATTCTTCTTACCAACTCACTGTTAGTATAAGTTTTGTCAAGAGATTTCAAAGAGTTTACGATTTCAATAAATCTAGTAAACATACTTGAAATAGATTCATCAGAGTTCATTTTAAACAATTCATAACTATGAACAAGCATATCAATACGAGATTCTTTCACTTGGTTTGTACCTTCATACGTTACCTCAAGTTTGTCCCAAATTTCTTTTGCCGAATCACAACTTGAAAATCTATTATACTCCTTAGAGTCTAATCTACAAACAAGGGTGAGTTTGGCTTTAGCATTAGCTTGCAATAATTTATGATCATTCTCATCACATTAATCTTCAATTTTAGGTACACTAATATTGTCTACTAATTTGATAAGAATTTTTGGACCTTTGGTGACAATAATCCACATGGCATAATCAGTGGCTTGTAGGTATAGGGTCATCTTATCTTTCCAATGACTATAGTTATTTCTGTCAAACAATGGTGGCCTATTTATGGCTTGTCCTTCAGCTAAGGTTGCCATGGATCGAAACTCCTAGATGGTTAAATCTAAAACAAGAGTCTAGGCTTTGATACCAATTGTTACTCAAAAGACAACCTAAGAGGGGGGGTGAATTAGGTTTTTGTAATTAAAATTAATAATATCCTAATCAAAATTATGACTAGCACAATAAATAAATATAGTTAATGAAATAAAAAAAATTAAGATGAGTGTCTTATAACAACTGTGTTAGTTAATGATTTTAGCACAGTAAAAAAGTAAAATATAGCTATGGCAATTTAAAATAAAATAAAGAGATAAGAGAGAGAGAGGCAAACAAATTTATAGTGGTTCGGCTTCAACTCGGCCTACGTCCACTCCTCAAGCTTCACTTGAGATTTTTCACTATCTTCTAGCTTCACAGGGGTGCTAGCAACCTCTTTACAAATGGAGCAATCCTCCACGGATTTTACATAGACTTCACAAGTTCAAACCCTTGCAAATCGTAGGTGATTCACAATCACTCTCAAGATTTCAAGAACACAATGTTTGCAACACTTTACAAGATGAAATGGTATTTTTTCTTTCAGAGAAAGCTTACAATAAATATCTCTCAAAGATAGATATATATATAAAATGAAGCTTTGATTTTTCTGTAAATCTCACACAAGAAAGATGGGCTTAAAACTATAAGGCTCAATGTATAATTCCTGAGAATAGGTGTGAGTGATTATAGATCAAAGAATATTTTCAGGTTTTTGTTTTCTTGTTTACATTAGAGGCTTTGGTATATATAATGAAAATTATAGCCGTTTATAGTCATTGTATTCATTTGAATTTATAGCCGTTTATAACTGTTGTAGTCATTTGAAGTTATAGCCATTGTACTTCCATCATTACCAATTTGAATATCTTCCACTCCATCATTACAAATTTGAATATCTTCCATTTGAACCTTTTGAACCTTTTGGCCTTTTGAACCTTTATAGCCGTTGTACTTCCATCATTACCAATTTGAATATCATTCACTTGAACCTTTTGAACCTTTTGGCCTGCTGCTGTGTTAAGCTGTTTGAACCTTTGTTTTGGGCTGTTTGAACTCCTGATTTAATCAAATATTAAATACATTCTAACAACATTTAGGATAAAGGTTTAGGTGAGAAATAATGGGACAAAATAAATTTTAATTCTATTTTTCTCTTTCAAATAAATCGTAAATTTTGATTAAAATATAATTAAATAAATCATCAAAATAAATTTTGAATTCTATTTTTCTCTTTCAAATAAATTAAAATATAATTAAATAAATTATCAAAATAAATAAGTCTAACACAATGGGAGTCATGTGCTTGTTTCGAAGTGTCCACAACTTATGTTGGTTCCTCTCAAGGTGTTTGTGATGTTTCCCGAGCCTTTTTATGCCTATTTCAAGCTTCCACCCCCCCTTCCTAAGACTTATTTTCATGCCTAAGTGTATGAATAGTGCAAATTTCGAAATTATTTTCAAATCGGGAGCCACGTGCTTGTTCCACAAGTTTGCACAACTTATGTTGCTCTGTCTCAAGGTGTTTGTGATGTTTCCTTGGCCTTTACATGCATATTTCATTATTTTCTCAGGACCTTTCGTGCCTAAATATCAAAGTAGTTTTTTTATTCTATCCTAGTTGAAGAAGAAATTTTCTACTAAATTAACATAGAAACATAATAAACTAACCAAGAATCTTGTCCATCAGAATCTAAACTTTCCCCACTCTCAAAATTTCCCGCGATACCTTTTTGTCTCAAACACTCTATGATACTTTGTATCTTCTTGTTTTGTTTCTTCTCTGACTTTTGAAGCCTTGCAATTTGTTCATTTTGCTGTGCTATTTGCATCTCAAGGCGTTGAACATAGTCACTATTTTCAGCAGGTGCAATAGTAGTCTTCATAGAAGAAGAAGGCCTCATGCCGAGTCCTTTTACATAACCTGACCTTGGCTTAAGCACCTTGACCGGAAATGCCTCTGGGGTCAAGGGGATCGCCCCAGTCTGCGAGAGTTGTTTTGCTTACGTCTGTATCATGTTGTCCTATTAATTTGAAATAAATCTAACAATTATTAGTTATTCTACCTTACAAAGCAAAAGAAATAATTTTATCAAAATTAATATGCATTGCCTTGTACATACATAATTAACTTGGCTTTCCGACGAAATCCATTTATGCGTGTTCGAATTATAGTGGATGGGCTTGTAAAATTCTGCCAAATCGGGCACTTTTCCATTTGTAATTATCTGATTCATTTGTTTTTGAATGTTATTTCAAATATTTAAATAACAAAGCGTACTAATCCAATAAAATAAATTAGTAAAACACACCGAGCTAAACACCTTGACCGAGATTGATTTTGATCCACATCGATGTTTTGTTTTCATTTGCATCTTATTATTCACATTAGTTAGTGATTGTTCCTACACAATTGAAACACCAATGAAAACAAGAAAACTTAACATTAGTAAGAAGAAACTTAATTTTGACAATTAACATAAAATTCTTTAGTATTCCACTTCTGTGTCAATTAGAGATGTCCACTGATTAAGAGTAACACTTGCAGGTGGGTGGCTTCTCACGTACTCCTTTCCTCTTGCATCCCTAAGTTGCTTGTATTGTTTGTGAAACTTATAGGTGAAGCCGCTCAATCGCCAACCAAACTGTGTGTCTAAAGTCTTTGCTACATCACTCACTACAGGAAAAATAGGTTTAGGCGGCGTTTTTTTAACGGCGTTTTTTCAAACGCCACTTTAATTAATATTTAACGACGTTTTATAAACACGTCACATATTCCTTTAATAAAACGACACCGTTTTGGCATAGGAGGCGTTTAAAAACGCCTCCAAATACGTTGCGCCTCACGCGCCTATTTTGAATCTGTGAATACTTGTTAAAGCTTTGTAAACCATTATTTTGAATCACACGCCTTCACATTCCTCACACCTCTCATTTGCTCACCCCCAATTGCTTCTAAACCCTTGAGAGCAATTTCGATTCAGAGCAATTTTGTTTGAGATTCATCTTTGAGATTCATACAGATTCATCAGAGCGATTTTGATTTGAAACTCTGAAGCTCCACTCTCCTTTCTCTCTCTCTCTCTCTGTCTCGATTCATCCTTTGTTCTCTGCGATGTCACTCTGAAGCTCTGAAGCTCTGGGAGATTGTGAAGAGAGAAGAGGGGTTGGTTTCGATCGCAGAGGAAGTGATCTTAGGAGAGGCTGTGCTTGATTTCTCAGATCGGTCTCAGAGCGATTTCGAATATGCGGAGAAGGGATAAAGAGTTTGGTAATAGTGAGTTGGATCATCTTTCTAGAGACGACGAACGAACCTTTTACACCACTCTCTCCACTGTATTCTTCCTTCTCTCGGTGCCCATTCCAATCGCAAATCCAAGCTTCGTCCCTTCATCATCTCCCCCTTCCATTCCCGTTACAGGTCTCCTTTCTTTTCCTCTCTTGATTTTCTGCTTCCGTTTTTTGTTTTCTGAAATAGGGTTCGCTTCAATAACATAGTTTTTTTTTTTTTTTTTACTATTTATATATGTGCATGCATGTGTTCTGTGTTTGTATGTCACTCAAATGCTTTATTAATTTGCATGATTTTGTTCACATTTCGGTTTCCTTTTTTTCACCTTTCGGATGCTGATGTTATTGCCGTTTGCTTATTTTTTGTTTATGGATCTTGTGAAGCCTTCAATTATTATTATTATTATTTTATTTCTTTTTTGTGTTGTTTGATTTTTGACATCTACACCAAGTATGGTTGGCTTTATGCAATAGTTAGATAGTTAGATATAATCAAATAATCAATGCAATTAAGAGGAAGTAGAGAACATAATGCTTGAACTGTTTTTTGTGATGATTGGTAGCATCAAATTTTAATAGGGAAAAATCTTCAATGACAAGACCCGAATAAATTACAACTGATTCTTGGTTGGAATGCTAGAATTTTGCTATTCCAAGAAAGTAGTTTTTGTGAAATAGGATTCTGAAAACCATAATCATTATGCTTCAAAGCCAATGTTTTGGGGGAGGGCCTTGATTTTGAAATAGTAATTGATAGACTTCTTCATTCTCAGCCACAGTTATGCGGTTACAAATGTTTTGTACCAGTAGGAGAGTTTGCATAGGAGCAGAGTTCAGAAGAGCCAAGTTTCCATATTTCCACAAAGCTAATGAAAATCAAGCATACTCGGTAAAAAAGCAATATTTATTGGACTGTTTAGGGAAAAGAAAAAAGTGTTACACAACTTCATTTTCTGATTCAAACTAAAGAGTGTGCTGACATTACATAATATAATATATAGATAGTATAGATAATGAAGCAAAATTTACTCGAAATGATTTTCTTGATTGCAGTTTTCACTTAATTGGTACAATGATCATGCGAGGAAAAAAAAAAAAAAAGTGGGTAGAATTGTAGTTTGGAAAACAAAAAATTATTATCTTCATCTTTTCCCTTATGTTCTCCACTTATTTGTTTAATTTTTAATTTTATTTTCTGTTTCTTTGTATTTGTGATTGGGTTTTGTACTCCTGTGCCAAGAATCAAGTGCTCATTTTACTTGTGATTTTCATAATTTTTATGGTTTCATGATTCATATTGTGATTTATTTGATTCAGATGATTGCATTGACTTTACTTCCATTTTAATCATCATAGATCTTTTCCTCCATTCTTGATGGTACGAATGTGACAAATGTAAATTTTCAAGTCTGAATTGTCCAAGTCTAAAAGTTGCAAGTCTGAACTGTTGGACATGTCTACTATTCTGTTTCTTTTTCCTTTCTACCACTTGTCTTTCTGCATGGTTTTTCTTTCTTTCTGCATTTTCATTGTTTATGTTTTTTTACTTAGTCCATCGTACAACCCAATTGAGCTGACTCTACTACTTACAGAGCATGGAGAAGAACTGCAAGTTCTCCACTATGAAGTTGGGTAGAAATATGAGCCTCATTATGACTATTTTCTTAATGAGTTCAACACTAAAAATGGGGGCCAACGAAATTAGCACATAGATTCCTCCTAGAAAAATTTTTGATTTCTGGGTTATTTTTTAACCTATTACAGTTATGGAGAAGCTGAGGCATTGACTGATGAAATTGAAGAAGATAGTCAGATTTTTTGGGAGGTCTTGAGGATTAAAAAGATGATTGATAATTGCCAAGATGAGGTTTGTCTTCATAACTTCTATTGAATCTTTCTCTTTTATGTGAATTTAATTTTCATTTCTGACTATCTCTTGCTTGTAATTTTTAATTATAGGAGGCCTGAATGTGGAAGGGGAGGCAGACAACTGGGATTTTGGTGTAGGTATGTACTATGCAACAGGGAACTTTAATATTTTAGTGCGTATGATTGGCCATCATGTGTTGGGTTTGATCCCAGTAAAATTTTGAATAAGTTATTGTGTTAGTAATTTAAGACCCATGAGAGGTTCATCACATGTTTGACTTGTGATCACATCCACACCGCCCCCACTTTGATGCAAGAGAAAATAACAATTATTTTGTTTACTTGCTAAATAAGGTGTTACAATCTTGCTATTGTTGCATGCATATCTTTTTATAAATCCTCAAGTTTATGGAAATGTTGCTTTCTATCTTACTCCCTCCATCCCAAATTGTTTGTCTATTTTTGGCATTTGTGCTCTTTAATCGGGTCAATAACTAATATTTATAAAAAAAAAATTAAATTTTTTCTCCCACAAATTAAATATCTCAATTAGTTGTTGTAGGTAAAGTCTTCAAAATTGTTGAGAAGAGAATAAATTTAAAAATATAGATAAGTTTTTGGGATGTCTGGAATAGTGAAATAGACAAACAATTTGGACGGAAGGAACATAAAGTACAAGAAATCATGACTACATAGGAGATGTATACCCTTTGCACTCCTTACACGTAACAATACACAAATGAATTTAAATGACGTACTAATGCCTTTTTCATTTTGTTTCCAATGAGATCTATAAATTAGCGTAGTAGTTTAATAAAAGGCAAGATTGTTAAGGGCTATTTCTGTTACAGACAAATGACATCTATATATGGATGTTAAGCCTGTTATTGAGTATGAATGTTAGGTTTAATAATAAGATATGCGATAGTAAAGTGGCCTCTTTTCACTTACTATTTTTCTAGAGTTCAGTTTTTCTCCTTTGGAACCAGCTAACTTTCTTTGCATGTTGAAGCTATTGTAGAAGAGAACTTTTCACATTAGAGCATCTCATGATTTTCTTGTATGGTGGGATATGTACTTGATAATTGTTGTGATAAGAGTTCACAATTGATCTGGTCTGCAAGCAGCATGGTCTACGATTTCTGAATAGCGTTTTTATTTTATTTTATTTTATTTTTTCTCAATAGCGTTTTTAATTTATTTTTTCTAACATCTGAAACATGCCTTTTAAGTAGTTTAAGATGCACAACCATGGCAAATCTCAATTTGATAAGGTTATACACATTCTAAAAGAAAATAATATGTTAAAGACCCTTCAGAAGTCTTGCCTAATTTGATGAGTGGGAGTTAGATCAAATGACCTCTAAATTTGTTTATGCTATGAGAGTATTATTTATTTAATTTTACATGATTCTCATATGTGTCTGTATTGTCTTTAGGTATGCCCTTTTCTTTATATGTATTTAGTGCTTCTTGGTATGTGATAAAATCTTCTTGTTAGTGCTTCTTCAAGGTTTAAGTACTCTTTATAAGTATTGGGTACAAATTCTTCAATTTGTGTTTATTTTAGTGAATCTGATTGCAGTTTATGTTCTGATGCAGGCATGTAGACTAGTGAAGACTACAACTTTAATGCTAAGACATGATTTTTGAATATATGTTGGTTTGTGGTTAATGCTAAGACATAATTTTTGGATATATGTTAGTTTGTGGTTTAATGTTAAAACATGATTTTTGGATTTTGAATATATTAATTATGTAGGTAATAGTGATTGGATATTAATTGAATGAGAAAGTGAATTAGTGCTTCATTATAGCTATTCGAATGGGAGTTGTTATTTTATATTAGTGCTATTAAGGTATTTTTTTAGTTCAATCAAATAAAATTAGTACAATTTTTTTTATTAAAAAAAAAAAAAAAGAGATATAACGGCGTTTCTACAAATGCCTCTTAAACCCTACTTATTTACGGTCATATTTAAAAAAGGATATGACGGCGTTTTTAAAAAACGTCGCTAAATATCATCAGTGACGTTAGCGTGTTTAGTAGGACATCTGGCGGCGTTTTTAAAAACGCCGCCTATACTAATATCACGACATTTTTAAAACGCCACAAAGCTATAGCGACGGCCGCGTCCTCGGCGTTTGGTACTAAGCGTCGCAAAAGGGATTGGCGGCGTTTTTGACACTTATAGCGGCGTTTTTTAAACGCCACTAAAAGTCTGTTTTCCAGCAGTGACTCTGATTGCCTTGTAGATCAAACTGATCTTGCAAAATCAAATCATTTTTTTTTCATATGATAAATAACCTAAATTTTGTTCACATACACAATTATACATAGCAGCAACCAACTATGAAACACAGCAACTAGGCTATAGGAGTAAATCCACAATTCCTGTCCACATAACACGAATGAAGCACAACACACACATACAATAACTAGGAGCAACCACCAGTACACATAACACAACAAAACGACAGCAGTAAACTACAAAGCTGCTGCAAAAAGGAATCACAACAGCAAAGCTGCTATAAAGGTGAAAGAACACAGCAATCAGCATGGTTTGTAGTCAGCAGAGAAATAAAACAGCCAGCATAACAGCAGAACAACAACTAAAGCCACAATTAGCATAACAGCAGGGCAACATCAGCAAATCCATCATAATAGATTCTAGATCCCCAGTGTTGGCAGATCTACATATGAACTGCATGGAATGAGAGCTCAAACTGCTACAGCTCCAAATGAAACATAGCTAGTAGAACAGCCAAAACATCAGCAGCATTATCCATCACAGTAAAATTCAAAACAATAAAATCGGTTGCAAAAAACTAGAAGCAGATGTTCACAGGCCTGAAAAGAAATCTGTTCAACCACCACATATTAGACCTATGGGGAGGTTGAACAGATTCAATATGCTGTTTGTTCAGGTTCCAGCAAACCCCAATGGCAAATTTACATGTTATAAAACAAAGTTGGGTAAAAACTACCCACAAAATTTAGTCCTCATTCACTCAACTCTCAATATGCAACACAAAACACTCCAAACAATTTATGAGAGCTAGTCAAAAACTCAACCCTCAACAAAAAACTCCCTTACAATTAGGACCAGCTTGACAACCTACAGAAGATGAGTTAGATAAACTGTGTGGCTCACCATCACTCAACCCACAGAACTGAGCCTAGTTATAGGGACTCACCATCTCAACCCTCTTCCCTACGTGAGACCAGCTTGACAAACTGCAAAACAAGATAGTGAGCAAGATACATGAATATAAAGGTCTCACATCTCTCAACACTCATATATGGGCCCACATTCCCTCAGAAATAGAACACTGTCAACTCTCAAGAATCTCAATCAATACTCTTAATTGAAGTGGCTCACAATCACTCAACTTATAACATCCCTAAGTAAACACCAGCATAACGCTGCAGACAAGGGTAAAATGCGGCAGATGAGAAAATCCTATAGTTTCTGTCCTGCTAGATACAGTAGACAACACAAGTAAACGTCAATTTATTCATAGTAGCGGCCAAGGAATGGCCAGAAAATTGCCCAAATAACCAGTCCACATAGTTACCCCAATTCACAGCAGGCCAATGCATGTTACATTTAGTTAACAGAGGACCAATTCCCCAAAAGAATAAGGACAACTGAAAAATAAATGGTCATCATCCTTATTCTGATGGTTACATAGAACATATTGAGCAGAGCTCATAATCCCATAGACAACCAACCTGTCAAGAGTATTCAATCTACCAAGGATAGCCATCCAAACCACAATACGAACTCTAAGGATATGAAACTTAAATCAAATAAGCCTATGCCAAGTCACTCTCAGCCTATGAACTCTAAATAGGTCCCAAGCATAATGGATAGAGAAGAGGCCATTAGATGCGAAATAATAAAGAAATCAAAAGGAATATTGATTTCAATTTGGTTTGTCAAATTCTGCATGCCAATGACCATGTCATATCACTCATCAAAGGTTTATACAAATCAAGAAAATGTCAAATGGGAAACAAACTAACTCTTTCATACTCAACCTCGTGAGAGGAAATATGTAACATAGCACACAGGTGTTCAAAGAAAAATTGGACGCATTGATTGCTAAACTACAATCATAACTTCTAAAATTTAAGAATGAGATGAGGCAAATTTAACAAGCAGATAAATCACGTGCCCAAAACTTGTATCTAAGTTCACAATGTCCATGATACTTACCTACTTTCGTGCCTGTAACATGGATATAATACTGATAAATAAATAAATAAATATAACAACTTTGCAAACTTACCAATGCTGTTAGATACAGCCACCTCATGCTTAGGTTGCACATTATGAGGTGGTAAGGGTTAGGTACCAACCTTCTAACATGGGAGATCCATCTCTTCCTCTGGGGTAGGAGTTAATGGCCTTGAATGAGACTGTAAACGGAGTCCCGGTGGCATCTCTTGTTTTTGAAATAACATAATCAAATAGTAAAAAAGATATTTAACACAGTTAAAATATATTTTAAAAAATATATGTTGTTTAAGATATATGAAGAAGATATGTACATAGTAAAAGACATGCTCACACACAAATATAAAATAATGTATATAATACCTCGCGGTCAAAGGAACCCAATGACTCATCATCATTGTCATCCTCACTCTCTGATGGTTTATACTCATCATCATCATCTACCTCAACCCTAATTCCCTTTTCCTTTGCATTTGCACATTTGGATTGAACCACACTCACCAAAGAATTTGTAATATTCTTCACTCCAAGATTGTTCATTATCTCATATTTCTCCTTGATTCACTTATTTCTTTGTTTCTCATATTCCGTTAGCTTATTATTTTTCAAATCACCTGGTTTCAGCCATTATTTTTTGCCTTTGACCATTTTCTACAACTATATAACATAATTCAACTTTAATTGGAAAATATAGACAATATAACTATGCACCATTAAATAAAATAAAATAAAAAAGTAACATAAACATATAAAGTAAAAATTACATTAATTAATAACATCTGTTCAGAAACAAAGTATAAAATAAAAATTACATATCATAATCCATTTTAGGATCCATATTAACATCAGGAATGTCATGTTCTTTATCTCCTTCATCATCTCCATTCTCTTCCATTATCTCATCTAATGACCCTACTACTGAAGTAACATTGAATTCAACATCATCCTTACAATATCGAACAATTGGGTCAATGTCAATTAGAACAACATCAATAATGTTTCTTGTTATAACACATTATTATTTTCTGAAGGATACAATAATTCTCCATCACTAGCTTCTAGAACATCAAAGGCACCCCTACGTTGCACCCTTTGTACGACATTCCAAGGTTCATCCAATTTGGTGTCATTCAGAAAGAAGACTTGCTTAGCTTGACTAGATAGAATAAACAAGTCAGATTGGTACCACCGACTTTTCACGTCAATGCTTGTGCAATATGTATCAAATCGTATTATTCTGTTTCTACTAGTATTACCGTGTTATACCATTCACACTGGAACAAAACAACCCTTTTTTTTTTTTATCACATATGTATTCAAATTCCAAAACCTTGCACAAGTGACCATAGAATTCATGCAATTTTCCTTCGTGATCCCCTTGTGTAAGCACGCCACTATTCTGACTCGCACGACGGTTGTTTAGATCTCGAGTATGGAACCGTCTGCTATTGATTATGCAACCTGAGTACTCTTTCACTAGCAAATTAGGACCATTTGCTAATGACCACAATTCATCGGTTACCTATGATGACTCTTCAACTCTCAATCTATTTATCTACAATTACATGTAACAAACAATAAGTAAATAATTTATAAATGACAAAATTTTATAAAACTTTCATTTTGTTTAAGTTGTAAATGTCGAAAAATTATAAATGTTTTACTCTCTCTTTGAACAACTTGGGAAATTCTTGTCGTTGTATATGGGTTATGTCATGTCCAGCTCGAGTTTGTAATAGATTTTTGTGTTCCCTACTAAAAAAAATGTGATTACTATGTACCACTAATAAAAAAGCTAAGCATAAACATAATTCAATGAAACACATACTCCAAATACTTCTCTATCTTTGGGCTATTGTACAACACAAACCAATGAGCAATATCATGAATTTCTTGAGACATTTCAACATTCGTGTGATTAGACCAATTGGACGTGTAGTTTTTATGAATATTGTCAACCCTTGTTGACGTTGACCATGATCTTTATTCCATTCTTTTCGATTATGCGCGGCTTGAATCCTATCAGCATACATTGAACAAAAAGTAATGCACTCTTTGACAATGTAAGCCTCGGTAATTGAACCTTCTAGTCGAGCTCGGCTGGTCACAAACTTTTTTAATACTCCAAGAAACCTTCATGAGAGAACACATTAGGAGTATAGTTACACATACAACACAATTACGCATATCTCATTTACAAGTATAAGTGTAAAAAATATCTTTCAATTGGGTATATCCATCGCTATTGCACGGGTCCTCCAAGAATAGCCTCACGAGGCAAATGAACAACCAAGTGCATCATCACATCGAAGAAGGCTGGAGGAAAGATTTTTTCAAGCTTGTATAAAATGTGTATTATACGTTCCTCTAATTTCTCCAGTTTACTCCGCCTTAGTGTCCTAGAGCATAGGTCTTGGAAGAAATTGCCTAACTCAAAAAGTGTTGTACTAATTTCTTTATCCACGTAACCACACATTCCAATGGGAAGAATTCTTTGTATAAGTACATGGCAGTCACAGCTTTTTAGGCCTGTTAATCTACCATTTCTTGCATTCGCTGATTTGGATATGTTTGTCGCATACCCAATTGGATAATTGACAGTTTTTAAAAATTCAAAGAAACCCTCATTCTCTGCAAGTGTCAATGAAAAGCTTGCTCGAGGCTTGACATATGACCTATCTGGTTATTGTGTTAGCCATAGCTCTTTCCTTATACCCATATCTTTCAAGTCTAACCACGCATTCTCTGTGTCCTTGTTCTTTCCATCGATGCCTAACATAGTTCTGAAAACGTTTTCACTAAAATTTTTCTCCGCGTACATGACATCAATGTTGTGTCGAAGTTTTCACTATTCGGTAGTTCATACAAGATGCTTACCTTTGTCCAATTAGGTGCTTGATGGGGCATTTTCCTATTACTTGGATGCTTTCCATATATGACACCTGTCGCGGTGTCCAACTGCTCTTGTATCTTTTCCACCGACAACTCCAAAGATCTCTTCCATTTCTCAATCTTACTATTGTAAGCCCTACTCTTTTGTCTTTCTGGGTGGTCCTTAGGTAAGTAACATCAACGGTTAGTGTACCTAGTCGGTCTTCTCAAATATTCAAAATATGGTTCATCATTGCAAGTGTATCAAGAATAATGACCCTTTGTTCTCCTCCCAGATATGTCACAAAATGCAAGCCAATCATGTATTGTCCACAACAAAGTTGCATGCATTCGAAAAGTCTCATTGGTGAAGGCATCGTAAGTTAGTGCACCATTTGTCCACAACTCATCCACCAATGGTCGCATGTAGACGTCAATATCAATCCCTGGTTGCAATTCTCCAAAAATAAGTAATGATATCAAACAAAATGGATCCTTCATAACCAACAAAGGTGGCAAGTTATATGGAATGAGTATGATGGGCCACAAACTGTAAGAGTTGTTCATGCTCCCAAAAGAGTTAAACCCATCAACGGCCAACCCTAG
The DNA here is from genome assembly GCF_004153795.1 of Camellia sinensis. Taxonomy (NCBI): domain Eukaryota; kingdom Viridiplantae; phylum Streptophyta; class Magnoliopsida; order Ericales; family Theaceae; genus Camellia; species Camellia sinensis. Next base: position 932,241 of record NW_021024673.1, on the reverse strand, counting down.
CCTCACATTTCGAGGCTCCAAGGCAAACTCGGGATTTTGTGCATCGAATTCCTTCCACTCATCACTGTCAATGAGATGACTCAATATATCATCATCCATTTGTTTGTCTTTGTACCATCTCATGTCATCAGCCCTCTTCCTTGACATATACAATCTTTTCAACCTTGGTGTCAACAGAAAGGACCGCAATACTTTATGAGGGTTCTTCTTACCCCTTCTACGATTGATCTTGTATCTAGATGTCTTACAAGTCGGACATTTATCTAGTGTTTTATTCTCCTTCCAAAATAATACACAATCATTTATGCAAGCATCAATGAGCTCATATGACAAGCCCAAGTCACGTAGTATTTTCTTACCTTCATAAGTTGACTTTGGAACCAAATTTTCTTTCGATAAAAGTCTACTTAAAAACTCTAGCATCATGTCAACTAACTTATTGCTCCAATGATTTGTTACCTTCATATTAAGCACCTCGATCACAAACTTCAACGAAGTATAATTTATACAATTTGGGAACACCTCACGTTTGGCATCAATCAACAGCTTATCAAAAGTTCTTAGTTCCTTCCCTTGGGTTGTATCAGTTGATTCCCTCTTATTCAATCTTCCACTAAGGCATCAATACCACCTAAAATTTCATCACTATCGAGTCGCATCTCATCGTCATGATAAGCCTCGCTTGAAACACGGGGTTCCTCGTGCTAGTGCCATATAGTATAAATTTGCATAATCCCATATTAGAGCAAATTAATTTCCACATTTCAAAGATTTTGTCTACAAACATTCACACACTTTATACATGGGCACAAAATATTACCATTCTAGTAAAAAACCCCCATTGCAAATTGAAGAAATAACTTGACCCAATCATTATATTGTTTATTCATCCTTCTATCAACCGTCCTACCTAGGGCAATCCAACTTTTATCCATGTCTGATCACAAATGAAAGATTAGGAATAATATAATATAATATAGACTTGTGTATTTATGAACAGTTTAAATTGAAAAATTCAATAAGAGCTTCACCAAATATATCTCCAGATCTTTAATAAAGATTCATATACAAGTTCTAAGATTATATGCAAGGAAGGAATAAAAACTAACAAAAATGGTCATTAATAATTTTAACACATCTTTAACAAAAAAGATCATTAAAAATCAACAAAAATCACCACATGTCTACACATCTTTAATATTTTTTTTTACTTAAAAAAAATCAACAAAAAGTGAAATTTAATTCAGTTGTAAAGATTAGACATAGTGTCCATACAAATTAATGTGTACACAAGGTAAGTACCAATATTTCGACAAGACCAACTACATAAAAAAAATAAAAATAAAATACAAACAAACAAACAAAATTAGATGAATCAAAATTAAACACCAACTCTCCTATTGATCACTAACCACTTGGCTCATCATTATATTTGTTTTATAACATATTGACAAAATCATATTTTAGGTTCCCTAACAATGGTCAATTTGACTAGGCAGAGCAACGTTTTGCCAAACCCATCTGACAGACAATTAATTCAAGCTAGTAGGTGAACGAAAACACACTATGTGATTGATTGAAATATCATAATAGGTTTAAATATTAGGTCCTATTTAAAGTGTAATAGATCAATTTAAATAGAAAATCCCACTATTTGAATCAATTACAAAGTATGTTTTGTTCACCACCAAACCACTAGATTCCTACACAATTCCATCTCACCCTCTCACCATTCACTACCTCCAAACAATTCAAAGTTGAACAAAAACCAATATATAAGAAAGCATTAAGTTGTTGAGAAAACAAATGAAAGGGAAAAAAAATTCAAAATTCATTGCATACTTGAATTCTCTTATTTTTATTTTTAGCAAATAAACAAAACCCAATTCAAATGATTTACATATATATACACATATAATACATATGTTCCCAGCAAAGAATCCAAAACCCAATTCAATTAATTTTCAAATTTTCTTAACAAATAAATATATATAAATTCACGGAACTTCTGGTTTTTATCCTTGTAACAAATAGAAAACCCAATTCAATTGACTTCTGTATCTCATATAAACAAACAATATACACATTGAAACTTATCTTTTTGATTGACAGCAAAGAATACAAAACATGACTCCCTCATTGGAGCTGCTTTATTTTAGTTCTACTTCTTTGTAGGTTGAAGAAGTTTTGTATTTAGAGCTTCATAATATATTAAGATGGTGTTATCAAGGTTTCTAGGTGCCTTGTGTTACAGTTAGTAGTTGTTCTCCTTTCTTGCTAAAAAATGAAATATGTTTATAAAATAAATTATTTATCAAAGAACTAGTTTAAACTCATGGCCCCATGCCACCTTCTTTTCATTGTTCATTTATTTATTTTGTTCGGCTCGCGGTTTTTTTTTTTTTTGGGAGAGGGTGAAATTATTGACATCACCATGCACTGAACTATATTTGACAACACTAAGGGAAATGATAATTGAAACTAAAAGAACATAAATTAATCATTATTTATAACTATATAGTAATTGAAAAAGATTTATTATTAAGAAAATTAAAATAAATTCAGTAATATATGTAACCTATATGGAAAGTCATATTCATTAAAAGGATTTAATTAACACAACACTGACATACCAAAATTTGGGTTGAAGTAGATTAGTACCACAAGCCACAAACTCCATGGGAGAGATCTAAGATTGAAGCAATTTCTCCAACAAAAAAACAAACAAAACAAACAAAACAAAACAAAACAAAACAAAATAAAACAATACAATAAAGAAAAAACTAACCATTGTGACATTTTATCAAACATCTAGCAAACACAATCAGAATATAATGCGACTTTATTGTGTGTAGAATCAACAACAATACATTCAATTTAATGATTATATTGGTTAAAATATGAATATCATAAACATAATATAGAACATGTTAATCATTATATTTTCATATTTTTTTCCCAAATTAAAATCATTCAAGTTGTTTATGGAACCTAGGGTTGTAAAAATGGCCCGAAGCCCATGGGCGGCCCGAAGCCCGCCTGAGGCCCGAGGTGGGCCAGGTCCATTTTGGCCCGATTAGGCCTGGACCTGAGCCTTTCATTTGAAGCCTAGCCCAGCCCGTGGCCCAGCCCGGCCGGGCCCAAAAAATTTTGGCCCACTCCACCCGGCCCTTTCTCTACAAATGGTGAAATTTCAAAAAATAAAAATAAAAATAAAAAACAACTTGCAATGATTAAATAATTAAAAAAATAAAAACTTAAACAAATAAAATAAATTAAAAATTGATTTTGCAAAAATAAAAATAAAACAAAAACAAAATAACATAAAATATATATATAGATAATAATTCTAGACTCTCTCTCTTTAAAAATCAACAAAAATCACCACATGTCTACACATCTTTAATATTTTTTTTTTGGTTTAAAAGAAATCAACAAAAAGTGAAATTTAATTCAATTGTAAAGATTGGACACAGTGTCCATACAAACTAATGTGTACACAAGGTAAGTAGCAATATTTCGACAAAACCAACCAACCACACACACACACACACACACACACAAAACAAACAAACAAACAAACAAAACAAAAACAAAAATATTAGATGAATCAAAATTAAACATCCCGGCCCGGTCCCCGTTCCCCGGCCCGATTTTTCCCCGAAATGAATTTACTAATTTACCCCTCGATATATATACATACACACACACATAGTGATAGTAACCAAACCAAATCTATCTTCCGTCTCTCTCTCTCTCTCTCTTCACTCTACTCTCTCTCTCACTCTCACCATTGTTGTGACCCAATCACAGCAACCATTGCGACGCCGTCACGCCGATCGTCCTTCTTCAGCCACAGCCTCCCTCCTCTCCCTCCGATCTCCATTGCTGCGCTGCCTCACGGCGCTACCTCATGCCGATCTCCGTCGCTACGCTGCCTCACGCCGGTCTCCATCGCTGCCGATCTCCCTCCCTCCGATCTCACTGTCTCACACCGATCTCCATCACTGCCTCCTCCCTTCCGTCGCTTCTGTCTCACACCGATCTCCATCATTCCGTCGCTTCTGTTGCCTCCTCCCTCGAATCTGCCTCACACAAGTTGTGTTAGATTCAACATGCTCAGATTTGATGAAAGATGTGTTAGATTGTTTATTTATTTATTTTTATTTTTTACATTTGATGAATTATATATTTTTTACATTTGATGAATTTTTTACATCTGATATTCATTTGATGAATTATATATACATTTGATGTGTTAGATCTGTTGTTGGATGATGTTTATGTTGTTGTTGTTGTTGTTTTTTAATTTTAGCCGGGGAATTATCGAGGTCGGGGAAACCCGATCCCCGTTGGGGGACGGGGGCGGGGGTGGTGATAGGCTCCCCATCGGGGATCGGGGCCGGGGACGGAGAAATTTGTACCATCGGGGATCGGGACGGGGAGTGTGATCCCTGGCCTCGCCCCGCCCCGTTGCCATTCCTACTCTCTACCTCGCCCAACCTACTCCTGCATCATCACATCATCACCTGACACCCCCCTTTCACTTTGCTTGCAAATTTGAAATTACAATTGAATAAAAAATAAATAAATAAGTTCAAACATTTTGCATTGTATGCACTAACTATACCAAAATTATATCACATGATCCATGTCTGCATTATTGTCGGTACTCACTTATTATCTCCACTGTCCTCTATTCTTTTACTACTTTATTATCATTGTAATTGAATTCTCCTTACTTCATATCATATCAACTGCTTGTACCCTGCCCCGCCCCCTACTAGCCTACTCTATTGCATTTCATCAATCACTCAACTCGCACTATTCATTCATTGAATGAAAAAAAAACAAAAACAAAATTCAAACGGTCATAATTCGAACAGTAATATATATATTTATAAATTTATTCACTCTTTCAAACTACTATAAATATCCTTCATTTTTCAAAATAAATCTCACAAATAATTCTCTCTCTCTCTCTCTTAAACTCTCTCAATCTCTTTCAAACTCTCATTCTCTCTTAACTCTCAATTAATTTTGAAGTGTCATCCCTAAGTGACAATTACAATTGTGCAACAAGAAACTTTTATCAGAAGAAGCTAATTTTTGTATCGCATTCACCAGTCGGTAACGTTAATTAGTTTAATTAAATTTATTAGCTACTCATTTTTTTCATTAATTATTTATGTGCATATGTTGATGTAGACGTCCTCGAACGTCCCAGGAGGGAATCCCGTTTTGTTCATTGGGACTTACTACAGTTTGGACACAATGTCACGGTCCTGTATCTAATCTCACAGAGTGCAATGCAAGACCGATGAATCATCGAAGAGTCCAAATCCGGCAAATCATTTTGAAAAACTGATTTTTAGAAAGAAGTGCCAAACATGGACTACGTCGCCAGATACAGAGTCGCCACCTAAATATTTTATTTTGGGAGAATTTAGAAAATCCTGACTTATGCCTAAGGCCACGTGTCTGTCATCACCAAAGTTGCCTCAGCTTGGAAACTTGGGTACGATTGGGGAAGGTCATGCAATGAGCACCCCCGCTCGCCCGATCAAAGATCGGTCACTACTAAACATGATATCGAGTTTTGAAAACATTATGTGCTTTTATTTCGGTTATTAGCCTAGAATTACTATGTGATGCACACAACATACAAGTATAGACTGGATCGTTTGAGTTGCAACAAAACATTTCATGTTTATTTATTTGAAAGATGGTTTGATGGTGCTACTCGCAAGTAGGCTAAGACGTGGATTTGCCACCCTCAAGTGGGCTTAAGAAAACATGATTTTGCCACTCTCAAGTGAGCATAAAACTCTCAATTGGTGAATTGTTCCAATTCAAATAACCCAACCTTCACCCACAGGCATTTCAGGCAATTATATCACATAAGCAAATAGCCTCATGGTAAGCATGCTATCATGGCAGTCACTCACACACATGCAAGGATGCTAAAGCATAAATACTTACCGAGTACTCCAAGCCAAAGAAAGAAACTAATTAGAAATCATGCATAAATCCTAACTATGCTGAAATGCCTAATGTAACACATGAAAAAAATGCAACTAAGATAGGCTTGGCTATTCTAAAATGGTATATGAAAGGCAACAACTGATACACGTATTCAACTTGGAATTGAAATACAATGCAGTTAGTATGATACGCCGAGCCCGGTGCATGCAAAACAGATAAATGGATGCAAACATGCGAGCATAAGAATGCTAATTGAAACATGCCCTAAATTAACCATCATAAGCTGGTAAATAAAAGGGAAAAAGACGTGAGGTTGGAAGGCATGCATCACACACACACACACACTTATTACAACATTGCCCTCCTCGAAGGGTCCGAATGAATAGTACAGAATAAACTAGCTAATTTGAGCTAATTAAACTAATTATTACACAACATTAATTAATTAACGAATTAACTAAGTAAGTAAGGAAACTAGCATGCAAATTAAACAAAATGGACTGTCTCAGCTCTGTTTCGAATGATAGGGATGCATGAATGCTCAAGTCGCCTTGTCGGGAAATCCATCACGATGCCCCGATTTGCCTCTTTTTGCAACTGGTCCCAAACACTGTACAAAGCTCCAGAAGACTGTTGACCAGTTTTTGCTACTGGTTTCCGGTTTGCTGCAATAAAGAGTGAGAAAGGGGCATGGCAAAGTATTTTTCAATATATGTGTGCATGACCACTCTCCCCATCATTGCACAAGCTCAAGGAGTGTAGTCCTCGATCCTCGTGCCACCAATCACGCATCTCGATGCATGATGGCCGAGGAGTCGGATTGCACGACTCAATGGGACATGAATGCACATATAAGCAACTAAAACCAACAACTCCATCATGGGTGATCAAGAGTGTCGGCGACCAAGAATTAAGGCACGATTCATCACTTTAAGTATGAAACGTCTCTCTTTTCCCGTGTTTGGACTAACTCCTATTCCAAACACAATGCAACAAGTAGAATTGCATGGCATGTACAAATGCAAATCTAGTATGCAATCCTCAATGTAATGCGACTAAGTGATGTAAACATGCAAAGGATGACATGCAAACATGCAACTAGCATACACAATGCTATGGACTAATCAGGGGCATACTCAATGCACGTGGATTATATGGCATGCATACACAATGCACTAACATACGCAATGTTATGAACGAGGCATACGCAATGCAATGATCGAACATGCGATAACATGGATTATATGGCATACACAAGGCAAGATGGACTTAAACCAAGATGGATGGACCTCAGCTGCACCCAAATCAGTGGCCAAACATGATGAAAACGAGGCAATGGCACACGCACAAGCATGCACAATGCAAGGGATCAAAGCCTAAGGTACGAGATACAACTCTACAAAAGCATTGAAAGGATGAAATATGGAATACAATGGCACAAGTTCCAGCTCTGAAATAACATGCAACATGGTCCCGAATCACGCAAACAGCTCACACAATGCATATTGGGAGGCTCAAATACCGAAACTAGTGAAGCATATTACACTAGAGGTATGCAAAGCGATGCTCAAATGGCCAAACCAGCCCCAAACAGTCCCTATGTAGGCCAAAATAGTAGCAAATATGGACCAAAATGATGGCTCGCAAAGCATGGAAATGAAGCTCATGCAATGGTCCAAAAATGAGGCATTCATGCATAACTCTCAAATGCATATAAGGAGTGGAAAACATGGGAACATGGCAACCTCACATGCTCTGAAATACCATGCAAAATGACCCCAAAACATGCAAGCACCTCAATATAAGCATGCAATAGGCTTCAAAACTCAAAGCTAGGCAAGGGCATTGCACTACAACCATGCATAGCAAACATCATTCGACCATGAGGACTAAAAACAGAGCTAAGGCGTTCCAAAATATGCACAAAATCAGTTTAGAACATCGCCAAAATATGCTAGAATCAAAGGCCAAAACAACATGGATTACAAGCTAGTAAAGAGGATTTGCACTACAAGCATGTGAGGCAATTAAGAGGCCATTAAACCAGAAAAAGCTAGAGGTATGACATGCCAAATAAAGCCCAAAAACCTACTGAAACATGGTTAATGCATGCAAGAATGAGATGCTCCTTTGATATGCTATGAAGAGGGTTATTCTACACATGCAAGATGGACATCCAATATGGCAAAACAAGCTCTGGACAGAGCCTATGCAGGTCCTAAAACTCATCAAAAATGGCCTAAAACATGGCTTGGAAGCATGCAAATAAGGGCTCCTTTGTAAGGCCAAAAATACTAGAAAACAAAACAAGGAGAAAGAGGGTCACCTCTCTCTGATTTTGGCACTCAAAACAGCATGGCTAAAAGGCCAAACAAAGGCCAACACAAATGCTCTAAGGCATAGCTCAAAACAAGATAAAATGAAGCATGCAAGGGGGTAGATGACCCCCAACAGAAAAATGATCTCAAACAAACATGAAAAGGACCTCAAAACAACACTTTTTCTAGTTTACACCAAAGCTCAAATGTGCTTGCAAGCATGGCTAAACGATGGAGCAAAATAAAGCTTAAAAGAGGGAATAGTGTGTCACCCTTGTAGCTTCAGCAAAACCAGCAGCTTCTTGAACCAAAAACCAGCTCTTTGAGACCTCTCCAGACCCTTCAAGAACCTTAGATCAATGGTGGAGGTGTGTGGCTATGAGGTATGGTGTTAAAGGCCAAGAACAAACACCCTTTCTAAGCCTAGAATGTAGAGATATAGAGATATATATGTGATTTTTCTTAGACAAATTTTTTTCAACCTCTCTAAAGGAGAGGGAGGCCCTCTCTTATAGAGAAACAAGAGGGTTCAAGCTTCTTGGAGAAGCTAGAGCAAAAGGTTCAAGCTTCTTGGAGAAGCTAGAGCAAAGGTTCAAGAGGTTCAAACTTCCTCAAGAAGCTAAAACAAGGGTTCAAAAGGTTTAAGCTTTCTCAAGAAGCTAAAACAAAGGTTCAAAAGGTTCAAGCTTCCTCAAGAAGCTAAAATAAAGGTTCAAAAGATTCAAGCTTTCTCAAGGAGCTAAAATAAGGGCTCAAAAGGTTCAAGATTCCTTAAGAAGCTAAAACGAAGGTTCAAAATGTTCAAGCTCTCCAAAAATCGTGCCAAACGGAGAAAGTTAAGCGGTCCCAAACCGAGGCGCACGGCCGACGGCTCCGAAAACCAAAAACTGGTCTCCAAACGGGAACAGTGGTCTACGACCACGAAAAGTAGCCTACGGCCACTAAGAGATGGTCTACGAGACCTCTCCTTCCCTTCGGGAAGAGAAAACAGAACCTGGTTCGCAAACCGAGGCAAAACACAAAAGAGTCCCGAGGTCCGAAGGCAAGGCTCTCAGCCGAAACTCCGAAACCTCAAAACGAGCACAACATGCACCATCACTGAGCGCTCAATCGATGACGTTTGAGTCTTAAGGTCGGTCAAAAAATTGGGTGTCTACAGTTGCCCCTTTTTGACAGAACTCGAAAGTCATACGTGACGGGAGTGAATGTCAAAGCTCAGAGACGACCCATTTTTGACAAGGCCGAAGACTTAGACAAACAGGCGGGATAAGCAAGAGATGTGCCCGCAGGCAGGGGCAAAATGCAAAACGATATGCACAAAGACGAACATAACTCATGATTATGTAAAGACAGCTGTAATGAAACAAATATACACAATAAATGCAATAACTTTAAGCAAGAATGCAAATCAAACTACATTTCATGTAGTAAGAATGTAAGAGGATTATACAATTCTCGCTACGTCTCACACGGAGTACATACAATACTTGTCCGGTTCGTCTGGTCGACCCAGCTTCAAATCAACCGTACATACAATATCGTGCATGCAAAAGAGAGAAACTCAACAGGTACAATATTGTTAGGAATATGCATAGTAATGCAAGTGAAAAGTGCATAATGACGCAAGTTGAGGGATGCATGACAATGCAACCTAAGTGTGACGCATAACAATACGAAGGGGATGCATAATAATGCAGATAAAGTGTGCATGACAATGCAGGTGGGAGGGGAGAAACATAGGGACATTTCCCAGTGTTTCGGGAAGAAGGAGAAACATAGGGACATATCCCAGTGTTTCGAAAAAAAGGAGAAACATAGGGACATATCCTAGTGTTTCAGAATAAAGGAGAAACATAGGGACGTATCCCGGTGTTTCGAAAAGAAGGAAAAACATAGGGATGTATTTCGGTGTTTCGAAAAGAAGGAAAAACATAGGGACGTATCTCGGTGTTTCGGAATGGCTCAAGCATTGGAACATATTCCAATTGCTCTTAACCAAAGAGGGAGAAACATAGGGATGTATCCCGGTGTTTCGGAATGGCTCAAGCATTGGAACGTATTCCAAATGCTCTTAACCAAAAAGGGAAAAACATAGGGACGTATCCCGATGTTTCGGAATGGCTCAAGCATTAGAACGTATTCCAAATGCTCTTAACCGAAAAAGGGAGAAACATAGGGACGTATCCTGGTGTTTCAAAAAGAAGGAGAAACATAGGGACGTATCCCGGTGTTTCGGAATGGCTCAAGTATTGGAACGTATTCCAGATGCTCTTAACCAAAGATGGAGAAACACAGGGACATATCCTGGTGTTTCGAAAAGAAGGAGAAACATAGGGACGTATCCCGGTGTTTCGGAATGGCTCAAGCATTGGAACGTATTCCAAATGCTCTTAACCGAAAAGGGAGAAACATAGAGACGTATCCCGGTGTTTCGAAAAGAAGAAAAAATATAGGGACGTATCCCGGTGTTTCAGAATGGCTCAAGCATTGGAACATATTCCAGATGCTCTTAACCGAAAAAGGAGAAACATAGGGACGTATCCCGGTGTTTCAAAAAGAATGAGAAACATAGGGATGTATCCCGGTGTTTCGGAATGACTCAAGCATTGGAACGTATTCCAAATGCTCTTAACCAAAGAGGGAGAAACACAAGGACATATCCCGGTGTTTCAGAAAGAAGGAGAAACATAGGGACGTATCTCGGTGTTTCGGAATGGCTCAAGCATTGGAACGTATTCCAAATGCTCTTAATCGAAAATGGAGAAACATAGGGACGTATCCCAGTGTTTTGAAAAGAAGAAAAAACATAGGAACCTATCCCAGTGTTTTGAAAAGAAGGAGAAACATAGGGATGTATCCTGGTGTTTCGGAAAGGAGCGTGCATAACAATGCAAGCTAAGATGAATTCCAAACATGCTGAAATCGTGTATGGAAAGGAACACTCTAACCACGCTAAAAACATGAGAAGAGGACCGAAAACAACCGCGCAGGTGCACGCACAACGCAACCTGAGAAAGCCTCGGAGGGCAACGATCCGAAATGCTGCTCAGCGTAAAAGGATAAACGATACAAGATAACACAAGATGCAAATAAATGTAATAAGTGCGATGATACGATGCATGTTACAAGCAATGTAGAGTATGATGTTTAGGGAATGCAATAAACAAACAAAACGGCACTTTAGAAAGCACCTCATGGAATGAGTGGCGGTAAACCGCTCTATTCTGACGGGGAATGGTCCTCAAGGAGAGCACTTCTGATTGCCATCCTGGCTCTGAAACAATCAACACAGTATTCTGTTCACTTTGAACTTATAGCTCGTGTGACACACTGCTCATTCCGAACACAGCTCATAACACGGTACTCGGTTTATTTTGAACATACAGCTCATAATACAGTACTCCGTTTATTCTAAACACACAGCCCGTAATAGCACACTGCTCATTCTGAACACACAGCTCATTTTGGATGGACGGGATGCAATGACAAAACTTGCAGAAGTTGAAACACACTTAGATGCTCCGAATTTTCCCTCTTTTCTTTTGCTTTGCAGTCTGGAATCTATATAGCTTTAGATGGGTCCTTGCTCTACTGTTCTCATGTGACCTGGGTCAAACCCTGCAGTTTTATGAAAGAACAAATCCTGTATTGCACAAATGTGGAGAATGGCACAGTACTCTGGACAGAAAACGATTTTTTTTTTTAATTAAGAGATGAGTTCTTAACTGGGTATTGAGCCTACGACTGTACATAGCAAAAATGACTCGATAAAGAAAAGTAAAAGGTAAACAACCTAAACACATCGGGTAACACTCGAAATGACTCAAAATAATAATCGAGACAAACAAAACAAAAGACACGACACTCAGACGTATTCCAAAGGCGAGAGACCTCTTGATGCACGAGGAGCCAGTTTCTCCGGGTATTGTTTCCCACCGTTCTCATTTATGATTCTCGCATCACTCGGGCCTCAAGCTCTGTTTTTTTTGTTTTTTGTTTTTTTTTTCTTTGAAAAAACCCTTTTTCTCTCAGTGTACATCTCTCTATTCTTCAATCTCTCATTTTTTATCCCTCTCCTGGGTGGTTGATGGATAAACATAAGGTTGTAGGCTCGTGTCCCTAGTATTCCGCTAGATTCTTCTTCTTCTGCGCACAGCTAGTGAATTTCCCCATAGAGGGGTTGTGCTACAACTGGGTGTGTAGCCAATCTGCAGCTGACATCGGTTGGCGATGTTCTGCTAGGGAGTTTGGACCTGATCAGATGTGTCCATATAAGGAGTGGAATACCCTGATCCATTCCAATTCGTGCTTCGCACTTGACTCGATACCTTGCTGCTTGGAGGATGAGAGAGCTTTCAGCCCTTTTCTGTTAGCTTTCGCTGTGTCCTTCTTGGCGAATAAGGTGCCCTTTCCGGCAAATAGAGTGCCCTTTCTGGCGAGTATGTTAACAACGGGGAAAAGACAGAACACCTGACTCAACTGTGCCCCTAGTTCATCATTTTGACTATTTTTTGTTTTTTGGCTTTTGCTGAAACAATTTTAACCAAAATGAGGGTAAGATTAACATGCTTGTTCGATTTTCTGATTTAAAATCATGCAAGTCAGGCTATGAGTACTGAAAATTTTCCTTTTTTGGGTCCAAGAAATGGTCCAGTTTTGAAAAATGGAATACTTTTCAAGAAAATTAGTCACCTCCAATAAAAATTCTCAAAAACTGTTTTTGCAAATAACCACTGCTCAATGAGCACGGAACCGACTCTTGAGATGCACAACCTCAAATCCATTACAATGGAAAATTGCCCCTTTATTTGAACGACACTGTATAACAATAGAAAATTGCCCCTTGTTTGAATGGCACCTTAGCAGTGCACGGCAATGGAAAGTTGTCCCTAGTCTGAATGGCGCCGCAACACGTGGTAACCAGTCCTCACAGTGACAATTACAACCAAATTCTCAAATATAGAGAAGACAAAGATGACTAAAACCATCACATGGACACAGTCGAATTTGAAAGTGTTTGTGGCTGGACTTCAAAATAAAGTTGCCTACGTATCCCAAACATGGGAATCAAGCCTTATGTATTTCAGGGTAAGGTACACTCGGGTATTAACCTCTCCTTTTGCACTCTAACTTTTGCCAATGCCGCCCTTTCTGGGTTTTCAACCTTGCGAGCCTTGTTCTTCTCTTCTTTTCAATTCTTTTCATTTCTTTTCTTTTTCATCTTTTCTTTTCATTTTCTTCATTTTTTCCTCTTTTCTTCTTTTTTTTTTTTTGCATTTTTCTTTTTTTTCTTTTTCTTGCTCTAACTTTTGCCTGGGTTGCCCTTCCGGGTTTTCGGCCTAGCGAGTAAGGCTAAAAGTGTAGCTTTGTCCATGTCAAATGGTTTTGAGATCTTGAAGTCATCTGAATCTAAGAGAATGGCTGTTATTCGCTAATGATGTAGAAGTCCATCCAATGGAGGGTGAATTTGCCCCTAGTGTTGTGGATAGGAATGCGGTTGTCCTTTAGCAATGTCTTCTTCTTTCCTCCCTTCTGGGATTTGGCATTCTTGCCGATCTTCATTGATTTGTGGAATGATCCATCTTCGGCTCTTCAAGCACAATCTGGCATCTTTTGCCCCTAGTTCGAGGGGTGCTTCTGATCTAGCTTTGCAAGCTTCTTTTGACGACATCTGATCTTCTTGATCTGACTTCCCTGCCCCTAGTTCGAGGGCTGCTTCTGATTCGGCCACACAGGCCTTATATTGTGGTTGACTGTTGAACATTTTGAATCTAAGTTCAAGGTTTGAAAGTAAGGGAGTCGAGTCACGAGGCTAAGAGCGATCCTAAGCTACACAATCTCAAGAGCGATTCCACACAGGTCTTCGCAATATCGCGCAAAACATTTTTTTGAAATTTTTTTTAAGAAACGACCAATCGCTCGCGTTGAAGACAGTGTAGAACCAGTCTGGATTAAGCCAGAATCTTTTTCAGTACTCATGTTAACAAATATGATCTCATTCATTAAGGGCTTAGCATGCATTTCTTTCTCTTAATTGATCAAATTTTCACAAATCCCAAGGAATTCCTTCCTCTTCATTTTTTTTTTATGTTCAAAAGGTTTTGAAAAATTTAAGTCAATGCAATGATTTCAAGGCACAGAAGAGCAGGTGAAAAGCACTGCCGTTTCATTCAAACTTTCTGGCACAACCGGCGCAAGATAGAAGCAAACACAAGAGTATGAAAACCACTGCTGTTTCATTCAGATCTTCTGGCATAATTGGCTCCACGGCAGAAACAAACTCAAAAGGGTGTAAAAGACAAACACCAAAACAAGTAAGTGATGTTTGGGGTAACACCCCCGAAATCACCCGTCTCCAACAAAACAGGACTGACTCGGCATAACAAGATAGACCCAACTGACTCAGTAAGAAAAGACTGACTTTGTACAACACAACAAGACTGATCCAATACCCAAGTCAGAAATTAAAGTAAATAGCATTCGCAAATGCTCAAAATAGTGCGTTCCATCCACAGGTGGTTCATCCCCCGATCACATGGTCACATTATTCCCTAAGAGTTTACGGATCAAGTACCGATAGACTTTGCAGGACCCGGTGCAACGATGACCTGGTTATCAATCAAATTTTGTATCTCGTGGCGAAGACGGATACAACTGTCAGTGTCATGACCGGTTTGTTGATGGAAAACACAGTACTTAGCCTGGTCATGCTCTGGAGGGAGAGGATCGAGTAGAACCCGTTGTTCTAACGGTTTCAGATGTCCTTTCCTGAGTAGGACCCCTCGAGCTTTAGACGAAGGCATATAAAGTGGGGTAAAAACCCTCTTGCCTCGGGGTAGATAGTCTGAAGTTCGGGGATTTGGATTGGATGTGCCAATAAAGGGAGTGGCTGTTTTTGGAGTGATGGTGGTCATTCCAACTTCAGAAGATCTTGCAGCTGCATCACTACTGGTGGTCGCATTCGAACTGCGTGTAAACGCCCTCCTGGGCTACTCCTTTTCCTGGTTAATAAGGCCCTGCTTCATAGCATCCTCAATCTGCACCCCAATCTCGTGTAGGTCCGCAAAGGTGGGAAGGGATATGACGATCATCTTTTGCATTAGCCTGGGTTGGAGGTTGCGCACAACCAACCTTATCTGGTCTTCGTCGGAAGTCCTTGTAGTCATCATCGAGGCCTTTGCTCTCCATCTCGTCACAAACACTGAAAAACCCTCATTTGGCTCTTGGCGGGTGAGATCACGAGTTGTGACCTCGATCTGTGTATTGTAGGAGTTTTGAGCAACAAAGGCCTCAGCCATCTTTTCTCAGTTCTGTTTCGCAGAGTTCTCCAATTTTGCATACTAGATTGCGGCTATCCCAGACAAGGTTCGGCTAAATAGTGACAGCTTCTGGGCCGTGGTCAAACCCATTGGCCTCAAGACATTAGAAAACAGGTGGAGGTGCACCATTGGGTCTCCAGAGCCATTGAAGCGGTCGATGTGTGGCATCTTGAACCGGTCCGATAGAGTTACGGCCAAATCGGTGTATCCATCCTCTATGTCCGGAATGGATTTCACGCCTTGAGTCTTATTGAATAGCTTTTCTAGCTTGCTCACTTTTAGCGCTGTGGGGTCCACCTCAAACTCAAAGGGAGAATCTGGTAGATTGGTGGGCGTGGGTGCCTTGGACAGCTGAGGTAAGATTGGGGGCAGAGCCGGCCCCGTTGGGATGTCTGTATCTTCCTGGACATTTGCTGTCTCCTCAAGTATTGGGACTCTTGGTGGGGGAGGATCTTGGTGTGAAGTGGATGCTCCGGTTTACTGTTGTAGCCTGGCAATTAACTCTGCGTGTTGAGCCATGACCTCGACCTGTTGTTTGGAAAATTCTACTTGACGAACAGCGTCCCGCTGCATGGTTTTTATACTTTCTTGGAGCTAACGCATCATCTCTTCCATGCTAACTGAAAACTGCTAATCTAACTGAATGTGTGTATCCCCTTTCTAAGGTGGAAACAGATATCTCAGCCTAACTACGCACAGGTGAGGTGGATAATGATCCCTGATCCGAAGACTGTTGAACTGATGATCTGTGCCTGATTGGCCTTTTTACCCTGCCACTGGCAAAGGAACACTGATTGCCCTTGAACTGAATCTCTAACCTGACAAAGTCTATCAGCACAAGTCCAATGTACCCGGGGGATATCGAAGCCTTCTGAAGCTATGGTTCTCAAGATCAATTTCAAAAGAGAAAACAGGCAACATCTCAGCCCAATTTCACTAGAAGAGATATGAGCGAAGCCGAATGACTGTGCTCTCCACTGAATTCTGCCCCAAAATTGAATCTAATATCCATAGATATAACTGATTCTCAAAACACTGATACTTATGCCCGCAGGCCTGATACCCAGACTTGCAAACTGATATATGCATTCATGTAGAGACACACTCTAAAAGCACATAACAAACAAGTGAGAGCCAAAAACACCCCTATGGAGGGGTATGGTTTCCCTGTCCTATTTTGTCAGGAGTTAGGGTTTCACTACGCACACAGCAGTTTCAAACAACCTATAATCGGGTAAGCAACCTGTCCTAACTTGGAATGGTCACTATGGATTCCGAATATGCACTAGGTCGAATGGTCAAAAAGAGTGCCCCGATAAAAATCGGGGTTTGTGTTCCCATCGTGGCAAAGTCCGTAACCGGTCAGCCTTATGGCACGCTTCTCAAAGCGAGCCTCCGGCAAATCGTTCAGGAATAGCAGATGGCAAACACGGTGTCCTAGGCGCACGAATGCAAATGCAATGCAAAGAGACATATAAGTGTAATCAAAACAAGATATCATGAGTTCGAGTCAAGTTCTCTAAATCCCCAGCAGAGTCGCCAGAAACTATAGACGTCCCCAAACGTCCCGGGAGGGAATCTCGTTTTGTTCATTGGGGCTTACTACAATTTGGACTCAATGTCACGGTCCTGTATCTAATCTCGCGGAGTGCAATGCAAGACCGATAAATCATCAAAGAGTCCAAATCTAGCAAATCGTTTTGGAAAATTTATTTTTAAAAAGAAGTGCCAAACATGGACTGCTTTGCCAGATATAGAGTTGCCACCTAAATATTTTATTTTGGAGAAATTTAGGAAACCCTGACTCGTGCCTAAGGCCACGTGTTCGTCATCGCTAAAGTTTCCTCGGCTCAGGAACTTGGGTATGATTAGGGAAGGTCATGCAATGAGCACTCTCGCTCGCCCGATCAAAGATCGGCCACTACTAAACATGATATCGATTTTTGAAAACATTATGTGCTCTTATTTCGGTTATTAGCCTAGAATTACTATGTGATGCACACAATATACAAGTATAGACTGGATCGTTTGAGTTGGAACAAAACATTTCATGTTTGTTTATTTGAAAGATGGTTTGATGGTGCTACTCGCAAGTAGGCTAAGACATGGATTTGCCACCCTCAAATGGACTTAAGAAAACATGATTTTGCCACTCTCAAATGGGTTTAAAACTCTCAATTGGTGAATTGTTCCAATTCAAATAACCCAACCTTCACTTACAGCATTTCAGGCAGTTATATCACATAAGCAAATAGCATCATGGTAAGCATGCTATCATGGCAGTCACTCACACGCATGCAAGGTTACTAAAGCATAAATACTTACTGAGTACTCCGAGCCAAAGAAATAATCTAATTAGAAATCATGCATGAATCCTAACTATGCTAAAATGCCTAATGCAACACATGAAAAAAATACAACTAAGATAGGCTCGGCTATTCTAAAATGGCATATGAAAGACAACAACTGATACACGTATTCAACTCAGAATTGAAATACAATGCAGTTAGTATGATGCGTCGAGCCCGATGCATGCAAGAAATGAATGCAAACATGCGAGCATAAGTATGCTAATTGAAATGTGCCCTAAACTAACCATCATAAGCTGGTAAATAAAAGGGAGAAAGATGTGGGGTTGGAAGGCATGCATCACATATACATGCACACTTATAACAACATTGCCCTCCTCGAAGGGTCCGAATGAATAGTACAGAATAAACTAGCTAATCTAAGCTAATTAAACTAATTATTACACAACATTAATTAATTAACGAATTAACTAAGTAAGTAAGGAAACTAGCATGCAAATTAAACAAAATGGACTGCCTCAGCTCTGTTCCGAATGATAAGGATGCATGCATGCTCAAGTCACCTTGTTGGGAAATCCATCACGATGCCCCGATTTGCCTCTGTTTGCAACTTGTTAGGTTTTATTCTTGGCAACCCTGTTTGACAAAACTCCTTTCAGTTGTATTTGTTTTCGTACCTTTTATTTCAGTGAGGCTATGAGTTTATTAGATGCGAATCCAACCCGAATCATGCCTTTGTCAATTTCCATGGATCAAAACCGATGTTGTAACAGGATCTAGTTTTCCAGATTTTCCAATTTTGGTTGTCCCGCTCGAGCGGGAAAAGTGACGCTCGAGCAGGGATTGCAAGCTCACAGCATCTCTGCTTCGCTTGAAAAAGTACTGGATGGTGTGATTTGACGCTCGAGCGTGGAAACTTCCGCTCGAGCGTAAAGCCTATATGAATCACACAATTTTGAAGCCTCCGCTCAAGCGGCAATTCCCACACTCGAGCAGACTGCACGAACACAGATTCTTGGATTTCTATAAGAAATTGGTTTTCTTCCAAAACTAGGATTATTTTGGTTTTCTATAAATAGTTGGTTTTCTCCCAATACTTGGACAACTTCTCCAGATCTTCTTTTTGGATTCTAAGGTATATATCTGGGGATATTTTGCTAGTTTTCTTTGATGTTTTCATTGAGTATTCAACTCATGGTTTAAGAAGCCTACATCAAAGGTTTGTTTGTTTATTCTACACAAAAAAGAGAGAGTTGTTCTTCGGTGAATTCTGAAGAATTCGAGCCTGAAGCTTTGGTGGATTCCAGAGCGGCTCATTGTCAAGACAATTTCGAGGTGAAGACAGGGTTGGAAGACGCACATAGAGGTTGGTTCAATTCGGGCGTGGATTCGCTAGGTAATTGAGAGTATACCTGTGTAATTCATTTATATCTTCTTAGTGGATTGTTTTGTGGCTGTTGCCCGTGGTTTTTTTTATCACAATTGGAGGTGTCCAATTGTGGTTTTTCCACGTTAAAATCGTTATGTCGATTTGTCTTGATTGTTTGATTGGGACTGTTATATACTACTTAAAATTGATACATAATCACAAATCAACATCTAGGGGATTTCTAGTTTTTTCATAACTAGTCCCAGAACACTATACAAAGCTCCAGAAGGCTGCTAACCATTTTTTGCTGTTGGTTTCCGGTTTGCTGCAACAGAGAGCGAGAAAGGGGCATGGCAAAGTATTTTTAGCATATGTGTGCATGACCACTCTCCCCATCATTGCACAAGCTCCAGGGAGTGTAGTCCTCGATCCTCGATGCATGATGGCCGAGGAGTCGGATTGCACGACTCAATGGGACATGAATGCACATATAAGTAACTAAAACCAACAACTCCATCATAGGTGATCAAGAGTGTCGGTGACCAGGAATTAAGGCACGATTCATCACTTTAAGTATGAAACGTTCCTCTTTTCCCGTGTTTGGACTAACTCCTATTCCAAACACAATGCAACAAGTAGAATGGCATGGCATGTACAAATGCAACTCTAGTATGCAATCCTCAATGTAATGCGACTATGTGATGTAAACATGCAAAGGATGACATGCAAACATGCAACTAGCATACACAATGCTATGGACTAATCAAGGGCATACTCAATGCACGTGGATTATATGGCATGCATACACAATGCACTAACATACGCAATGTTATGAACGAGGCATACGCAATGCAATGATCGAACATGCGATAACATGGATTATATGGCATACACAATGCAAGATGGATTTAAACCAAGATGGATGGACCTTAGCTGCACCCAAATCAGTGGCCAAACATGATGAAAACAAGGCAATGGCACACGCACAAGCATGCACAATGCAAGGGATCAAAGCCTAAGGTACGAGATACAACTCTACAAAAGCATTGAAAGGATGAAATATGGAATACAATGGCACAAGTTCCAGCTTTGAAATAACATGCAACATGGTCCTGAATCACGCAAACAGCTCACACAATGCATATTGGGAGGCTCAAATACCGAAACTAGTGAAGCACATTACACTAGAGGTGTGCAAAGCGATGCTCAAATGGCCAAACCAGCCCCAAATAGTCCCTATGCAGGCTAAAACAATAGCAAATATGGACTAAAATGATGGCTCGCAAAGCATGGAAATGAAGCTCATGCAATGGTCCAAAAATGAGGTATTCATGCATAACTCTCAAATGCATATAAGGAGTGGAAAACATGGGAACATGGAAACCTTACATGCTCTAAAATACCATGCAAAATGACCCCAAAACATGCAAACACCTCAATATAAGCATGCAATAGGCTTCAAAACTCAAAGCTAGGCAAGGGTATTGCACTACAACCATGCATAGAAAACATCATTCGACCCTGAGGCCTAAAAATAGAGCTAAGGAAGTCCAAAACATGTACAAAATCAGTTTAGAACATGGCCAAAATATGCTAGAATCAAAGGCCAAAACAACATGCATGACAAGCTAGTAAAGAGGATTTGCACTAAAAGCATGTGAGGCAATCAAGTGGCCACTAAACCAGCAAAAGTTAGAGGTATGACATGCCAAATAAAGCCCAAAAACCCACTGAAACATGGTTAATGCATGCAAGAATGAGATGCTCCTTTGATATGCTATGAAGAGGGTTATTCTACACATGCAAGATGGACATCCAATATGGAAAAACAAGCTCTAGATAGAGCCTATGAAGGTCCTAAAACTCATCAAAAATGGCCTAAAACATGGCTTGGAAGCATGCAAATAAGGGCTCCTTTGTAAGGCCAAAAATGCTAGAAAACAAAACAAGGAGAGAGAGGGTCACCCCTCTCTGATTTTGGCACTCAAAACAGCATGCTAGCCACTGAAAATCTACTGGATTTTAGTGGCTAAAAGGCCAAACAAAGGCCAACACAAATGCTCTAAGGCATAGCTCAAAACAAGATAAAATGAAGCATGCAAGGGGGTAGATGATCCCCAATAGAAAAATGATCTTAAACAAACATGAAAGGGACCTCAAAACAAGACTTTTTCTAGTTTACACCAAATTTCAAATGTTCTTGAAAGTATGGCTAAACGGTGGAGCAAAATAAAGCTTAAAAGAGGGAATAGTGTGTTACCCTTGTAGCTTCAGCAAAACCAGCAACTTCTTGGACCAAAAACCAGCTCTTTGAGACTTCTCCAGACCCTCCAAGAACCTTAGATCAATGGTGGAGGTGTGTGGCTATGAGGTGTGGTGTTAAAGGCCAAGAACAAACACCTTTTCTAAGCCTAGAATGTAGAGATATAGAGAGATATATGTGCTTTTCTTTAGACAAATTTTTTTCAACCTCTTTAAAGGAGAGGGAAGCCCTCTTTTATAGAGAAACAAGAGGGTTCAAGCTTCTTGGAGAAGTTAGAGCAAAGGTTCAAGAGGTTCAAACTTCCTTAAGAAGCTAAAATAAAGGTTCAAAAGGTTCAAGCTTCCTCAAGAAGCTAAAATAAAGGTTCAAAAGGTTCAAACTTCCTCAAGAAGCTAAAATGAAGGTTCAAAAGGTTCAAGCTTCCTCAAGAAGCTAAAACAAGGGTTCAAAAGGTTCAAGCTCTTCAAAAACCGTGCCAAATGGAGAAAGTTCAGTGGTCCCGAACCGAGGCGCACGGCCGACGGCTCCGAAAATCGAAAACTAGTCTCCAAATGGGAACAATGGTCTACGACCACGAAAAGTAGCCTACGGCTACTGAGAGATGGTCTACGAGACCTCTCCCTCCCTTCGAGAAGAGAAAACATAACCTGATTCGCAAATCGAGGCAAAGCACAAAAGAGTCCCGAGGTCCGAAGGCAAGGCTCTCAGCCGAAACTCTGAAACCTCAGAACGAACACAACATGCACCATCACCGAGCGCTCAATCGATGACGTCTGAGTCTTAAGGTCGGTCACTAATGGGTGTCTACAGTTGATTATTATTTTTTACTCATTGTATTTACGCATTATTTAAATTAACTGTTAATTTTTATATATTATTTTACTTAGATTACTATGGATCCTAATATTCCTAATGTTTGTGTCGATATTGATACATATATTACATGACATAAATCTGTTGATTCTCCTTCTAATATCCCTCTTCCAACAGTTGGATCATTATCTAGGAGCACAAGTAGTAGTGTTTGGGAAATGTTCAAAAAAATATCTATAAATAATCCTGATGGTACAATTACATTTAAAGCAAAATATAAATATTGTGCATATTTACTTAGTGTTGTATCTGTAGGGGGTACTAGTCATCTAAAAAGGTATGCTAAACATTTACAAAGTCAACAACCTGATATTCGAAGTCAAATGCAATTAGGGGCTT
The DNA here is from genome assembly GCF_004153795.1 of Camellia sinensis. Taxonomy (NCBI): domain Eukaryota; kingdom Viridiplantae; phylum Streptophyta; class Magnoliopsida; order Ericales; family Theaceae; genus Camellia; species Camellia sinensis. The sequence continues at coordinate 909,466 of NW_021024673.1, read as the reverse complement.
CATCAACTAGTAATTTACAAACATTTTTCATATGATTCTATACGTGCACAAAATTCTATACTTTATTATATTATTAAAAAAGAACAACATTTTACTACTAGTGAATGTCTCTGATTTTACCGAAATGATTTGCGAAAGTTTGCATCGCAATATCAAAGTTTTTTAAAAAATACTACTAGAAACAAGATTTTAAAGAAATTTGAGAATGTTAAAAGTGAATTATATGACATCTTTAAAAATTTGAATGGAAGAGTTTGTTTAACATCTGATCTGTAGTCAAATAATGGTTTTGAATATCAATATATCACTGCACATTTTATTGATAATGATTGGAATTTAATTTATTTAAATTAATTGAATTTCCATACACTAGTCATTTGCATGGTGTAGAAATAAGAAATGTATTATATGAGTGGGCTTTACAAAATAAAATATTTACGATTAGTTTAGATAATACAGCATATTATAATCAAACTATATCCCATTTAAAATCAACTTTACAATTACTTGTTAATGGTGATTTATTTTATATTCATTGTTGTGTCCATATTTTAAATTTGATTGTTAAAGAAACTATGCATGTATACGAGACTTCTGTACTTGTAATAAAAAATGCAGTTGTTACTATTATGTCTTGTGTTAATCGAATTTTGGAATATATAAAAATTTGTTAACGGGAAAATATGTCATTTAAAAAATTAATTTTAGATATAGATAATAGGTGAAATTCAACATATAATATGTTAAAAATAGCTTGTAAACAAAGAAGAATAATAGATTTATTTTTTTGCAACAACAACAATATGAGGAGTACTGACTCCCACAGAACTTAATTGGCGCCGAGTAACCTTGTATAAAGATTTTTAAAAAGTTTTTGATACTTCAACAAAATTATTTTCTTATATATATATATTATATATATATACACCTGCTTCACCATTTGTTTTACATATGCTAGCAGAAATAATTAAGGTTTTCGTAAAATATATGAGTAATGAATATTATGTAACCATTATTACTTTAATGAAAGCAAAATTTGATAAATATTTTGATCTTTTGCCTCATCTATTAAGTTTAGTTATAATAATTGATCCTAGGTGTAAAGAAATTGGTTTACAAGAATTTTTAGAACATCTTTTCGTTGATCAAACACAGTTTGCCCCTATTATGCAAACATGCAATAGATTATTTGAAAAATACATGGCAACTATATTTGTAAATACACCTACACACACTACACTAGCAGTCTCATCCCGAGGCGGGAGATTAAGTGTTTTTTCAACAATAAAAAGTAGAAGAATATCTCAACACACAAGTGTAAATAGTTCTAAACTACAACGTTATTTGAAAAGCTTGTCAGTGGATGATTCCAATGATTTTAACATTTTGGAATGGTAGAAACCAAATGAAATTATGCGGCCTGTGATTCCACAGATGGCTCATGATATACTAACCGTTCCTCTATTTCTACAGTTGCTTCGAAAATAACTTTTAGTGCAAATGGACAAGTACTGAACGATTATCGGAGCAGGTTTTCACCCCAAATGGTTGAGGCACTGATGATATTCAGAGATTATATGCATGCCCTTAGAAGAAGACAAAATTATAGTGAAAATGAGCGAATTCAAAATGATTTGGATGACATATCATTGGGCAACGTGACTGAAATGTCTATCTCCTCCAGTGATAGATCAACAATTTATTTTTCACTATTTCTTTTCATTTCTTTCTTTTTTTTCTTTTTCTTTTTTTGTATTAGATTTTTGAGGTGGAGTATTGTAATAACCCTCACCACTGATTACTGATTAAGCTATTGATTACTGCTAAACTGAGACCGATCATGATAAGTAATTGAACTGACTGAAAAACTGGACTGATTAATTGAATGTGCTAGTTTAAATGCATATCTATCTGTTGATTGTTAAACTATCTATTCATGTTTTATGCTTTAAACTGCAAATTGAAGGCCTTATCGACAGCCGAATCTAGAATTGATTGTCAATTTGTGTTAGTTAGAACTAATGGGATTTTATGGCATATTTATCTGAAATGTGATTCGGTACGATTAAATTAGGATAAATAATGTTAAATTGCAAAGTTGGCCTTATTCACAATTTTGCCACTCAAAGTGGCCACTATCTAAACATTATACATGATACATTAGACAACACATTTCTTCAGCCTTCTTGAGCTCCTAGCCGACCAAGAGAGAGAGAGTGAGAGAGTTAAGTTCAACTTGTTGATTGCTTGGAAATTGAAGGAATTGTAGAGTTTATTGCAAAAATTGAGCCTCTAGACTTGTGATTGGAGACCTAAGGTAGAGATTCTATCCCTTGGTTTATGTATTTAAGTTGTATCTTCATAAATCATGGACATTTAGTGAGTTAAAGTCTAGAATTGATTCTATATGTTGAATTGAAGCTCATTTCATGCATGCATGCCTATATCGATGAGTTTAAAGTTGTTTTCATGGAAAATTGTCTCATGCATGTTCATGTTAATGTTAAGGACCATGAGTTCAACATGTTTTGGAAAGAATTGGCTCATTTGAGCAAGCATTTGAACCTTTGAATTGGTTTAAATTCATGCATGTACATGTTTGAGTTATGTTCATGAAAATTGGTTTGAAGTTGGATTTAATTGAACTACCTTTGGGCTTTGATTTCTCAAATTAATCTTTGAAACATGTTATATTATGAGTTTTGAAGTGTTTTCCAGAAAATTAGTCCAAAAGGATCAAATTTGGTAAATTGAAACTTGGTTTTGAGCTTGAGGTTCGAATCTAGAATTTCCAGATTTTGGACTCACGCTCGAGCGGAGTTACTGGCGCTCGAGTGTGAAATTCGTGCTCCCAGCACTTTGCACTATTTTACAGTCTGCTCGAGCGGGGTATTGGACGCTCTAGCGAGGACTTGTGTCACACGCTCGAGCGGGTTCGAGCGGGAAATCTTATGCTCGAGCGGAGTCTTTTGTTTGCATGTCTGCTCGAGCGTGGTAAGTGACGTTCGAGCGAGACCTCTGCTTTCTGAAAATTCTGAAAATGTTTTTAAAGTGCATCTTTGCATCCTTATTCCATCCTAGGCATTCTTAGGCCTAGTTTAAGGCATCTTAATGAAGATATTGATGTAGAACCACACCGAGTCAAGATAGGGATTAAGTTATTATTTTTCCAACTGTGTAGCTTAGTGTGTGTTCAACCTGCAACTGT
>NW_021024673.1:884035-904984 GCF_004153795.1 Camellia sinensis | reverse complement strand
ATAGGATGGCTTTCGAAGACGCGCTCTAGCTTATCTGTAGCCCAGAACTCTATAAGTAAAAATGTTGTAAAGATACGTTCGAAATGAATATTTTTGAATGATTAACTGAAATATTTCTGAACTATATTACTGTTAACTGAATGAATGTTTGTCCTCTATTCTGAACTGTATTGTGCATCCTTAGCACTGCCTGTTACTGTTACTATTACACTATACTATTACAGAGATCCTCTAAATCGTCATTTGTTGTAATAATTAGTTAAGTAGTTTAGCTAATTTCATTTGTTTTGTAATAATTAGCTTAGCTTAGCTAGTTAGCTAGTTAGTTTATTCGGACTTTCCTTCGTGAGAGTGCAATGTTGTAACAATGTGTATGTCTTCTAACCCCACTTCTTTCTCCCTTTTATTTATTAGCTTATAATGGTTAGATTAGGGCATGTTTAAATTAGCATACTTATGCTCGCATGTTTGCATCCATTCATCAGTATTGCATGCACCAGGCTCGGCGCATCATACTAACTGCATAGTATTTCAAATCTAACTTGAATACGTGTTACTTGTTGCATTCCACATGCCACTCTTAGATTAGCCGAGCCTATTCTAGATTGCATTTTGTATGCGATGCATTAGCCATTTAACATGGACTTGGACCATGCATTTGATTGCTAACATGTTCATTGTTTTGGCTCGGGGTACGCTATAAGTATTTATGCTTTAGCATTTCGCATGAGTGTGAATGTTAACATGACAGCATGCTTACCATGTGGCTATATGCCTATGTGATATTACTGCCTGAATGCCTGTTGGTGAAGGTTAGATTTCTTGAGTTGGAACAACTCGTTGAAATCCGTATTTTAGCCTACTTGCGAGTAGCAAATTCAAATCATTTTCTGAACAAACGGATATGCAATGCTTTGTTCCAAATTAAGCGATCTAGTCTATACTTTCGTGTTGTGCGCACCAGATAGTAAGATTAGCTAATTAATCGGAATAAGGACACATAATGTTTTCAAAACTAGATATCATGGTTAGTAGAGGCCGATCTTCGGATCGGGCGAGCGGGGGTGCTCATAGCTGACCTTCCCCAATCGTACCCAAGTTCCCGAGCCGAGGCAACTTTGGTGATGACGGACACGTGGCCTTAGGCAAACGAGTCAGGGTTTCCTAAATTCCCCCATAAAAAATATTTAGGTGGCGACTCTGTATTTGGCAAAGCATCCATGTTTGGCACTTCTTTCTAAAAATCAGTTTTCTCAAAATGATTTGCCGGATTTGGACTCTTTGGTTCAGATTTAGAACCGTGACAATTTGAGTCTTGAACTGTAGTGAGCCCAAAATGAACGGAACGGGATTTCCCTCCCGGGGCGTTCGGGGGACGTCTACAAGGGTCAGCCCCTCTCCTTGTTGTCTTTAATGCTTGCATAAATGGCTTATGTGGTAGCATGTGTGTTTAGTTTGTTTTAGCTCCATTTCAGTATGTATTAGGCTTTGTTTTTCCATGGTACACCTCTGTTTTGAGTTGGTTTAGACATGCCATATATGCTTCATACACTTGTCTTGTAATCCCATGATTTCGCCTTAACATGCATCATGTTGTAACATGTGTTTAGCATGATTTTGGCTCAACTCCATGAAGCTTTTGGCCTTCTTGTAGCATGCTTAAGCTCTATTTTTCATTGTTTTGGTTATGCTTATATTGTTTTGTATAGCCACCATGCAATCTAGCTTGTTAGTTTTGAGTGTCCAAGTTGCTAGCATGCTCTATTTGGATCATTTCAGTGGTTTGGCATCACTTAGAATGTTATTTCAGTCCATATTTCATGCTTGAATACTTGCACTTATCACTCCTTTAATGTCTTAAAGAGTTTGTGTTTTACATCTCATGAATGTGTCGTTGCGTATGCTTCCATGCTTAGGCCATTTGGATGCCATCTAAGTGTGTTTTTGGCCTTGTCTTAACCTGCATTAGGACTGTTTTGAGTCCCTTTGACCCTTTGGGACTTGGTTGGTATGGCCATGGTTTGAGCCCTTTGGTTAGCCTTAGGCCTTGGACCTTCTTACATGCTTTACTTGCTTTATTTGGTTGATTTGGCATCATTCCTCACATATTTTCAGAGCTTAATGCATTGTCATATTCTCATATTTATCACATCTTGCTCATTCTTGAGGATTGTGCATGGTTGCCTAAGTGTTGGACCATTCACATGTGCATGATTGCCTTGCATTTTTATGCCTCCAATTCTTGACTTTGGCCACTGATTTGGGCTTATTTGAGAGCTGCCCATTTTGGTTTAAGACCATCCACGCATTTTGTTGCATGCTTGCCTTGTATGTTGTCACATACTTGTTGCATATTTGGTAAATTGCATGTTGTAGCATGCTAGTTTAATTGTGCCTTGTCGTGTACTTAATCCATGACATGTTGTCGCATGCTTAAGTTGTAATACATTTGGCATGCATTCTCTTTTTTTAGTTACTTAACATGTTGTCACATGTTTGCCTCACATGTTGTTGCATGTTCATCATTGGCATCGTTGTTACATGCTTTGCATACTTGTTTGTTTAGGTTGTATGCCTATTGCACATTGCTTGCTTACATGCCTAGGTTTCATAGCATTAAGCATGCATCCTTTGCCTCTTGATCAACCATGATGGAGGTAAGGGCCCCTTTTCGTGTTTATGTGCATTCATTGTACATTAATTTGCACACTCGGCTCATTTGGCCATCACGCATTGAAATGTGTGATTGATGGCCCAAGGGTCGAGAACCATGCTCCTTTAAGTATCAAACATGCTGAGGAGGGTGGTGGTGCACACATTGCTTTGAAAATGCATTGCCATGCTCCGTCTATCTTCTGCTGCAGCAAAACAGGATTTTACAGGAAGAGATGGTTGGTCGGCCATGTATCGTTGGCCGATATCCCCACAAATGGTCGATGACCAGTTCCCCATGGCCGGTGGCCTCACCTCTTGGTCGGTGACCTCCCACAACCCTCAGGGAGTAGTTCAGAAGCAACTTTGAGACTTGCGCAGTGTTCAGAGGTGCAGAGCAGTGTAAACAGAGGCAGCATGAGTATGGCGATGAATTTTCGAGCAGAGCCGAGCGTGCACGCATTCATCCATCTTCCCGAGGCCTCTTTACTGCTTTCTTAGCTTAATTAATTCATTTAATTAATTAAGTATTGTGTAATATTTAATTGGCTTGTTAGTTAATTAATTTGTATTATTCTTTTGGTCCCTCCCTCGAGAAGGCGCAACCGTGTAATAAGCGTGCGTATGTGTGATGCATGTCTTCCAACCTCCACTTCTTTCTCCATTTTACTTAAACGCTTACAATGGTTAGTTCTAGGGCACGTTTCAATTAGCATCCTTATGCTATGCATGTTTGCATCATTCATCTGTATTGCATGCACCGGGCTCGGCGCATCATACCAACTGCATTGCATTTAAGTTCCAAGTTGAATACATGTGTCGAATTGTCGCATCTCATATGCCATTTTAGATTAGCCGAGCCTATTCTAGTTGCATTTTGCCTGCGATGCATTAGCCATCTTAACATGGACTTGGATCATACATTTGATTACTAACATGTTCTTTGTTTTGGCTCGGAGTACACTGTGAGTGTTTATGCTTTAGCATCTTGCATGTATGTGAGTATTAACATGAAAGCATGCTTACCATGAGGCTAATTGCTTATGTGATATAACTGCCTGAATGTCTGTGGGTGAAGGTTGGATTGCTTGAATTGGAATAATTCATCGAAATCCGTGATTTAGCCTACTTACGAGTAGCAAACTTCAAACCGTTTTTCAAACAACAAATATGCGATGTTTTATTCCAAATTATGCGACCTAGTCTATACTTGTGTGTTGTGCGCATCACATAGTAAGATTAGCTAATTAACCGGAATAAGAACACATATGTTTTCAAAACTCGATACCATGCTTAGTACAGGCCGATCTTCGGATCGGGCGAGCGGGGGTGCTCATAGCTGACCTTCCCCAATTGTACCCAAGTTCCCGAGCCGAGGTAACTTTGGTGATGACGGACACGTGGCCTTAGGCAACGAGTCAGGGTTTCCTAAATTCCCCCAAAATAAATATTTAGGTGGCGACTTTGTATCTGGCAAAGCAATCTATGTTTGGCACTTCTTTCCTAAAAATCAGTTTTCCAAAACGATTTGCCGGATTTGGACTCTTTGGTGATTTATCGGTCTCGCATAGCAGTTTGCGGGATTAGATTCAGAACCGTGACACTTGAGTCCGAACTGTGGTAGCATAAAGCCCGAGGGCGAGTCCACAACATCTTGATCTATTCAAAAAGTAAAGATGAGCATTAACGACACTTGAAACTGACTCTTCAAACACTTAGAGAAAAACAGATGTATGGGAAATTCAAAAAGTACGAATTTTGGCTTGATGAAATTGCATTTTTGGGGCACATTATTAATAAGGATGGTATATCTATGGATCCTCATAAGATTAAAGCTATTATTAACTGGCCTACCCCGAATAATGTATCAGAAGTTCGTAGTTTTATGGGATTGGCAGGGTATTACCAAAGATTTGTCAAAGACTTTTCCAAAATTGCTGTACCATTAACCCAGTTGGCTCGAAAAGGGAAACTATTTGAGTGGACGGATCAAAGAGAAACATCCTTTCAAGAGTTGAAGACAAGACTGACTACAGCCCCAATCCTTCTTATTCGCTCAGGTACCGAAAATTTTGTGATTTTTAGTGATGCATCCTATAAGGGCTTGGGTTGTGTTTTAATGCAGAATGGCAAGGTTGTTGCATATGCCTCTCGACAGTTGAGGCCCCATGAGAAGAATTACCATACACATGACTTGGAACTTGCTGAAGTTGTGTTTGCATTAAAGATATGGCGACACTATTTGTATGGGGTCAAATGTGGAGTATATACAGATCATAAAAGTTTGAAATACTTTTTCACACAGAATGAGTTGAACATGCTTCAAAGGTGATGGCTTGAGTTAATCAAAGATTATGACTTACAGATTCACTACCATCCGGGCAAAGCTAATACTGAAGCGGATGCACTTAGTAGGAAGAATGTGGGGAATCTTGCCTGTTTACTCACAGATCAAAGAGAGCCCTTGCTGGAGTTTGAAAAACTCAAGATTGAAGTAGTGCCTTTTGAACTAAATGGCTTGATAGCCGCCATGGTTCCCCAACCCGCTATTATTGAAGAAATTAAACAGAAACAGTTGGATGATGAGTTTTTGAAGAAGATTTGCGATGAGCTTGACACCAAGCCTAAACCGGGATTCATAATTGAAGACTCCGTGTTGAAATATCATAGGAGATTGTATGTCCCGAATGATGTGGATTTAAAAAGGAAAATTTTGAAAGAAGCTCACAAGTCCATGTTTACTATACATCCAGGAAACACCAAAATGTTCCAAGACTTGAAGCTAGTGTATTGGTGGCCCAACATGAAAAGGGAAATTGTCGACTTCAACTCTAAATGCTTACAATGCCAACAAGTAAAAGCAGAACATCAGAAACCAGCAAGCTTGCTTCAATCTCTTCCTATTCCAAAATGGAAATAGAAACACATCACCATGGACTTTGTTGTTGGTCTACCTCGAACTCCTAGAGGTATGGACTCTATTTGGGTTATAGTTGATAGATTGACTAAATCTGCTCACTTTCTTGCTGTAAAGACTTTATTTACTGCTTATAGACTTGTTACTATCTACATTGATGAGATTATTCGACTACATGGGGTTCCAGTATCTATTGTATCAGATAGGGATCCTAAATTTGTTTCTAGATTTTGGCATAGTTTGCAGGAGGCAATGGGAATGGAATTAAGATTCAGTACATCATTTCATCCACAAACTGATGGGCAAACCAAGAGAACTATTCAGACCTTAGAAGACATGCTTCGTATGTGTGTACTGGATTTTCAGGGAAGTTGGGAAACTTATTTGCCGTTAGCCGAATTTGCTTATAATAACAGTTTTCATGCAAGTATCGGTATGGCACCATATGAGGCACTATATGGCAGAAAGTGTAGATTGCCAGTTTGTTGGACAGAGGTTGGTGATAGAACTATTTATGGGACCGAACTGGTGCAGGAAGCAACTGAGAGGATCAAAATCATCCAGCAAAGGCTTAAAACTGCACAAAGTCGACAGAAAAGTTATGCCGATCAGCGAAGCAGGGACATAGAATTCGAGGTGGGAGATCATGTATTCATCAAGGTAACCCCAATGAAGGGGCATATGAGATTTGGTAAAAAGGGAAAATTGACTCCTCGTTACATTGGACTGTTTCAGATTCTTGAGAGGTTGGGTCCTGTTGCTCATCGTATTGCCTTGCCACCGGGAATGGAACAGGTGCATAATGTTTTTCATGTATCCATGTTTCGGGGGTATCTCAAAGATCCGTTCCATGTGATTGATTACCACAGGATTGCTCTAGATGAGGATATGGTGTATGAAGAATGGCCCGTGCAAATCATTGATCGGCAAGTGAAGCAATTAAGAAACAAAACTATTCCTATAGTGAAGGTTAAATGGAGGGAACACTATGGGAAGGAGGCCACTTGGGAAAAAGAGAAAAAGATGCGGCAACAATATCCGTATTTGTTTCCATCAGAAGGTAACTTAAGTTTGGAGGTCCAAACTTTCTAAGGGGGAGAGACTGTGACGACCCCAACCTCCAAACCAGTAAATTATGTAGTTTTAATGAGTATAATTGCATGATTATATGCTTGATTGTGTGAATACATGTTTGATTCTATAATTATCTGTTGACTTATCGAATATCTGTTTAAATTAACAACTTAGAGTCAGCAATTGGAAGCCTAAACGGCTTTAGAAGCTAAAATTGACTACCCAATAGGCTAATTGGAATATTTAGAATTTTATGGTGACTTCAATTAAAATTTGATTTGGATCAAAATAATTAGAATAAACTGATTAAATTAGATAGAATTAAGCCTAGTTAGTTGACCTTAACCAACTTTGATTAGGCTAAACTAATTATATCTTATATAAGGCTCAACCTGAGATTATGAACTCATGTAAACACTCTTGGATTGAGATTTGAGAGAAAGAAGGGGGTGAACTCAACACTTTAGAGAGAGGAAGAAGAATTTGAAGAGAATTGCTAGAGGATTGGGGAATCAAGCTTAAACCACACTCAAATTCAACATTAGGTAAGACACTCATCATTAATTCATGTAGACATATCATGTAAAAGTGAATTCCTCTCATTTTTTGTATTCATTGGCATGTCATTGAAGAAAAAAGAGCTATGAATTTCAAGAAATGGAAGAATGAAGTTGAATTTCTCGCATGCGTGCATAATTTAGTTGGAATTTCATGGAATTCATTCATGCATGGCACAATTATACCTCATTTTGGAGAATCCTTCATGTTTTCATGCTTCTCATGCCACTTGATCATGCTTCGAATATGTTTTGAAGAGATATGCATCTAATTTGAATTAAACATTATTTTACAACTTGAAATTTAACTTAATGGTTGAGAATTTACCATGATTTTGAATAAATGGTTTCAATTGGAAGTATTTTCATGATATATAGTGATTCTCCATGCTTTTATACCAAAAATGCAAGATTTGAAGCTTTGAATGCCATGTTTGCTCTTCAATTGTAGTTCTGGAAATTCCAGAATTTGTGTTGTCCGCTCGAGCGGAGAAGTCCACGCTCGAGTGTGGAATTCAAGCACCCAGAGGTTTCTAAAATTTTACAGTCTGCTCGAGGGACCAAAGTGGCGCTCGAGCGAGGACCCTTTTTCTTAAGTCTTTCGCTCGAGTGACGGTCAAGAAGGAATTTCATATATCCAGTACTTTTGCAGACCGCTCGAGCGACGGATATCATGCTCGAGCAACGGATATCACGCTTGACCGACCACCTTTGTTTTTGAACCCCCGCTCGAGCGTAGGAAGTTGCGCTCGAGCGGAGACCCTGTTTTCAACAAAATTTTGCCAACTCTTTTAAGTGCATATTTGTATCCTCATGCCATTCCTTGTATTCGTAGGCACCTTTTTGGACTCATATATCATACAATAAGTTAGAGATGCACATAGAAAATTGAATTGAAATAAAATGGAATTTCATTTATACTTTGTTATGTATTCGTTTAGGTGGACGCCCGAGGGTTAGCATCACCACAACCCACTATGAGTAATAACTTTATAAAGATATGTTCAAGTTATTCCTATTTTTGAAAATGCTATTGCTATTCAAATTGATGTATATATAATTGATTAAATGTTTTATCGAAACCTTATGACGAATGATGGAATGGTTTATTGAAACGTTATTTCTCATATGAATGAAGTTCTATTATGAAACTATACTTGTAGCATCCTTTAAGAGGCCCTTGCTCAGGGGAAATGAATACCGTGGCTTATTATTTAAGAGGCCCTTGCCCGGGGGAAATGAATACCGTGGCATATTGTTCAATAGGCTCTTGCCCAGGGGAAATTAATACTGTGGTTCCTTGCTAATAGGCCCTTGCCCGGGGGAAATTAATATCGTGGTTCATTGCTAATAGGCCCTTGCCCGGGGAAAATTAATACTGTTTTATTGCTGATAGGCCTTGTGGTTCATTGCTAATAGGCCCTTGCCCGAGGGAAATTAATATCGTGGTTCATTGTTAATAGGCCCTTGCCCAGGGGAAATTAATACCGTGGCTCATTGTTTAATGGGCCCTTGCCTGGGGGTAACAATACCATGACTATTGGATTGATTGACATGCGGGTCGTTGTTACTTCATGGATGTACCACATAATTTGACATTGAAAGATCTTGATGATAAAGTTAATGAACTAATGAAAATGCTATCGATTAATGGTTATGCGTTTTGTGAAGGATTGACTTGGTTGGCTAATTTAAAGGATAATTGTATAGTTGTGGAACTTCATTCATATAACCTCTTTATTTCGTTACTACTCATTGGGCTGTAGCTCACTATTTATTTATATATGTAATTGTAGGTGGGCAACCCGAACATCAGAGTTAGATAGCCTCGAGTTTAACCGGGTCAGCCTTTTGTGGAGCTTCTAAGTGAAGTAATCAGGCTTGGGTGGAGCCATACTTATTGAACCCCTTTTTGTGTGATTTAATGGTTTTGTATTTTAATGCATAGTTGGGGTTGTATTTTGTAAGACATGAATTGTACTTATGTTGGATGTATATTTGTATCACACTTTGCTTAATATATTTGCACTCCTCATTTACACACAGCTCAGTGGATGAATTTTCTACAACATTTTAGACTTCCGCTAAGCCCCGTATCTTACTTTTAAAGGGTTACTTGTATGGAGGCCGTAGGTAATCTATGATTACTGGGCGGTCATGACGCTAAACCTATAGGGGCGGGTTCGGGTCCTGACAGATATTCAGTATTGCTACACTATGTGTGGCCTCAATACCAACTCTAGCTGCACATACTACCTCAAGCCAAGATCTACACAGTACAAGTTGATAACCAATATTCCTGACTCCAATAAGGGTGCGGCAAACGACTACCTTATTATCTCAGGCAATTGGGAGTTTGCGCCAGACGATGAGCTTCAACTTTTCCAATCATGCCATGAAGTTTTTAGGGATGGTAAGGGTAAGGACTTAGTCCCCCCACAAAGTCCCTTCTCTATTACCTTATCTAGTAATCTTTCTGTTTATCTATTCTAATGTTCTCTTTTTTTCTTTGCAGCTCTCCCTCAACCAGAAAAGAACTTCTACCAGTCCTGCGTGCCGAGCAGACTTGGTTCGCCTTCTCAGCTTACCAATTGAAGTCCACAAGGCTCCAATCCTCCTCAACTATATACCGACATACTAGAGTCCTCTGCCCGATGTCCGTAGGAGAAGTCAAACACCACCTTTTGACACTACTCCACTAGTCACTTCGTCGCCAAGGCCAGACCAAGCCTCCACTTCAGATTCAGTGGACTAGCCATCTAGTTATGCCCCCCAATTGATCCCTTTGGCCCAACGCCAACGTCGGCGTCGAGCTCTTCTGAGTGCTCATGCCGGCAGAACTCACAGTAAAAAATGCCAAGGTCCTTCCTTCTCGGTGACTAACCCATGAAGCCCCCCTATTGCCCTTCCAGCAATTCATTTCGATACCAAGGTTATCATCACTGTAATCGCCGATAAGATACGCCGTAAGCTAGCCGTTGTTAAAGACCTCCTAGCTAACATTCCTGGGGTTGTGACTATCCAGTCCTTCTCATCTCCATCTCAATCCAAGATAAAGCTGAAGAGAATGAAGAAGGCCAAGGCCACTGTGACTCAGGTTCCTTCTAAATTTGAGAAGGATCCTGAGGACTCTATGCTGATATCAAAGTTAGCCCAATCCAAGAAGAGGCCAGCCGAGGCTGCAACTTCTAATGCCCCACCACTAAAGAAGCCGAGGTCCAATCGCCTAGAGGGTAGTAGCAGCTTCCCCCGCAATCAGACCTGGGCGCCCGAGGTCATGGTTGGTGACTGACCTCTAACAGCCGGTGATAGCGCGATCGAAAACATAGAGGTTGGCGTTGCGCTATCAATGGCCGTGCTCTTTTCAGTTGACATGAATCATATGGTCGATCTTCATGAGTATAAGAACTTCAGCCTTATGATGTAGCACTCCGACTTGGTAAACTTCTTACTTATCCTTCAAAGCTTTCCAACACTTAGCCAAATTTTTACTAATATGTTCCGTTCCTTGCATGCCATCCAGCATGCACATTCGTATGCGGTCAAGACTGAGATGGTGAGGAAAGAGTTGGTAAAGAAAACCCAAGAAGCTGCCAAACTCCTTTCCTTACTAAACTATGCCGAGACCAACAATCGAAGTTTGCTGGATCAGGCCAAGGCTGCTCAAAACCAGGCCGAGGCTAAAGTCGAAGTGGCCGAGGCTAAAGCCGAAGTTACCGAGGCTACAGCTGAAGCTACCAAGGTTGACGTTGAGGCTACCAATACCAGGGCAGCAGACTCTAAGTCCAAGCTCAAGGAGGCCATCAAATCAAAGGAGGCCAAGGTCAAGGCGGCCAATGAAAAGGCATTTGAAGAAGGCCAAGCCGCCGTCCATGATCAATACAAAGAGCAAGTCAATCTAGCCTACAACAAAGACTACTACTTGGGCTGGGTGGTTGCTCTTAACAAACTGGTGGTGCCCTTTGACTCACCACTCAGAGATATTACTCAATTACAAGTTCCCTTCCCTCCTTCTCCATCTGAATCCGAGAAAAAAGGCAAAGAAGATGTCGAAGCTGAAGAAGGGGTTGAGTTCGAGGTCACTACTGGGGCTAAATCCTCCACTCTGAATGATCAAGTCCTAGACTTGACTCAAGATGATGAGGACGGGGTTTCCAAAACTGTCTCTCCCAAAACAACTTCTGAGGCCAAGGTCGCTTTAGCTGAAAAGAGTCTAGATTAGACCCTCTTTGAAATCGATGCCGAGATTACGGCTAAAAAGTCTGCCCAGCCGTTGTCTGAGGTTGCAACAACTCTTACTGCCGAGGTCGAGTTGTCTGAGAAAAATACTAAAGATCTTAGTACTTAGGATTTTTCTTTTTTCTTTGTACTCTTTCCTTTGTAATCTTTTGTGCTTGACCAGTTTTTGCTTTTGGCCGATATGCCCTTGTGAATGAACAAGTTTATCTTTTATGAATACCAATCTTCCCTATTTCTTCTAAGTGTTGTATGTTTGTCTCTTTGTGCTTGATCTACCTTAACTGTTTTGTATGCTTCCATACTTAGGATATTTTTGCACTTCTCTTAAGTGCAACTTACTTATGTAATCATTTCAAGTTAGAACACCTCGGACCTGTATCACCTTGATCCCATATTATCTCAGGTGCAACCTTAGTTGGTCACCTCGGACCAACATACCTCGGAATTTATTTTTTCCGTGATCTCGACTAGCTGGCACTTTATGAAAATTCTTTGAATAACTTTCAACGGGTGTTGTTTCCTTACTTGTACTTGATGTCTCTTGTCAAGACTTCACCCTTCCAACCCTTCCAAACTTGACAACTTGGTTGTTTATCTCGGGTAACAAGTACCTCGGGTATTCCCTTATCTGTTTACCTCGGTTGACTCCAGCTTGTAAAGTTTTTCTAAAATTTTAACAAGTGTCAAGCCCATTCCTTATTCCTGCTCCCTACCCCCTAATATGAATCTAAGTACCACTTATGTTCACATTAAGCATGCATCTTTAATTTTTTCTGAAGTCTGATTCAAACAAATCATAGCCGAGGTTTTCTACCTCGATGTCTTTGTTAATTTGACTAGATCAAACTTAGTTCAACTCTGCCATCATGGCAAGTCTAAGTTACTTATCATGTTTCATTATGAAACATTGCCAACTTAGTTCAACTCTACCATATGGCAAGTGTTAATTCAACTCTACAATATGGCAAGTCTAAGTTACTCGTCATGTTTCATTCTGAAACATCGCTAACTTAGTTCAACTCTACCATATGGCAAATGTTAATTCAACTCTACCATATAGCAAGTCTAAATTACTCGTCATGTTTCATTCTGAAATATTGCCAACTTAGTTCAACTCTACCATATGGCAAGTGTTAATTCGACTCTACAATATGGCAAGTCTAAGTTACTCGTCATGTTCACCATGGGAACATCGCCATAAGACTGTCTTCTTTTCATCTGGGACATACATTGATGTCTGGTGGTAGCCTATCTATGTATCCAGGAAACTCATCCTTCCATGCCCTGAAGTGGCATATACTAATTGATCAATCTTGGGCACTGGAAAACTGTCCTTGGGGGTAAGCTTTATTCAGGCTGGTAAAGTCCACTTAAACCCTCCACTTGCCGTTCTTTTTTTTCACTACTACTGTGTTGGACAGCCAGGTAGGGTAGTTCACCTCCTGAATGGCCTGGGCTTCCAACAGCTTGTCCACTTCCTCCTCGACTACCTCCACATGTATCAATGTTGGCCTCCGTGCTCGCCGGATGACAGGTTTAGCCGACCTGTCCACATTGAGCCAATGACAAGTGACCTCGGGGTAGCTGACCTGCTGGCTTCTGTATGTTGTAGATGGATTTCATTGCTGCCATGGAGCAATTTTTCACTTGCACCTAATCCCCTCTAACCTCCTTAATCCTCTGTTCGGTTGGGAATCGCAACAGCTGGTACAGCATTGAGGGAACAACCCTCATTGCATGTAACCACAGTCTTCTCAAAATAACATTGTAGGGGGAGAGGGTGTCAATTACTGTAAACTTTGTGCTTACCTTCTTGGTGCCTACATGCACTTCCAAACTCGTGGCTCCTAGAGGCCATGTCGGCGTCCCATTGAATCCAACAATCAGGCTACCGGATTGTTTTAGATCATCTGGGTGAAGGCTGAGCTCCTTATAATATCTAACATACATGATGTCACAAGAACTGCCTTAATCAACCAATATGCACCTCACCTGACATTCTCCAATCTTCAATGTTATTACCAGGGCATCGTTGTGTGGATGCTGCACCATATCCAGGTCTGCCTTAGTAAAATAAACCATTGGTCCTTGGTACTCATTTGTCCTAGACTTCTTTTGCTGGAGTTGATACACGTGCTGTATGTGCCTTACTCTTTGGGTCTTCCCTCACACATCATTCTCATTAACCTTCGAGTGAATCACATTGATCACCCGAGATCTATCTGCTTGCTGTTGTGGCAGTGGTGGAAGTGGTGCTGTTAGTGCCTGGGGAAGCCTAGCATGCTGTCCTGACCTCATCTACTAGGTCTCTCAGGTGACCCTGTCTGACCAGATCCTCCAAGTGCGTCTTCAGAGCCCTGTACCCCTAAGTCAAGTGCCCATCCTCTTTATGGTAAGCACAGTGCTTCCCAATTCTCCTTCCCATAAACTTGCTAGGGATCTTCTCCGGCTCTCTGTAATACAGCTAGTTCCTGATCTTTTCCAGAACTTTGTAGATCAGGACCCTGAATACAGTGGTGATTGTCTATGCAGCCCTCAACCCTGTCTCCTACTTGTTTATACCGGAATTACCTCAACCTTGCTTCGGCAAGCCGCTTCTCTTCCCTTGCTTTGGTGTCTTTGTTCCTTGTGTGTCCTCTTCTGCTCTGGCATATTTTTGCCAACGATTTTCGAAGCGAGCATTCATCATTCTGGCTGTTCTTAAAAGATACAATCGACAGCTCCTAGTTACAAGCTGGAATTCAGTTGAACACCTCGTAATATCTCTTGGCGTAAGCCCTCAGGCTTTTCACCATTGCTGATGTTCAAAGCCAACAGAAAGTTTGCCCTTAGTGGTTGCAACTTGTTCGTAACAAACCTAGCCACAAACATATCAGCCAGGCCTTCCCAACTCTTCACAGTTCCTCTCAGCAACTATGAAACTAATAAGATGCTATCTCACCAAAGGATAAAGGGAACACCTTGCACAACAGCTGCTCATTCCTGCCCCACAAGGCCATTGAATTTAAATACAAGCCGACATGAAAGTTCAGGTCAGACTTACCATCGTATATCTGGAACCTTGGCATTTGGAATTCCCTCGGAGGCTCGAACTTATCTAGTTCCACTAAGAACGGTGTCCTAGGCTTGACAGGGGATGTTATCTCGGCATTGAGTCGGTTCCTCTAGAGGTAGTCTCTCAAATCCTCCTTCTCTCGTCCGGGAGTTCGGCTATCAACGGATTTTAGTGTTTTTGGAGCACTGCTCCCAGTGTCATTATTTGTCCTCTTGGACCTCCTCTCGCCTGCTGCGTCAAAACAAAGTTCCTTCCTGTGGATACGCCAAGGTTCCTTGACATAAGACCCCTTCATTTGTGCTGTCTTTTGCGACTGACTTCGCACCAATTTAGTGCGGCCGACATCTCGTGATGGCCGATGGGAGCACTCATTTTCCCTACCCCGCTGCGGGACTACTGGGATTACTTTTTGCCCCACTTTCTGGCCATTGGTCCTGGCTACTGGCACCGGTGTGTCCTGCAATGGGAATGGTGGTTGCATTACCTTATTCTGCATCATGAAATTAATAACCATCTGAAGGTCTGCCAACTTATTTGCCATCCCTTTCATCTCGTCGTCCCTTCTCAGGCATTAATCTTTCCATACATGGAGGTCGCTCTCGTTGTAATACTCATCTCGGCTACCCTTCTTTGGGATGTTATCCTCTTTGCTGACATCCTTCTCTTCTCAAGATTCAAATCCTTTGTGCCTTCATTACGTGGTTCTTTCCCAATGTTGGGATCTGCGTGCTCCTCGCTTTCACTGTAGATGTCATCCCTAATCTTTTCTTCCTGCCTGTTGTTGGCAATCTATTCTCCTTAAGTTCCCACAGACAGCACCAAATTGTGCGTGTTGATTTTTGACCACACAACCAAACAGGGAACTCAGCTGGAGAGCACTAATAGAATAGATTAAGCTCAAATAACCTGTAGCAAGAAGAGGAGAATCCGACGGTGGTTTTTCCATCCGGGGGTACTCTGACGATCAAGTCATAAGCAAATATCTCTCACAGATAGCGAATAGTGCTTAACTCACTAGGAATTACTTGACTTAGACCCACAAGGGTACCTTGCTTTTATAGCCTACACTAGCCTGATCCCTCTAGGAGCCTAGCTCCAATGGACTCAAGCTTCATGCATATCCTAGACCCTCAGCTAGATAGAGATAAACTCTCTTTGAGCCTTATCTTTATCCAAACTAAGATCCTCTCTTGTTTTTATAGTAGGAGCATATGCACATCTACTAAAAAGAGTAAGCAAATACTCTTTAGATTCACGACTCTTCACTGACAAATAAGTCTTCAAGTTTGTCTTCAAATGCACCAGACAAAAAGAATGAGAAGAAAACGGAAAGATCTCAGCTAAAGCTTTCAACACCTCCATAGCGACCAATATCAAACGCAATATCCCTCCCCGGAGTCAAAATAACAAATAACTTTGACAAGAACCAATGCCAACTGTCATAATTTTCACTATCAACAATGGCAAAATATAACGGATATAAACCTACAAACAAAATATATACACTTTATCAGTAACAAATAAAAAGATTACAAAACAAAAGCAAAATGCAAAGTATATAACATATAGCACCAACCATAGATAAATTTATCACTGTATAAATATAAAAAGTTAACAAAAGTATACAGCATAAATTTATCACTAATAGATTGACCATACTCAATAATCCACACTCTCCAGTATCAAAAATGATAGAATTATCACTGTTTTAATAATAATAACAAATAGACACAGAATATACCTTTGTTACCGTTTTTTGCCATAGTAGCCAATAAACAACCTTTGTGTCTTCTTTTCAAGAAAGTTCCATCAAGCATCAACACAGGCCGACAATACTTGAAACCATGAATACATGCCTCAAAAGTGAAAAGAAAGCATTTGAAATGTCTTCATTTACTATTGTAGACACTCCATTTTTAACCGTCCTTAAGTCTTGGGGGCCTCAGGTTGATTGTTCGAGGACAAAGTCAGGACGAAGGCTATGTTGTGCAAAGGTTCAATTTCTTCGGCAAGAGGAGCGTCAAATCCCAACCTCACAACCCCTTTTAGACCAAAACAATTTTGACCAGAATGATTTTTAGACCTTAAAACCCTCTCCTTCAAAACATTTTTGAAAAAAAGTTTCTACAATGCTCCGAGGCTCGCATTTCGTTAAATGTTGTGCTTTTCAGTAAACCGAGCAAGGACAAAGTGGAAATGA
This sequence comes from Camellia sinensis, assembly GCF_004153795.1. Classification (NCBI taxonomy): domain Eukaryota; kingdom Viridiplantae; phylum Streptophyta; class Magnoliopsida; order Ericales; family Theaceae; genus Camellia; species Camellia sinensis. The sequence goes on along the minus strand of NW_021024673.1, from coordinate 888,290 downwards.
ATGAAAGAGAGGTGAAATTTTTGAAAAGTCTTTCAAAACACCTTATTTAGGGGTTTGGGGTTAAAGAAAAAAGGAGAGGAGGGAAGAAAACTAGCTAAGGAGAAGTTAGGCATGAATCCGATTAAGCCAAAACTAAGCAGGCTTCACTAAAAGAGGCATATCTTTTTGCACACTTGGAATTTTGATGTGAGGCTACCACCATTGGAAATAAGACTTCTGGAGCTTCAATTTAGACACAAGAATGACCTGCGAAGGAGTCCGGATGAAGGAGATATGCCTATTTGAAGTTGGACCTAGAAAATAGATTTTTGTGGTCTGCCATGGATGTGCCCTGTCGGCCACTAGTGGTGGCCTTCCGGCCAAAAGTGAGGTTTGTCGGCCATCATTGGTGGTTGTCAGCCACAGGTGTAAATAAAGCTCAGATTTTGCAGATATTTTCCTCCAGCTGTTTGCACAATGTTCCAGCTGTCTATTTTGAGATATTTTCAACCAAGGCTCTTGTATTTCTATATATAGAGGCCATTCTCTATTGTTTTCAAGGTTGAAGAAATTTTGGGAGCCTCTCTCTCTACAATTCTCTCTCTCTAGATTTCTCTCTCTTGCCCTTTTGTGCATACAAGTATACTTCTCCTTTGCCTAGACATCCTTGACCAAAGTTGGTTATCTTTGAGCTGAGATTCTAGAAGGTTTTCTAGGAGCTCTTGAAAGTGATTTTTCTTGGTTTTGTTGCTTAAAATTGTGTTGTGCTTCAAGAGGTATAAGAATTACCTTTTAAACTTGTTTTGCATAACTTGTTTTACCATTTTTTGTACTATTTTTTGCCTAGTTTTCAACTGCAAAAACCTCTATTTTTATGACCTAAAAATGGTTGTTTGAGGTTGCTTTGTGTTAAGGGGTAGTCCACCCTTCTTGTCTCTTTGTTTGTTAAGCTTTTGTGCCATTTCTGATCACTTTTAAACCAACTTTCTTAGGCCTTTTAATCACTGATTTTTAGAGGTATTTCAGTGGTAAAAACGTTGTTTTGAAGTCCAAAATTGGAGGGGTTAGCCTCCCCTCCTTGTGTCTTGCTTGAATGCCTAGTTAGCCTTGTATGTTAGCATGTTTTTCTAGCCTAACTTAGCTTTAGTCCAGCATGCTTTTGTTTTGGGCTATTTGGGTCATTTGAGCTTTGTTTTGTATAGTTGTGGTACAATTTCCTTCACTAGTTTAGTGTTTTTAGGCTTTGAGCATCATTTGTGTGTCTTGGTTGCATGTTTTAATGCTTTTTCATGCCTAATTCCAGCACTTGACATCTCTGCAACCTCCCTCTTTGCTTCACTTTTTCATTTGCTTTGAGCGTTGTTTCAACCTTAGGGTTGTTTAAGCTTGAGATTGAGGCTCATGGTTAATGGTTTAATCCTCTTTTGAGGGTTCATTACCAACAACATGAAACTCCCCTCATGCCTTGAACTACCCCTTGGTTTACACTTCTTTCGCTTTAGAAGACACACACGAATGGACTTAATCGATTAAAGAATAAATCACCAATGTAAAATGAGTAAACAAAATTGGACAAGTAAAATAGGCAAGATAAGCATTCTTTGTGTTGCATTGCATGTGTTTGAATCGAACGTTAATTCGAACATAAGGAAAATGGGACATTTCATACTCAAAAGTGATGAAATATGCCACTTTCCTTGGTCGCCATCACCCTTGATCATGCATGATAGGATGGTGGTCGTCTTGTTTTGCACTCATTAAGCTTGTACAAGCTTGGTTCCTTAGCCATCATGTATGGGAAATGCTTGGTTGATGGTTTGAGGGCCAAGAGTTACACTCCTTTGAGTTTGTGTGATGATAAGGAGAGCAACAGTATAGACAACCCTTGAAAATACACTGTTATGCCTCTGTTTGCTCTCTGTTGCAGCGAAAAAGAAGTTCAGGGCAGAGGTGGCCGACCTGCCACCAACAGTAGCCGACCGGCCACCAATGGTAGCCAACAGCCACCATTGGTAACCGATCGGCCACCAATGAAGAAAGTTGCTCAGTGTGTTCCTGAGGTGGAGCAGAGGTGTTCTGGAAGTTGGTGCAATTTTCAGTGATAAAAAATGTGCAAGCAGAGGCTGCAATGGCAAGGCGGTGGCATTTTCGGATGGAGAAGCCGAGCATGCATGCATCCCTCGCCCCTCGAGGCCATTTACTTGCTTTGCCTAATTAGTTAGTTGTAGCTAATTCATTCATACAAGTGTTGTAGCTATTTAGTTAATTAATTCATTTTGTAATTAATTAGCTTAACTCTGTTTGTAATAATTAGTTAACTAGAATAGTTAATTAGTTTCAATTGTTGTAATAGTTAGCTTATTCATTCGGACCCTCCTTCGCAAGGTGTAGACACCCCATTTTTGACCGACCTTAAGACTCAGACGTCACCGATTGAGCGCTTGGTGATGTTGCATATCGCGCTCGTTCAGAAGTCTCAGAGTCGCGGCCGTGAGCCCTGCCTCCGAACTTCCGAACCCTCTTCTTTGCCTTGTCTCGGTTTGCGAACCAGACTCAGTTTTCTTTGTTTCTTTTCCTGAGGAGAGGGAGAGGTCCCGTAGACCATCTCCCAGTGGCCGTGGGCTACATTTTGTGGCCGCAGGCCATTTTGCCCATTTCGGAGTCCAGTTTCCGGTTTTTCGGGACCGTTGGCCGTGTGCCTCGGTTCGGGACCGTCTAACCATCTCCGTTTGTTCTATTTTTTGGCATACTTCCTTTCTACTCCCTTTTGAGGGACACTGGGGTCTGAGAAACCCACTTCGTGGCCGGATGCCACGTTCGGTGCTTACTAGGCAATTTTTGGGGCCTCGAACTGCGCGTTTTGGCCCCCGAGCCTTCATTTTGCATTGGTTTTTGTTCATTTTTGGCAGGTACCTCTGTTTTATCACTAGGAAGACCGTAGAAGGGTGGGAGGCTAGCAATTGTCTCAACAACCAGTTTTTACTTCTCCGGCGCCCTCCGACGCCCGTTTTTCTCACTTCCGAGCTGATGTTGAACAACCTGGAGCCACTTTCTTGAACTTTGAACCACATATTTGTGTTGTACACACATGGGAGGACCCTAAAAGTTGGTGGCCGGCCACTAATTCCATTTGACCCTTTTGAACCCCTCCTTCTGAGCCAATGTTGAACAACCTGGAGCCACTTTCTTGAATTTTGAACCGCATATTTGTGTTGTACACACATGGGAGGACCCTAAAAGTTGGTGGCCGGCCACTAATTCCATTTGACCCTTTTGAACCCCTCCTTCTGAGCCAATGTTGAACAACCTGGAGCCACTTTCTTGAATTTTGAACCGCATATTTGTGTTGTACACACATGGGAGGACCCTAAAAGTTTATGGCCGGCCATTAATTCCATTTGAACCTTTTGAACCCCTCCTCGAAATGGCTTGTTCTCTCTCCTGTTTTAGAGTTTCCAAATTCGAACCACAGGGTTGTGAAGAGGAGACCTGGGAGGCCACCTTTTTGTGGTGGCCGGCCACTAAATCCATTTGACCTTTTTTACCCCTAGCCGGCCGGCTAGGGGGAGTGGCCGGCCGGCCACTTGAAGCTCCAAAAGGTGGCCGGCCATGTTCCTTGCAACACACACTTTACAGCTGTATAGCTGTATCCCCCAGAAAATATCTCAATCCGGGGGATATTTTTTGGGGGAAAACTTACCTCCTTTTCCCCCACATTTTCCCCACCTTTACACCCTCTTTTTGTTCCTTATAACCAGCTGCAAGCCTTTGTAGAAGGGGTTAGAAAATTTGTCTTCAAGTCTTGCATCCAAATCTCCCTCTATCTCTCTCATTTTCTCAAAAACATCCAAGTTCTACACCTCATTTCTTCATCAACACCAAGCACCACCACCACCACTCCATTTCCAGAAGCAAGGAGTGCTTCTCAGAGGCTAAAGGTGCTGCAAATTGGTCCAAGAAGCAACCAAAGAGTGGTCTACAAGGGTGAGTTGCCATTTCCCCCTTTTTGAGCTTATTTTTGCAACATTTCTTAGCCATATATGGTTTTTGCTTTGAGCTCCGGCCATAACTGAAAGTGGCCTTCTTTTGAGCTCTTTTTCACTTTTTCTTAAGGGCTCAACCCTGTTTGAGCCCCCCATCTTACACTTGCTTCAATGTCTTCCTTAAATGCTATTTTCTTGCATGCTTTGGCAGCCTATTGTGCTTCGGTTTTTAGTCTTTTTACAGTACTAAAAATAGCCTTATTTTGGTCCATTCTTCATGTTTTATTAAGGGC